>JARBWK010000021.1:3637865-4172865 GCA_030556195.1 Anolis apletophallus
TTTACGACATTTCATTAATCAATAAACACTAAATAAATCATTTGCATCATGTCTCTGTCATCACTAAATATGAGAACAATAGCTTTCTGTAAACTTTCTTTCTCACAGCGCAAGCTATCAATTTTAGACTCTCTCTGTTCTTTTTCTTGCAACTTTAGTCCGGGCTTCCTGCCAGCAGTGAAGATAGGACTTTTGCCATCTTTGGTGTTTTCCATTCACATTAAGAATCCCATTACTTTCATAGCTCAAACAGCACTGTATTCCCACTCATCTAGCATATATAGTATAACTTGGCACAGAGTGGATTAGAATGTATATAATCAGGGTGTTAGTCTTCTATAACATGTGCCTGATTGATTCCAGACACCAAAACCCTCTTTTTCAGAGTTGACACGCATGTAGCATCACTTTCTGACTGTACTTTTTATGCTCGGAAAAGTACCAAACCTGCTTCAATTATACAATTTGTAAAGTCAATAATTTTCCCTAACATGTTTCCTATCACATATATTTCCATTAAAATTATCTCCTGCCAAAAAATCTTAAAATTATTATTAATAACAGTATTAATAACAGGTTTTGCTGCTGCTCTCAAGGCACTTTTTCTCCTCATGCAACTAAAGGTACCCCCAGTTATGTAATTGAATGCACACATACATGTCTGTCCTCTGATTCTTTGCATCCAAACTGCCTTCTGTTGGTCCCTGGGAGATAAGTGGAGTCATCTTCTTTGGGGGATGTGAAAGGGAAGCTGGATGGCCATCTGTCAGGAGAGTTTAGATTGGGTCTCCTTGCATTTCAGAAGATGGGGTGGATTCGCTGGCCCAGGAGCTCTCTTCTATCTTTGTGGTTCTATGAATCTAGGTGTCCACTCTGCCAGTTTTTTGGAATAGTAAAATGTCTCTTATATAGCAATATTTCTGCCGATGTTGTTCCAAAAAAAATGTAAATTCATAGCAGGTGTTTTCCCAGCTAAAACATGTATTTCCAGCTAAAACATCAGTTCTGGGCAGATGTTTTTATCATCTAGAACAGGGTTGTCCAACTGGCGGCCCGGGGGCCGCATACGCCCCCCCAGCCTGTTGGACACGGCCCCCGCTATGCCCCCGGCCGCCATTTTTATTTTTTAAAAAAAGAAAAAATGTAAATGGCGGCCGGGGGGAGGGCGGGCAGGGAGGGAGGAAGTGAGCCGCTCCTCCTCCTGCACCGCCCCTCTTTCCCTCTCTCGCCGGCGCCCGATGCAAACTGGTTTGCATCGGCGCCTCGAGGACAAGAGGGACAGGGAGGGGAGGAAGAGAGCTAGCTCCTCCTCCCTGCACCGCCCTCTTCTTCCCTCTCTCTCGGCGCCAATGCCTTGGAAGGGAAGGGGATCCCCACGGCGCCTCCCTCCCTTCCAAGGCATCACGGCAGCCGCGAAACTCCCCCGCCAGCCTGGCTGGCTGGCGAAGAGCGAGAAGCGGCGCTCGCTTCTCCAGCGAGCCTTCAGGTTTGGGAAGGGTTTTCACCCGGCACTCGAGGCGCGGTGCCGGGCGGCGCCCCTCTTCAAAACCTGGAAGGCTGGGAACGAGCACCGCTTCTCGCTCCCGCCAGCCATCCAGGCTGGCGAAGAAAGTCGCCCAGCTCTCGTGTCCCTCTGCTCCAGAGGGACATGGGAGCGGGCGAAAACCCTTCCCCAAACCTGGAAGGCTGGCGGGGAAGCAGCGCCGCTTCTCGCTTCCCCGCCAGCCATCAAGGCTTGTGGAGGGTTTTCCTAGATGACGTTAGGCTGGGTAGCGTCAGGCGTCACCCAGCCTAACGTCACCCAGGAAACCCTCTGAAAATGGGCGGGCGCGGGAGGCCGGCCACGCCCGAGGCGGCCACGCCCCCGCTCACTGATCACCTGCGGCCCCCAGGTGATCAGTGACACTTCTTCCGGCCCTTGGGCCAGAAGAAGTTGGACAGCACTGATCTAGAAGTAGTCCCTGAGCAACGCTAGGTGTGTGTCGCGCAAAGTCTCTTGTGACTTCAGCAAGCCACGAAATGCACATGGTGCCTATTAGATTTATGGAGGTCAGCAGACACACAATGATAAATCTCTTTCTGACACAGCAGTGAGGAATGGACGGCAGAATCGCCTTGGAAGTCAAGTCGGAGGCAGGTAAGTTCCAGCAAGGACAACGTTGCACATTACCCAACGGCTGACAGACCAAAACAAAGGGTTCCTTTTATTTCCTTGATAATGTGCAAACTTCTCGATGGAAGGGGGGGGGGGGAATTCCTCCACTAAATACAATGGGAGCGCCGGGGCCTGGGAGCATAATGGGGAAAATGTCAAGCTGTTTAATCTATGCAAGGGGGCTTGAGTGAGACATGGCAAACCTTTTCTCCAGGAAAGAGGAATTCAACCCCAACACCCCTGCAATGTAAGCAATTGTACATATAAATGAGTTCTCAAGAGGTTATTCTCATTTATTTTTTTTACACTGGGTGTTTTTTTCCCCACACAAAGAGGGAAGACAACCACTGGGAATTGTGATAAATAAATACATGATGTGTGGTTTGAATGGAATTGCATTAAAGGTGCATGGTTGGGACCTATAGAGCAGTGTTTTTCAACCTTTTTTTTGAGCCGCGGCACATTTTTTACATTTCCAAAATCCTGGGGCACACCACCAACCAAAATGACACAAAATGACACTCTAACACAGTAATACGTATAGTTAATATGTTTTTAAATGTATTTATACACTCGGTGTGAAACCTGAGCCTGTTTCGATGAACACAACATAGATATCCTGGCAGGAATGGCAGAAAGACACACATGAAGGTCTTGCTCAACAGCTGGGAGTTATAGTTCACCCACAATCAAAGCGCACTCTGAACTCCATCAATGATGGAATGGAATCAAACTTCCCACACAGAACTCCCATAACCAAGAGAAAATACTATAAGAGTTTGGTGGGTATTGACCTTGAGTTTTGGAGTTGTAGTTCACCTATATCCAGAGAGCACTGTGGACTCAAACAATGTTGGATCAGGACCAAACTTGGCATGAATACTCAATATGCCCAAATGTGAACACAGATGGAATTTGGGAAAAATAGACCTTGACATTTGGGAGTTACAGTTTCTGGGATTTATAGTTAACACAGAATCAAAGAGCATCCTGAACTCTTGCAACAATGGAATTGAACCAAACTTGGCATATTGAACTCTCATTACCAACAGAAAGTACTGAAAGGGTTTGCTTGGGAATTGACCTTGGGTTTGGAAGTTGTAGTTCATCTATACCCAGACAGCACTGTGGACTCAAACAATGTTATGTTATGTTGTTGTTTGTTTTCTATGTTCAGCAGGAGGGGGAAGAAAGGGTATTGGAGGTTCCAATTTCCTAAGGCACACCTGATGATTTCTCACGGCACACTGGTTGGGAAACACTGCTAACGATGCCATTCTAAGACATGAGACCTGGAAAATTACAAACACGGAAGTGAACTGATGAACTGTCTTTAAAAGTTGTGGATGAGAACTGTTGACATTGGTGGTAAAGGTAAACGTTTTCCCCTTACATTAAGTCCAGTCGTGTCCGACTCTGGGACTCTGGTGCTCATCTCCATTTCTCAGCCAAAGAGCCAGCGTTGTCCATAGACACCTCCAAGGTCATGAGGCCAGCATGACTGCATGGAGCGCTATTACCTTCCCGCCAGAGTGGTACCTTTTGAGCTACTCACGTTTGCATGTTTTCGAACTGCTAGGTTGGCGGAGGTTGCGGGACCTCACAACCTCTGAGGATGCCTGCCATAGATGCAGGTGAAGCGTCAGGAGAGAATGCTTCTGGAACATGGCCGTAATGCCTGAAAAACATACCGCAACCCTGTGGCATGATACCTGCTTGGATTTAACTTATGATCACAGCAATTACGAGAGCTGTAAATGAAAGACATCTTGAATAAAGCCCAAGCACTTCAAAAAGAAACAGGGGGGAATCTACGTCTTTCCGGTGCTTTTGGCATTTCAAAGAACACGACCGAAGCTGTGACTTTTGTATCTGTTTTGTTCAGATTTAGACATATTTTTTTCTCCCCTCTGTTTTTGCCAAGAATTTGACAGCGAAGCTTTCCTCTGGAGTTCAGGCTGAACGGCTACAAAAGCCCAATGTTTGCTTGCTTTTCTGGCAACTTCTTCTGGCAGGTCTCCCTGTTTCCTCCCTCCCCCCCTCCCCCTCGTTCCTTTATCCCTGCCTTCCCTCCTCTTTTGCAGGAAGGTAGCAGGAGCTCATTAGTGTCATTCAAACAAATTGGTGTGAAATGTGATCATCCCAAGAAGCCTGCTTATTATTTACACTTGCAAATCGGAACTAATACAGTTGGGGGCCAGGAAGCCACAATTAGGGAGCCCATCTGCCGGGATTTGCAGGGGTGTCGTTCGCCTTTGGTGACACAGAAGGAGTCTTTTAGGGCCAGGATGGGGCATAATGGGCTGGAGTGTCACCAGTACGCTGATGACACCCGGCTGGTGCTGAGGATGGAGGGCCGGCCAGATTCCGTACCCGATTCTTTCCATCTATGCCTTGAAGCCGTGACTGGATGGCTACAATCCAGCCGATTGAAGGTGAATCCCTCGAAGACGGAGATCTTGTGGCTGGGCCATCCGGGTGGGGGGAAGTGCCAGTTGCCTACACTGGATGGCGAGGCTCTATGCCCGTCATCACTAGTAAAAAGCTTGGGAGTCCAATTGGATCCACTGGTGTCCATGGAGACTCAGGTCTCCACGGCCTGCAAAGTCGCATTTTTCCATCTGCGCCAGGCTAGGCGGCTGGCACCCTACCTCTCCGTGAACGACCTGGCCACGGTGATCCAGGCGACGGTCATCTCGAGACTGGATTACTGTAACGCCCTTTACATCGGCCTACCCTTGGGGATGATTCGGAAGCTCAAGTTAGTGCAGAATGTTGCGGCACGCCTTCTCGCTGGGGCACCGGCGAGATGCCATATTACACCAATATTGCGGCAACTGCACTGGCTGCCCATCGAGCACCAGATCTCCTTCAAGGTATTGGTGTTAACCTTTAAGGCCTTGTATGGTCTTGGGCCAGTGTACTTGAGGGACCACCTTTCACCATATTGTCCCCAGAGATCCCTACGCTCCGGTGTACAAAACCTTCTCAATGTCCCCTCCATCCGGCAACTCCACCTGTCCTCAACAAGACAAAGAGCCTTCTCGGTGGTGGCACCAACCTTATGGAATGCCCTACCTGAGGAAGCCAGAGGCATCAGGGAACTGTCCCCTTTTCGCCCAGCCTGCAAGACGGCTCTTTTTCGCCTGGCTTTTCCAGTTGAGTAACTGTTATGCTTTCTATGTACAGTAGTTTAGCTTACTTTTAGAATTATTTTAGCGCTAGTAATGTTTTAGATTAAATCATTGCTTATCTGCTTTTACACCGTTGTTCAATAATGTCAGTTCTACGCCTGTTTTTTACCTGTTGTTAACCGCTCCGAGCTTCTAGAGGGAGCGGTCTAGAAGCCGAAAGAATAAATAAATAAATAAATAAATAATTGAATCCTGGGGAGGCCATAAGATGGCCCTGGAGGTGCAGCAATGAAGGAGAGCAACGTTAGTGTCGTTGCGGTGTTGTACAATGAAATTAAATGCATTCCCCAGCACACATCACGAAAAGACACACCCAGGCCTGGATTAAGACTTTTTTGCGCCCTAGGCCACACTTTGGAAATACGCCCCCTTTCGCATGCTGCCGCACACTCCGAGTGCGCATGCGCCGGTCGGGCATCCACCCCCTCCTTTGCCCCATTCACGCAGCGCAGCTGCCGCTGCCTCTGGCACAACTCAGTGTGGCAACCAAAAACAAAAGGAGAACCACAGGAGCAATGCTACAGGCTCAATAGTGTCATGCAGACACAATATCAAGTGGCATAGATGGATACAAATGAATATGTAGAACAATGAGTGGCAACAAGAATATTATACACAATGGTATGAAAATATCTATTTGGATATACATCAAAAATGTGTGTTACACAATCGTATAGACACAAGCGCCTCTCATATGTACATATAGCTTTTAGAAGTTAGTAACTTGCAGCAAATACACAGTTTGTATCACATAAATAGGTAACAACAAAGGGAAGGTGATTCCACCGTAAATTATAAATTCAAAATGTTCTCTGAGGCGGCACGGGTGAAAAAGGTCCCCCCGCAATGTTGCGCGGCGAGGAAACTCGAGCCGCGGCGCTGGGTGGAAGCAGCCACGTTCGGGAGGGATCCTGCCGGAGACGCCGGAAAGGGAGCCGCGAGGCAAAAGAAACTGACGTGAGCGACCTGTCGTGCTGTGGGGGCTCCGGTAAGAGCACAATTGGACCCACCAACGAGGAGGAGAGCTGGGACAGGGCCGAACGGCTAATTATTCTCCTGGCGCCAAGGATGGTCCGCCGTTTTCGCGTCCGTAGACGCTTCTTCGGGGCGGGTCGCTTTTGCAAAATAATCTATAATAATACAATATAATCATAATGAAATACAACTCAGTGTGGCCTCAGAAGGAGGGAGGGAGGAGGAGTGCAGCCCGAGCAATGTCACTCCCCCCGGGGGTGGGGCCTGAGTGATGTTGCTTGGGCCCCGCCCCTGGAGGGAGTGACGTCGCTCGGACCCCACCACCGGGGGGAGTGATGTCGCTTGGGCTGCACTCCTCCTCCCTCCCTCCTTCTGAGGCCACGCAGAGTGAGTTGTTCCAGAGGCAGCGGAAGGTACGCTGCGTGAATGGGGCGCCGCGCAGCTGCCGCTGCCTTTGGAACTACTCACTCAGCATGGCCTCAGAAGGAGGGAGGGAGGAGAAGAGGACCGGCGGTGAGTCATCACCATTTTTTTTCTTTTTGGCCATGATGTGGCACCCCCGCTTGCGCCCATAGACCACAGCCTATGTTGGCCTAATGGATAATCCGGGCCTGGACACACCCATTCCCTCCGCACATTGCTCCCACCACCACTGCACAGCCCCCAATGCCACACCAATGCGAAATCATGGCGTTCAACACAGCCACAGCTCTAGGATAAAGGCTATCTCTCAGTCTGTTTGTCCTTGTCTTTGTCACTCTGTAGCATCTTCCAGATGGTAATAATTCCAAAGAAAATAGAATATGCAGGGTGAGATGGATCCCCAAGAATGGTCCGAACTTTCTTAAGGCTACGGGATCTATGACGTTCGTCCAAAGAGAGTAGAAAGAGTACAACCCATAGGCAGAAGTGGTGACCCTTTGGAGTGTCTTCTGGGCCTGGGTAGGTTTGTCGGGATGCTCGTAAAATTGGAATGAATTCAGATTAAATCCATTATTTAGTTATTTGATTTTATACCGCCACTCCCAAGGCTCGGGGCGGTTTACAAGGAATATATAAAACAGCAGAGATAAAACAGTGAATAAAAAGTTTCATAAACTGTCAAAAGCCTGCCTGAACAGGTGGGTCTTGCACGCTCTACGGAAAAAGCTTAGATCTCGGAGGGCCCGAGTCTCAGGCGGCAGAGAGTTCCATAGCACCGAGCCTATGATGGAGAATGTAAACAATATGGGCAGTATAGTTACTATCTATGTTCCTACAACACAACAACACACAGTGGGGTTCTGTATATAATCAATATATTCAGGCTTGCATATAAGCTCAATCTTATTACTTTCCAATAACACATGCTATGAGGGCGATTCATACATAGCTGAGATATCAGCATTGCTATTAAGCATACTTATGATTTATGATGGTAAGTGTTGAGATTATACTCCTACCCTTTGTTACTATCTTGTTTTTAGATGGGATACTATTGTATATTGTTTGTATTTCAGACATATAGTCTTTTGTGCATCTCTGTATAATTGGGGCCACCCTGACGAGATTGGGACGAAACGGGTCGGTAACCGGAGAAGGATTACCCGTAGGTGGACTACCCAGCGATAATCACGAACTAGTGGATTAATACGCATTGGAACTCACAACGGAAGTATACTACATTCCACACTTGTGTCCAAGTTGATTTATTTTGGGCCAACGGGCCACGGATTATAAATATATTTTTGAGTTGACCATTGGGTCTCGAAGAATACATCACAGAAGAATGGGATTATATTATTGAGTCTATTAGACTCCGTGAAAAGGGACTTACTGTATCGTGAGTGACTCTGGTATTTTCCTTTGGTTTGTGCGCCGTTTATATGTAATAGATATACTTTTGTGTTATTGGAAAGTAATAAGATTGAGCTTATATGCAAGCCTGAATATATTGATTATATACAGAACCCCACTGTGTGTTGTTGTATGATGGAGAATGCCCTACGCTGAGTTGCAGTTAGGTGAAAGGATCTAATACTAGAGATACAGAGAAGATTCAAGTCTTCTGACCACAGTGACCTCGGGGGACTGTAAGGGAATGGGAGATCCTTTAGATACACTGGCCCCAAACCATGCAAGGCCTTAAAAGTGAGAACTAACACCTTGAAAGTGATCCGGAATTCAATCGGTAACCAATGCAGATCTCGCAGTATGGGTGTTACATGGCAACTCGCAGGCTTCCCTGCGAGGAGCCAGGCAGCGGCGTTTTGCACTAGTTTAAGTTTCCGGGTCACAGTCAAGGGAAGGCCAATGTACAGAGCATTACAGTAGTCAAGTCTTGAGATGACAGTGGCCTTTATCTGGCTGCTCATTAAAATCCCCGGGTGTCCGATTGTTGCACAAACCCAAATCTTGAGAGCTCACAGAGAAAGGGAGTAAACCCTCATCTCTCTTCCCAGCAGAAATATTCTCATGAGAAACTGTCCTTTGCACTGGGGCCTCTCTGTCTTTGTCTGCATGAAAATCATTGGCCCAACCATCTCCATCTTGCACCTCTGCCTCGGCACCATCATTTCCTTCATCATTTTCCACATCAATGCCCACATCATTGCCCACATCAGAAGCATCATGATCCTGAAAGACAAACACAGGCTGATTCCCAACAAGAGGTAAGTCAAACTGGCAAATCAACATACACATGGAATACAGGTGTTTATCTATCTATCATCTATCTATCATCTATCTATCTATGTATATAATAAAAGTCAGTGTTTGCGGAGGGCAGGAGGTGTGAAGGTGTGGAGGGCGGGAGGTGCGGAGGAATATGTGCCAGCGTTTCGATTGGTTGCCACTGTGGGAATATTTACATAGAGGACTCTGATTGGCCAGTCTCAGAACTCGAACACTCTAAGGCACCAGATTATTTGCATAAAGGACTCAGATTGGCCAGCCTCAGAACTCCAACACTCTAAGGCACCAGACAGAGGTAATTGGTTGTCACTAAGACACTATTTGCATTAGGGACTCTGATTGGCCAGCAAAACAGAGTGCAACTGAATGCTTGAGTAAGCCAAATGACAGCTTTTTTTCCATTGGAAATGGAATGTTCATTTTCTGGGAGGTGCGGAGGTGCCAAGGAATATGTGACAGCATTTCGATAGGTTACCACTATAGGGATTATTTGCATAAAGAACTCTGATAGGCCAGCCTAAGAACTCCAACATTCTACAGCCCCAGACAGAGGGGATTGGTTGCCACTAAAATGGTATTTGCATAAAGGACTCCGATTGGCCATCCACATTCCAACATTCTAAGGTGACACAGAGAGAAAAGAAAAGGCCTCAGGCAGTCAGAAACTGCGGCCCACAGCAGTCACGGATAAGGACCAAACTTGCCACACAGGGGCCCAATGGCCCACTTCACAACGCAACCCTCACCCAATGACCAATACAGACCAAAATTAGCACACAGAGCCCCCTTGTCCCACACAACACCCTGGTGCTGTTTCAAGGAGGATGGACCACAGATGATGGGACTTGAAATACCTTCACTCACCTTCCGAGACTGCTGCAACCCTCATCCACAGAATGATCAAGACCAAATGTGACACACAGAGCTCCCATGACCCACTCTGCATCCTGGTGCTGTTTGGAGGGGGATGGACCATGGCCAATGGGACTTGCAGTACCTTCATGAAGTTCCTGAGACCACTGCAAGCCACATAAACATCTAATAGGAACCAACTTTGGCACACAATGCCTTCCTCAACCCGGGCACCGCCGGGTCCCCTGCTCATTGGACGTTCCTAATAACTTTTGGTTCTAAATAGACCTGCATTTTAAATATTTCTTGCTGTATTTGTAGTTTCTATTTGGGGGTCTCCATGTTAACAAACGACTGTTGGGATGAACAACAGATCCGCATCCGCTTTTGTTGCGCACTTCTTATGGGCTTGCGCAGAGCCAAGCTCCCTCCATCAGTCAACGCAGCCATTACCGGAGTGCAAACTCTTTTCTTTTCCCCTTAATATCGCTACTTAAGCCTCACGTTTGAGGAAAAACTTGAAAGAGAAATGCCCCAAAGGACAGTTCTCTGGAAGTTAGTGCTCTGCGCGGAATCGTCTGCGCCGACTGTCGTTTTGAACAGGCAGCATTTAGCGAGTTTTTAATAGCCAATAAAGTATCATAAAAGAGCTCTTTTGACACTTTGGCACCGCACGGACCGTCATAATTGCGCCGGGAAAGAGACGGATGCTCTGCTGAAGCAGCACTGATATCAAACCCGTCCTTCTTCCAGAGATTTAGGGGGGAAATGGAGGCATCAGGAACGGCCCAATCTCCTGGCACGCCCCAAGCCAGGAAGAATTGGCCAAAGCCCCCCAAATCTGCCACTCAAGCCTCAATGTCGGGAAGCTGCGGTTTATTTAGTTTCATTCTGGGCTCTTCCATTTCCCTTCTCGGCTGACAAGGGCCCTGAGGTGATGTGCAGCAGAGGCAAGCGCAGGCCCGGATTACCCATAAGGCCACCCGAGGCCATGGCCTCGGGCAGCACAAATTGGGGGGCGGCAGAATAGGACCCCCGAACGAGGAGCAAGAGGCGGAGCCAAGGGGCGCAGCATCAGAGGCCTGGCTGTGACGCGGCGCCCCTTCGGCCCGCTTCTTGCTCCTTCTCCTTTCCCCCCTCCCTTCCTTCGTTCACTTGAGTGAAGGGAGGGAGGGGGAAAGGAGAAAGAGCAAGAGGCGGGGCGAAGGGGCGCCGCGTCATAGGCCTGGCAGTGACGCGGCACCCCTTATCGCCGCCTCTTGCTCCTCCTCAGTTCGCCCCTCCCTTCCTTCGTTCACTTGAGTGAAGGAAGGGAGGGGGGAACTGAGGAGGAGCAAGAGGCAGCACTAAGGGGCACCACGTCAGCGGCCTGGCCCTGACGCGGCGCCCCTTCGCCCCGCCTCTTGCTCCTTCTCCTTTCCCCCCTCCCGTCCTTCGTTCACTTGAGTGAAGGGAGGGAGGGGAAAGGAGAAAGAGCAAGAGGTGGGGCGAAGGGGCGCGCGTCAGAGGCCTGGCTGTGACGCAGCGCCCCTTATCGCCGCCTCTTGCTCCTCCTCAGTTCGCCCCTCCCCTTCCTTCGTTCACTTGAGTGAAGGGAAGGAGAGGGGGAACTGAGGAGGAGCAAGAGGCAGCGCGAAGGGGCACCGCGTCAGCAGCCTGGCCCTGACGCAGCGCCCCGTTGCCACGCCACTTGCTCCTTCGCCTTTCCCCCTCCCTTCCTTCGTTCACTTGAGTGAAGGGAGGGAGGGGAAAGGAGAAAGAGCAAGAGGCGGGGCGAAGGGGCGCCGCGTCAGAGGCCTGGCTGTGACGCGGCGCCCCTTATCGCCGCCTCTTGCTCCTCCTCAGTTCGCCCCTCCCTTCCTTCGTTCACTTGAGTGAAGGGAGGGAGGGGGAAACCGAGGAGGAGCAAGAAACGGCGATAAGGGGCACCGCGTCAGCGGCCTGGCCCTGACGCGGCGCCCCTTCGCCCCGCCTCTTCCTCCTTCTCCTTTCCCCCTGTGGAGATGCGATGTTATCTGTTCGCCGGGATTAAAACGTGGCAGGGCAGGCTCTCCGACCGCTGCCACCATTTGAAAAGACGCGCGTACTTAAAACTGCCACCAATTTGTAAAGATGTCCCCAATCTGTGAGGAAACTGTATATCTCGCTGCCACCATATAAACTACTGAGGTAACTATTTGACCACCGTTTGTAAAGAGAGATGATGTGTTATTTACTATTAGGCTTCAGAGTGAGGCTTGTCTTTAAATATAAATACTAGGCATGGTTTCAAACCCAAAAATAGGGAATCGAAAATCAAATGGGGGGTTGATTAGTAAAAGAAAGACTTACAAAAAATTTTCCAAAAATTTCTCAAATGTAACTTAATTACTAACGAAATTCGTTAGTAGTTCTAAAGTAGGCAAAGCAGGGAAACAGGACTGATACTGTTTTAAGCACAGGCAAATCAAGGGGCAACATTTCCCTTGGTTTCCTTGCAGGGAGATATAATGCATTGATATATTATTATTAATATTATTAAATACCTCTGGTGCAGGCCGTGCTAGAGTACTCTTCACTCCAGCTTTTTCCCATTCAGTTTTATCATAGCAGTCTACGACCTCCGTTCGAACTCTATGGCTTTTCGTGATTCTGAACTCTTCCTTCTCCTCTCCATGCTCTTTTCACTCCTGCTGCCCTTCTCTCAGCAGTTCTTATGTCCTTCTACTCTGTCCTTCTATCTAAACCCCCTTCCTGGGTGTTTAAATCGCTTTTTTCCTCAGTCCTCCAGCCCCTCTAGGAGTCCCGATCTGGATCTCTCTATCCAGGAAATTATAGGCCAGTTAGTCTAACCTCAGTTCCAGGCAAAGTGATGGAAACCATTATTAAAGAAAAAATTACTAAGCACATAGAAGAACAGGCATTGCTGAAGGAAAATCAACATGGTTTCTGCAAAGGCAAATCATGTCTTACTAACTTGTTAGAATTCTTTGAGGGTGTAAATAAACACATAGATAAAGGGGACCCAGTCGATATTGTTTACCTTGACTTTCAAAAGGCTTTTGACAAAGTCCCTCACCAAAGGCTCCTAAATAAGCTCTTCAGCCATGGAATCAGGGGACAGGTCTTGTCCTGGATTGGAACCTGGCTAAACTGTAGGAAACAAAGGGTGGTAATAAACGGACATTTCTCTGGGTGGAAAGAGGTGAGAAGTGGCGTACCCCAAGGTTCAGTTTTGGGTCCGTTACTTTTTAATTTATTCATTAATGACCTGGATGTAGGAGTGAATTCTGAGGTAGCAAAGTTTGCAGACGACACTAAATTGTTCAGGGTAGTTAAAAATGAAACTGATTGTAAAGAGCTCCAGAAAGATCTCTCGAATTGAGTGAATGGGCAACAAAGTGGCAAATGCATTTTAACCTAAACAAGTGTAAAGTCATGCACATCGGGGCAAAGAACCCCAACTACACCTACAAATTGATGGGGTCAAAGCTTTCTGAGACAAACCAGGAAAGGGATCTTGGGGTCTTGGTGGACAGCTCAATGAAGATGTCAACCCAGTGCGCAGCAGCAGTGAAAAAGCAAATTCTATGCTAGGCATGATCAGAAAGGGAATCAAAAATAGGTCAGCAAATGTTGTATTACCTCTCTACAAATCGATGGTAAGGCCACATTTGGAGTACTGTGTACAATTCTGGTCTCCGCACCTTAAGAAGGATATAACGGAACTGGAAAAGGTACAGAAAAGGGCAACAAGAATGATCCAAGGGATGGAGCGGCTCCCTTATGAAACCAGGTTGCAACGCCTTGGTCTTTTCAGCCTTGAAAGACGGCGTTTAAGAGGTGACTTGATCGAAGTGTATAAAATCATGCACGGGATAGAAAAGGTGAATAAAGAAAAACTGTTTTCTTTGTCACAAAACACTAGGACTAGAGGGCACTCCCTAAAGCTCCAAGGTAGGAAAATTAGGACTAATAAAGGGAAATATTTCTTCACCCAGAGGGTCATTGGGTTATGGAACTCACTTCCAGAAGAGGTTGTGACAGCTGTCAGCCTGGACAACTTCAAGGCAGGATTAGACAGATTCATGGATACCAAGTGTATCGGTAGTTACTGAAAAGGACATTCAAGTGCCACCTCGGAGTTGGTTGAGGTAGGCAGGATTTCCCTGGGTACTGGTTGTGGGGGGTCGGGAGCAGGTCAGGGTTTTGCCCTCCCTTCTGCTCGAGATCCCCGTGTACAACTGGTGGGCCACTGTGTGATACAGAATGCTGGACTAGATGGGCTGAGGTCCGATTCAGCATGGCTCTTCTTATGTTCTTATGTTCTTATGTTCTTATGTTTCTGGCTCCTTTTTCACTTCCTGGAGGAGGCCTTTCACTCTAATTAGGCTTCAAGCATGGAAAGGCCCCGATTTGACTGTGAGTTATGTCTGCAAAGCTATTTTGGAGGGGGAAATTTTCCTGTTGGGGGGGAATCCAAAATATTTAATAATCTAACAAAATTTTGGGCCCAGGGGGTGCGGAAAAGAAAGTCCACTTCCAGGATTGGCCTTGCGATCCGTATAAACTTGAAAGTCCCATTACATACGAATCCCTTCCGATTTCTTTTCATTTTCATAACTTTTTTCTCATGCCTAATAAATACCAGGAGTCTTATGAACCAAGAACTGTAACAAGTTTATTTTAACAGTGTTTCGATTGTGCTGAGCTTAGTTGGTTACAGTAACTTCAGATGAGGTGCAGCTCTTTAATGTTACAAAATTCTAAATATAATGCCTGACTGAGTTTTCTCAATCACCGGCTTGACAGTACTTATAGATACTTTGCCATAATAGGCTTCCTATCTATATATTAGGTTAGCTTCCCCAGCCTAACCTATAAACAGTGGTTTCTATAGGCTCCCTAAGCCTAACTGCCTTCTGCAGTATTACCACCCTAACTTATAGGCACCTTGCCTCTATCTAGCCCTCAGGCTCTCCACCACAGACTGGCTCGCAAGCTCAGCCCGCCAGAACTGTCTCCCCACAGCTCTAAAAACAGATTCCCCAGCCGAAGCGACACTCTCGCTTCGCTGACAGGAAAACTCTAACTGCTCTCTCTGAGCCTCTCAGTACCAACTCTCTTAGAGCTGGTCTGACAGTTAAACTGTCAAATTCAAACTTAACATTCTAAAGCTAGCCTTGGTTGGCTCCGCCCACTGTTACCATGACAACACATTTCCCTTAGGAGGAATCATAGTTAACCCTTTAGGGTCTGTCTAATACCTAACCCTATTTCAAATACAAATGTTATCATACCACCACATATTCAACTATACAAACAATACACAAATTGACTTCATTACACCCCCTCCCTCCCTTCACTCAAGTGAATGAAGGAAGGGAGGAGGGAGGGCGGAACCGAGGATGAGCAAGAGGCGGCGCTAAGGGCGCCCGTCACAGCCAGGGCTCTGACGCTGCGCCCCTTAGCGCCGCCTCTTGCTCCTCCTCGGTTCCCCCCTCCTTCCTTCCTTCACTGAAGGGAGGAGGACCCTCGGGGCCGCTGCCACTCATGTGCAGCATGCCCTGGGGGCGGGGCTTTCCCCCAACCTGGGGGTGGGGCTTCCCTGATCTGTGGGCGGGGCTTCCCCACCCCTGGGGGCAGTGGGGCTTCTTTTGGCCTTGGGCGCCAAAAGGTGCTAATCCGGGCCTGGGCAAGCGGTGATGCGCAGCTTGTTGGGATCGCTGTTGTATGCCTCCAAGTTGTTTCCCATCCATGCCACCTGGAACCTGGGTTTCTCTTGGCAAGATTGCATCAAAGGAGTGAAGGCGAGCCCCAGAAAGAGCCCATCTGCATCCTAATTGGTTTGACCTGCAGCAGGGAGTTCCAACGTTCCTGCACATGTGGTCTGGCATCTCTAGCACCAAAGGCTGGGATTTGGCATCAAAAGTCCTCCAGCCATTTCTACCTCTCTGTTTTCTTGCCTCACTTAACTTGAAACCATGGACTCTTTGTGCACGGAGCTGCATGCGCACAGGCCAACGGGCAAGCCCAGAGAGGTTTGGGAGACATAGTTTCCCAAGGACTTCTGTGTGTTTGGACTCTGCTCTGGCTATTAGCAAAAAGGACTTTTCTCTTATAGTTTTCCCAAGGACACAGATGGACTTTCCCCAAAGCATATGGATTTGATGCTTTTCAAGATCATATGGACTTTCTTTCTACTCCTTGCCTATGAACAATATTATGAGATATTGGTGAATTTCCCCTATGAAACCCACCTATGTAATCTTCCTGCATGTTTTTTTCCCTTTCCCATATGTTTAAAAAAATATAAAGAAATGCTGCATGTTTGTGAAAGACCCAGCTGTTGTTTTGAGATCAGAATGAAACCCCATTCCAAAGGTTGTGCCCTTAATCCAATCATTTGAACAAATCTGCATGACAGGGGACTTTTTCTGGTTTGGAGGATGTTCTTTCCCTTCTCCCCATTTTTGAAAGACTCCTTTTGTTTCATAAACGCTGGACCCTCTGAGATTAGCCTCGTCCCGCATTTATAGAACTTATGGTATAACTATATTTCATATTTCACAATTGGCCGTCACTGCTGGCCTCGGAAACCAGCACATGGCTACAGTTATTTCATTTATTTACCATCCAGAAGGCTGAAACTTCTCATGGATAGAATCTGCATCTGGCCCCTTAACAAGGTCGTTAAGGACAATTCCTGTTTTTCACCAAGAAGAGAAGAATTCCTTTGGCCCGAAAGGTCAAAGCCTCGGATCTTCATTAACATATGGACATGATCTAATCAAGAAAACTCCAGCTGCTCTTTGTTTTGAACACATTCCTGTCCCTCGCTTCCCATTCGCCAGGACAAAAGCGGTGCTGTTTCGCGATTGGTTCTCGCTACAGTTGGCTTCCAAGGTTCCAACCAATCATCATGCAGGGGCGGGATAGTTTGAATTTGACAGTTCTGTAAAGTGTATAAAAATGGCATATGTTTGCATGTAACTTTATGACTGCTTTGCGACAAGAAAACCGCAGTGGTCATTCTTCTCAGCTGACAAGAATAAAAAGCTTCAGTGGCACCTTCTTCCGGACTTCTTTGGTGAGATCATTTGGGAAAGGGATTTTTAGGTTGCTTTTCAAAACTCACCTGAGGTTTTTGCTGAAATCCTCGCTTTAGGGCTACTTCTGGGTCTCTGCCCCCTATGGGCCAGGCTATCCTAAATTGTTCTGCAACAAATCAACAGCTGCATCAACACCAGGCCTGGGCCAACTTGAGCCCTCCCTCCAGGTATTTGTATTTCGACTCCCACCATTCCTAACAACCTCAGGACCCTTCCTTTCCCCCCTCAGCCACTTAAGCAGAAAAGTAAGAGAAAGGGAAAAAGAAAAGCGTTGGAACTGTTGTGCAGCTGGCTGGGAGTCAGCTGCATTAAGATCGCTACTGACTGAAAATCCATGAGTTCGAAGCCACCCCAGGTCGGAGTGAGCTCCTGACCAAAATTGTGTAGCTTGTTGTCGACCTTTGCAGCCCAAAAGACAGTTGCATCTGTCAAGTAGGAAGTTTAGGTACCACATTGCGGGGAGGCTAATTCAACTGATTTATAAGGCCATAAAAATCTCCAGGAAGTATGCAAAGAATGAGGAAGCGACAGCTCCCCTGGTGGCCAGAAGCTGGAATGTTAAATAGGCTCTGAGTGTCTGTCTATATATGTTGTATGTCTATGGCAGTGTTGGAACTCACTGCTGCAGGTCAAACCAATTAGGATGCAGATGGGCTCTTTCTGGGGCTTGCCTTCAGTCAATATTATATGTATACACAATATTCTTATATTACTATAATAGGTGAGTGATTTGATTTTTAAGTTTTTTGCATGCGTTTCTTAATATCGCCTTGTATGTAGAAATCTTACGAAATAATATGGCGTACGAGGCACAAGCAACTTTTTTGCGCAGCTCTAGTGCAGAAGTAGAGAGCTGGTTGAAGAGGAGGGAGAGGAAGGGAGGCCAAGAGAGTCCAGGGAAGAGAAGAATGCAATCATCTAGGTGAGAAGTGGCTGGGATAAAGAACAGTGTGAGACCTTCTCAGGTGCCAGGAACGAAAGGCAGCTTCCTGTCCCTGCTTTGCTTTCGCAAAGGAAGAATCAGCCTGTCTTTGGGAAAGGTGTTCCTTGGCTGTGAAGAAATAATCAGATTCTGTTTGCTCATTTGTTTGTTTTCCAGTAAGAAGGGAAGAGAGCGCGGGAGGGATCCGTGAATGCAAGCCAGTCCAATTTAAGCACCGAGAAGGAAGAAGAAAGGCCTGGTCAGAGCAGGAGGGAGGGAGAGGCTAATCATCAGGGAGGCTGTTGCAAAACATCAAAAGAGAAAAGGGACCACAGAGAATTCTCAATGTCCATCATGTGGATCAAAAAAAAAGTTCAAGAGGAGGGTGGCTCATTTGGCCAAGTAGGTGGCGAGAATTAGGAGGACAGTACACTCTGTAGTGGACAAAAGGAGTTGGCTCTTTTGATCTCCAGGATGGGAGCAGGATGGATGGATGGGAGTCCCAATCCCATTTAAAACACTGAAAGCCACCAGGGAACCTTTAAAGCAGTGTTTTTCAACCTTTTTTTGAGCCCCGGCACATTTTTTACATTTACAAAATCCTGGGGCACACCACCAACCAAAATGACACAAAATGACACTCTAACACAGTAATACATATAGTTGATATGTTTTTATATGTATTTATACACTCAGTGTGATTTATAGTTAACACACAATCAAAGAGCATTATCGCTCTCTGAGGCCTTGGCAACCTGACCCCCCTGGATAAACCACACAGCAGCTGAGGTACAACGGGTTTTATTGATAATAGGTAAGTATAGGAGAAGGTTGGAGGCAATCCTTATAGTGCCTCCAGCTAGCAGCAAACAGGAATCAGCAAGGGTGTGAGTGCTCCGCAGTAAAAAGGAGCACAAGCGGGAAAACGGGATCACAAGCCGGATGCAAGAGTCTCTTGGAATCCCAGCCGAAGCAAGTGGGGCTGGGACACGTTGATTATAAGGCAAAGAGTCCAAAAGTAAAAAAGTCTTTTCAGGATCAATCACTGGGGCTCGACGACGAACAGGAACAAGGCAATGCTGGAACAAGTCAGCCCGAAGCGGCTGGCTGGCAAGGCTTGGTGGAAGGCCCGACTGGCCTAACCCGTGAGGTCCTCTCCCAAATGCGTTGTTGGTACAAGACACTGGCAAAAGGGTCCACAGGGCAGTTATAGTATTCCTGAGTTGCGTCGCACGTCAAAAGCAAAGATTGATGGCCTCCTGTATGTTTTGTGAACTCAGTCCTCCTGGAATGCGGTGCTCGTTAGTGAAGAACATCTGCACCGAAAGGGAGTCGATCTCTCGGCCTCTGTAGCCCGCTTGCTCTATCAGGGAGTTAGGATGGTACAACCTTGAGAGGCCTTTGTTATGATTACATCCCCTGCCTTCTCACGGGAAAGACAAGGGGGCCCTGGACAGGGCTTGAGAGCAATCAAGCTTTCTTGGAAACCATTTCTTGATTCTCTTGGATGGAACTCTGCCCAAGCAAAAGTGATGCCTGAGGCCGTTGAGGTGTGACAAGCATCCTGAACTCTTGCAACAATGGAATTGAACCAAACTTGGCTTCAAGCTGATTGATTGGAGTCATAGCTGGCTGGGAGGTGCGGCCAGCTTGCCCTCAGCTCAGCCTATCAGGAAGCCAGCGCCGCTTCGGGCTCTCATCCAATGAGAGCGAAGGAGGCAGTCAGAGCAGGAAACAATGAACCGGGAGTGACTGATGAGTGGATTAAAATGACTAATGTTCGTCCAAATGCCAGTGATTATGAGGTGGCAAGGCATTGAGAATAAATTAATTATTTAATAAAGCTTACTTTTACCTAAAGGGCCAATGGTTTCTGTCTTTGCCTAAGCTTCAAGGAGACTACAGAGTTTATACTCTACAACATTTCTGTTGTATTACTTCCAACAAGTCCTCAAGCTAGCTCTTCTATTGTCCAAGTGGAGGAAATAGACATTTTTGGTCCGGCACGGATGCCAAACCCTTTATCCTAGATATGGCTCAATTGATGGTGTCTTGCCATGGGTTTTGGCCTGCGGAATGGAAACAAACAGTGAGTCAAATGGAACATCGAAGTCTTTCCGAAGGCAGGATGTCCCCTTTGTAAAGAATGACAAAAATCACCAGGGGGCATGTCTCTTCAGATGGACATGCTCCAAGATCCGAAAAGCGCACCAGAGGGACATTTTCCCTCAAATGGCCCAACTCCGAGGTTTGGGGAAATGCCCATTGTTATTGTCCATGCAAGTGCTATCTGTTAAGTTCTGTTTGTCTAGGGATTATCAGCCCAGGAAGTTTCCTGAGCCATTGGTATGCTGGGGTCATGAAAAGGTGGCATTTCATATTTCATATGGGAACACAGGCAAGGGGAAAGCATATAGGAAAATACATGTTGGAGGGAAATAGGAACTATATCACCTCATCCCACCCACCAGAGTACATAAGTACATCTTGTTTTAAATTTTTATTTTTGGTTTTTATTTTATTTATTTTACTTTATTTGGTGTTTTATATTATTATTTTCACCCTCCCCTTTTTTTGTCTAAGTCTTGCTATGTTTAAAATAATTCTATAAAATTATTTATTTAAATAAGTAATTTTATTTTGTTTAAATAAATAATATTATTTATTATTTTATAAATAATATAATATAATAATATCATATGATATAATATAATGTTACATTACATTATAATAATATAATATAATATAATGTCAATATATTGTATTATGTTATAGTATAATAATTGTAATGTAATACTACTACTAATAGTATGATTACGGTATGGTGTGTGGAATATGCATTTGGTATTGGTGGTGTTGTAATGTAACACAGTATAATACTGCCAATGATAATGTGATATAATAATTATATCGTGATATTATAATTTGTATATTTGTATTACATGCAATATTGCTAACAATATTGCGATATGTTGTATTGCAATATGATGTGCAGTTCTGATGTTGTGCTATGACAGTAATGTTAATTGTTGTTTTTTCAGTTTGCTGTAAGCCACTCTGGCAATATTGTTATATGTACATTGTAAGCCACTCTGGCAGTATTGTTGTTTGCTGTAAGCCGCTCTGAGTCCCCTTCGGGGTTGAGAAAGGTGGCATATAAAAATAGTAAATAAATAAGTAAATAAGCTGCCACAAATCATAAAAAAGGAGTCCATGGAGTTTGAAAGGGAAAGTCTCCAAAAGTTCCTGAAAGTCCTTTAAAAGTGGGCAAAAATTAATAAGAGTTCATAAAGAGTCCATAAGCATTGAAGGGGGAATGAATGGGTAAGTCCATATGATTCATAATAGGAACCGCTGCAAATGCTGGGAGTTGAGGTCTGTCCATATGAAGAAGGAAACTATAAATCCCGTCTCGCCATGGGGCCAGAGTGGCCTGCTTGCTTCCCTGAGATCCCAAGGGAAGCTCCCAACAAGCTCCCCGGGTCACGGGTTCTGGACATCCACAACACGGCGGTAGGATTGGTTGTTGCAGTGAGGAGCCATGGATGACAATCTGCTGGGTCTCCGTTTAACTTTATTTCTTTATGATCAAAAACAGGTTATTCTCCAATTACCTCCTAGGTGTGTGTGTGTATGTTATACATATACATATGCACACACACACTGTTGTAATTCAGCCCTCGGCGTTGCCTGATAGTAGAGCTGCAGAAGACGCTGAGTCATCAGTGTCTGAGAGTAGTATGTATTGGGATAGTACTGATAGTACTTCAAACGCTGGAGCAGGCAGAAAAAGGAATGCAAGCAATCCCAGCAATGAAGGGTTAGAACAGAGAAAGAGAATTCGGCAGATACTTACGTCTCCCACGGATTCTGAATCCTTTGAGGGCTTTCACAGAGATGAGGAACTGGAGTCAGAAGAGAGTGATACTGAGCTAGATTGGACCTTGGTACAGGATGTTAGGGATGTGTGTAATGCTGACTCCAGTAGTGATACGTTTATGGGATTTGACAGTGACAAAGACTGGCCCTCTGAAACTTCTAAGAATGACTGAGAAGCACTAAGATTTGAGAGATGCTGGGGGGCCTAGAGAGACTCACAAAGGGTGTCAGCTGCAGAGAGGGAAGCAGCTGCATTGCCTGTTCCTGGGAAGTGTGGGCTTGGGAAATGACTCCTAGCGGTGGGCAAGGAGTTGTGTCTGGTATCCTGTTATCTTGGTATCCTGTTATCTTGGCATCCTGTTATCTTGCATCATGTTCCTGATCCAATTTACTCCTACAGCCGTGTGTTCCTAGTGGTGGGGTTTGAACTCCGCTGAACCTTCTCTCCTGGTGGACCTTGGACTGTCTCCTCATTTCCTCCGTCTTTCTCCTGCCCTTGAGTTCGGACCGGTTACAGACTACGCTTTTGGATCATCCCACGAAGGACGTCACAGAGGACGCCCTGAGTTTGTTTTGGATTCTCCTACAGTTATTTTTTGGGGTTTTCCTGGGTTTTTGTGGGTTTTTGCTGGTTAGGCTAGTCTTTTGTTAGTCCCATTCCTTGTATAATAAACCTTTTGTCACCCCCTTTTACATCTGGGTTTGGCTTTAATTAGCATCTGCTTCACAACACACACCTGTGGAATAATGTCCAGGGTGGGAGAAAGAAAGAGCAAAAGCGAGATAGCAGTTAGTATTATAATTAATCTAGGGAAGATGTGGCACCAAAATGGAGGTGATCCATTGACCTGCGGATATGGGGGCCCAATGAGTTTCCTTATCCACAGTTTAAAGGAACGCAGTTTCGGCCTCCCCGTGACACTGTAAGAGCATCCCGGGTGAGCCAGCAATGACCCGTGGCTCGGAAAAGGAAAGGTTCATGCTTGGAGAGAGTTGGAGACAGTAAAGGACACAATGTATCACTATGGAGAGGGAAAGTTGCAATCTAATGCCTTTAATAGGGGATTTGTGACAATGTTAGGGCCAGGGGAAGGAAGCAAGTTAAAGAAATATTTTGTTGAACTGCTGCTGTAGCCATACTCCCAGCGATGCTTGGTCCAAGTGGGACATCCAGGAACTCCCTGCTGCAGGTCAGATCAACTTGAACGCAAGGGATCCTTGGTTATTCGCCCCCAGTAAGTGGAGAGGGGGATCCAGTAAAGAAGAAGGGATTGGGGACCCTGAAGTTGTGTAGCTCCTTCTTTTGCTGTCCTGCATGAAGGCACCTCGCTTTCTCTGAGCACTCCTTTGAGGACATGTCAGATCTTTGCTTTGGCTGTGCAAGAAGCATATGGGCAAAAGGTTGCATCTTTCAGGAGCTGCCAACCTGATTTCATGGCGGATGGAGAGACGGGTCCCCCGAGGGCACACACCTCCGCGGCCGAACTGACAATCTATGGAGGAGAGCTGTGTTGTGCGTGACTCTTATGCAGACGCATTTGCACTGATAGGTCGGCACATTTGCATGTGCATGGAACATGCTGACCTGCCTCTGTAGGTCACGCCTCTTTCTGTGCTGTGACAGGATCCAGAGTGGCAGGTGTTGCAAAGCAAGGACTGCACCTAGCAAACAACCCAATGAGAAGCAATATCATTGCTGCGAGCTTTTGGGCTGTATGATCATGTTCCAGTAGCATTCTCTCCTGACATTTCACCTGCATCTATGGCTAATTGCATCTTCAGAGCTCTGTTTAATGTGAGGTAATTGGAGTATGTGTGTGTGTGTGTGTTTGTGTGTTTGTGTGTGTATTATACATGTATATATGCATACACACACCTGTGGAATAATGTCCAGGGTGGGATAAAGAAACCTTGTCTGTTTTGGTAGGTGTGAATGTTGCAATTATGTTGAAATTCTGGACCACTCTGACAACCATCATGTCAGGCTACACAGAGAACAGGAAAAAGAAATGCTGTTCCACATACACAAAGCAATACAGTGGAAAAGATAGCAGGGAGCCAGTCAAGGCAATGGCATTCTATGTATGGTAAATAAAACAATAGAATCTTCTCTAGTAGATGCGATATATATTGTATAAATTCCTCATAGGTGCAAAGAACATCATAAGTGCAACATATCACAAATACATGGTATATCTCAGGTAAGTACCAACATTATAAATGAACAACAATAATGGCGGTGAGCAAGCTCGCATAAGTGGCGAACCAAGACGCCCGGGCTCAAACGAGGAGAGTAAATGGTAAATTATGCAGGCACAGGTCCCGGACGCCTCTCCCAACCCAGTGAATCTTCCAAATAATATCACAGTATATAGAAAAGTCTCACGAAAATAATATTGGGGTGTGGGAGAAGGTCATCCACGGGCTGACGAAAGGGTCTCGCGCGCCTTCGTTTCTCCCCCGTAGGGGCTTCCTCAGGGCCAGGGGCAGGGTCTGGATGGCGTAATCTCGCGAGCGTCTTCACAGTGTCGTGGCACTAGAGTTACAGCAATACAGAGTGATGATACTACATATACAATCATCAAATTCCGATAATATTAGCAATAAGCTATCTGGAAAAGGGAACAACAGGGGTAATGGAACTAATATTATCAATTAAATTCTATAATGAAAGAAAGGCAGGTAGGTAATAACATACCAAGGCATGGGACAACAGGAGCACCGCAGATGGAAGCAGTATCCGCAGACACCTACCTGCCTTTCTTTCATTATAGAATCAGCTTATAAGCTCTTTATGGAGGCTTATGAGCATGCTACCAAGGAAGCGAAAAATTCTTACTATGCCTCCTTGATAGCGTCTGCAGACTCACGCCCGGCACAATTGTTCAGGATAATTCGGCAACTGACGATGGTCCCTACCTGGGTACGTATGGGGTAAGACGCTCCCTCAAGTACACTGGCCCCAAACCATGTAAGGCCTTAAAAGTCAAGACTAACACCTTGAAGGAGACCCGGAATTCAATTGGCAACCAGTGCAGCTCGCGCAGGAGAGGTGTTATGTGGGATGATCTAGTGGCTCCCAGTAGCAGACGAGCTGCCGCGTTCTGCACCAGTTTAAGTTTCTGGACTGCCGACAAAGGTAGGCCAATGTACAGCGCGTTACAGTAATCGAGCCTCGAGATGACCGTGGCTTGGATCACAGTGGCCAGGTCGCAGCGGGAGAGATAGGGAGCCAGAAGTGTTGCTCGCCGTGGTTCTCAGAAGATCTAAGGGCCTTAAAGCAGGAGAAGAGACGGCTAGAGCGCGTGTGGAAGAAGCTCCATGACGGACCCTCGGAATCAGCTTATAAGCTCTTTATGGAGGCTTATGAGCATGCTACCAAGGAGGCGAAAAATTCTTACTATGCCTCCTTGATAGCGTCTGCAGACTCACGCCCGGCACAATTGTTCAGGATAATTCGGCAACTGACGATGGTCCCTACCATCCCAAATAATGATGATCGGGCCCTTACTGCCGAGGTTTTTCAGAGTCATTTTGCAGACAAGATTGCGACGCTCCGCCGGGATCTCCCTGCCACAGTTGATACAGTACATGAGCTTGAGACTCTGTGGCCCTCTGCCGGCTCCACCTTTGACTGGTGGATGTTTGGAAGCTGGTGACCTGGGGATCATACAGTGGTCATGCCGTAGACCCTCAGGGAAGCAGACAAGCCACCCTGGCTCCATGGCAAGGCGGGATCTGTAGTTTCCTTCCATCTCGCGGACGGGTGCCCCACCTTCCAATGCCAGCTGCAGCTTCTGGATCAACTCACCCATCTAGCTCCTTGGAGTCTCTTATTAGCTTTCCCAACTCCCTCACGAACTTTTATGGACTTTCCCCCACTTTTACGTACTTTTGGACATTTCCAAGAACTTCCTAAGAACTCTTTTAAATTCTATGAATATGAATAAACAAGACCATCAGAAATAATAATAAATAATAATACACTTTATTTATATTCCGCCCTTCTCACCCCAAAGGGGACTCAGGGCAGATTACAGGTACACATACTTAGCAGACAATCCCTGCCATTTTTGTATTTGACATACAGGACATACAACATATACAGTAGGAGGATCTTCCAGTTGAGCCACAGGTTCTTTTCCTGGTTCTTTCCAGTTGTGCCACCGGGGTGCTGTTGGCCCATTGCGCCACAGGGGGTGCTGTTGCTTCATCCTCCTATGATGAAGAGCTTGCCAGCTCGTTAGGCAATCGGTTTTCCTTATTTATTGGCATTATAAAAGTCTTCCCCTGAAAAGCGGTCCCTAATTTCTCTACGCACAGCTAGGCCGTTATCGACTGCTTAGGTAAACAGAAGGCAGGGCTGACAGCTGGCTACCCAAGCCAGTCCGGGGTCTCGAACCTGTAACGTTTGTTTAATGAGATCTTTTAGCAGCTGTTGTTAATGCTGTGCTAAACCTCCGGCCCAAATATGTGTTTTCTAACAGTCTTTGGTGATCCCTCTTAAATACCAATTCGACCCCTCCAGCGGTCGCAACCCCCAGGTTGAGAACCGCTGATTTAAAGATTTCTGTAGAGGGAGACTTCATCCTCTGCCCCCAAAGGGAGTTTATTCCACATCGTCAGGATGATCCCCCCTAATATTTAGGTGATTCTAAATGGAATCTATCATAGGGTTTTCTGAGGCTGAGCGTGTTCCTTGCCCAAGGTCCTGCAGTGGGTTTCCGAGTCACTGTCCAATGCTGTTTCCTTGTGGCCCACCGTTTAGCCGTGACCGGGGTGAGGGGGACTGCCCTTAAGTGGGTGGCCTCCTTCCTCCGGGACCGGGGACAACATGTGGAGAGGGGAGAGGAGGTCTCCGGGAGACTCCCACTAAGTTGTGGGGTCCCCCAGGGGGCTATCCTCTCGCCCTTATTATTTAACATTTACATGCGTCCCCTGGCACAGCTGGTTCGCGACTCTGGTCTGGAGTGTTATCAGTATGCGGATGACACCCAGCTTCTGCTGAGAATTGACGGCAGGCAGGATACCATACCCGATTGTTTCCATCTATGCCTTGAAGCCGTGACTGGTTGGCTGCGTGCCAGCCGGCTGAAGGTGAATCCGTCGAAGACGGAGATCTTGTGGCCTGGTCGCCCTGGGCTGGATGAGTGCCGGTTGCCTACCCTGGATGGCGAGCAGCTTAGCCCGTCATCTCTCGTAAAGAGCTTAGGGGTCCAATTGGACCCTTTGCTGACCATGGAGACTCAGGTCTCCATGGTCAGTAAAACGGCGTTCTACCATCTTCGCCAGGCTAGGCGACTGGCACCCTACCTGTCCAGGGACGATCTGGCTACGGTGATCCAGGCGACGGTCATCTCGAGGCTGGACTACTGTAACGCCCCACGTGGGCCTTCCTTGTCGACAGTCCGGAAACTCAAGCTGGTGCAGAATGCTGCTGCTCGCTTGCTGGTGGGAGCACCAGTGAGAGAGCATATTACGCCCATCTTGCGGCAACTGCACTGGCTGCCTATTGAGTACCGGATTGCCTTCAAGGTGTTGGTGTTAACCTTTAAGGCCCTGCACGGTCTAGGGCCTGAGTACCTAAGGGACCGCCTTACCCCGTATGTTCCCCCGAGATCACTGCGCTCGGAAGAGCAGAACTTGTTGGTTGTTCCATCACCCCGCTCCTGCCACCTGTCCAGTACAAGACAACGGGCCTTCTCATTTGTGGCTCCCATGACCTAGAATTCGCTGCCTAGCCATGCCCGGGCAATTCATGAACTCGGCCCTTTTCGAAGAGCCTGTAAGACTGCCCTCTTCAGAACAGCGTTTGGCTGACCTGAACGAAGAGGCTTATTAGTGTCCGAACCAAGACCTAAGATCTGTTGATTAGTTGACTACTGGCTATGTATTGCTGTTTTTATTGAATTTTGTGGTATGTTTTTATTGTGCATTTTATTCTTGTTGTGATCCGCCCCGAGCCTGCAGGGAGGAGCGGAATATAAGATTGAATAATAAATAAATAAATAAATAAATAAATGTTCCACATTTAAGACTCCCAAGCCCGGTACCACCTCTCATGTGGTTGATATTGCAATTTTATGTGGCTTTTTTTTGGCTCTTTCTTTCCACAGCAATTCCCGAATAATTGACCAAAGAAAACCAGTCATTGGCAGCAGGGAGAAACTATTCCCGAAAGCTCTTCCGTTCCAGCCATGCTCAAGCTAACCATTGGGGAGATCCCCATTTTTTACTCTTTCCCACCCTGCTGGTTTTGCGTGCACATAGCAAAATATGTTATTAACTGCTGCATACTTCAGCTAATTATGCTTATTTTGGGCCCTGTGCTGCACTTTAATTGGGAACTGTTTGCGTGTTTTGCTGCCAGAAGTTTGCTTTGGTAATTAAAAATAAAATGCAAATGGAGGGGTTTCTTGAGAATCAGGCCCCAATTAAGAGGGAAGGAGGGGCCACAGAGAGGGACCTCTTGACCTCTGGTTCATGGGTGTCTCCATCTGCATTGCATTAAACCATTGTTTTTCAACCTTTTTTGAGCAATGGCATATTTTTTTTACGTTTACAAAATCCTGGGGCACACCACCAACCAAAATGACACAAAATGACTCTCTAACACAGTCATACATACAGTTAATGTGTTTTAAATGTATTTATACACTCAGTGTGCAACCTGGACCTGTTTCGATGAACACAACATAGATATCCTGGCAGGAAAGACAGAAAGACACAAACTTCCCACACAGAACTCCCATAACCAAGAGAAAATACTATAAGAGTTTGGTGGGCATTGACCTTGGGTTTTGGAGATGTAGTTCACCTATATCCAGAGAGCACTGTGGACTCAAACAATGTTGGATCAGGACCAAACTTGGCATGAATACTCAAATATAGCCAAATGTGAACACAGATGGAGTTTGGGGAAAATAGACCTTGACATTTGGGAGTTATAGTTTCTGGGATTTATAGTTAACACACAATCAAAGAGCATCCCGAACTCTTGCAACAATGGAATTGAACCAAACTTGGCATATTGAACTCTCATTACCAACAGAAAGTACTGAAATGGTTTCCTTGGGAATTGACCTTGAGTTTGGAAGTTGTAGTTCACCTACACCCAGAGAGCACTGTGGACTCAAACAATGTTATGTTATGTTGTTGTTTGTTTTCTATCCAGAATCACAATGTTGGAAGGAGGCTCACCACTTTAAGGTCCCTAAAACAGGCATGGGAAAACTTCGGCCCTCTGGGTGCTTTGGAGTTCAACTCCCACCATTCCTAACAGCCTGAGGCCCTTTCCTGCTTAAGTGGCTGAGGGGGGGAAAGGAAAAGGGCCTGAGGCTGCTAGGAATGGTGGGAGTTGGAGTCCAAAACACCTGGAAGGCCCAAGTCTTCCCATGCCAGCTTTCGATAGAGATCTCTTCCTCCCCCTTCGCGCCCTTTCTTCCCCCTCCTGCCGAGCACTTCCTTTTTCTTCTACACTGCCGCTTCTGCCGCCATTTTGATCCGAGGGGGCAGCATGAGCATGTTCAGGAGGGGAGGGGGGAGGGAGGAGGACGTGACCCGTGCGGGCGCTACTGCGCAGACTCGCCCCAGAGCAAAGCGAGCAGAGCGAGGCTGGGAAGAAGGGAGCCCGAGTGGAGAAGAAAAAGTGTTCGGCAGGAGGGGGAAGGAAGGGGATTAGAGGTTCCCATTTCCCACGGCACACCTGATGATCGCTCACGGCACACTAGTGTGCTGCGGCACACTGGTTGGGAAACACTGGCTTAGTCTATGGTTTTGCTCCCTCTTTCTGTCAGTTCTCTCTTCTTTGCTCCCTTCATTCTTCATCCATGGATAGGAAAGAGCGTCCGCGCTCTGCCTAATGTATCTCTGTTTTAAAATGATGGACCTTCTGCCTATTCCTGGATACCTTTCCCGCGCACACAGAAGGCAGGAGGCAGCAATGCTGGCCAAATATTTTGCAATGACTGCTGGGGTAGATAAAATGGAAGCACGGCACATCCATCATCTTAAGTGATAGGAAGGCAAACAAAGCGAGAGGGCCGCTCATCTGACAGATTGCAACGGAATCCCACATATGCTTCCTTTCCAAAGAGGATGCCGTTGTTGGCTACCAACGTGTCAAATGTCCCACAGAAGCCCACAGAAACATTTGCTAGTCCACCTGCCCACAAAATGTTCAGCAACGGAATTTTTTTTAAAGATATATTTTTTCACAGTCTGGACTTTTCCTTCTCTTCCATTTCCTGTAACTTCATGTTGTTGTTGTTGTTGTTGTTGTTGTTGTGGTGGTGTCCCTTTGACATTGTCCACACTGGCAAAAACACCCCCACTCTACTCAGGACCGGATTAACACCTTTTTGCGCCCTAGGCCACACTTTGGAATTACTTCCCCTCTAAGCCAACCTCTACTGCACCCCTCCCCCGCCCACATCACTCAGACCCACACTAAAAATAAAACCTTATCTTCTCCCCCCTCCCTCCCCCGATGCTGCCTGAGCTGATGCTGCTGACGCTGCCGGGCACTCTCCCCCACCCAAGTGGAGGAGGCTTCCCTCTGGGGCAGGCACCTGAAGCTGGGCGCGCTCTCCTCCGCCGGCGTCCATCTGGGAGGGAGACCTCGCCGGAGGCTAGACCTCCTCCCCTCCCCCCCGGCTTGGGCCTGGTCCCATGAGGAGGCTCTTGGTTGCCAACTGCGCCACCCCCCGGCCCGGCCCGGCCCAAGGACACTGCTGAGCATGGGATGACACACGCAGCCGCCATGCCAGGGGAGAGCAAGCGGCCACCCTCTCTCCCTTTCCTTGCCAAGGCCGGGGCAAAGGCCCTGCTGAATCTGGAGACCCACCGGTGGGGGGAGAGCCTCGGCCCTGGAAAGAGTGATCGACCGAGGGATGGAGGAGGAAGCAGACCCAAGGGGCCACTTGCTCGGGCCCCAGGACACACCCACGCACACACCCCTCTTACCTTGCCCTCCCTTCCTCTCTCTCTCTCTCTCAGACAGCCTCCCTCTCCCCTGGCTTTTGCCGATTGCCAGACCCGCCAGGTGGCGCAAGCCAGGGAAGGGAGGCACCACTGAGTGGCCTTGCCTCGCGGGAAGCCCCTCGCCTTGCTCGCACCATCCATCAGTTCTGGCAAGCAGAAAAAGCCAAGTGAGGGAGGCACAACCACATGGCCTGGCCTCGCAGGAAGCCCCTCACCTGGCTTGCACCGCCTTCCGGGACTGGCAAGCGGCGAAAACCAGGCGTGGGGTTTCCCTCGATTAGAGGCTGACTGGGGAAATGGCCAAAGGAGGTGGTGCCCCGGCCCCTACTTCTTCGCCACCACCCGGCCCTTCCTCCTCCTCCCCCAAGCAGCAGCAGCGGGAGTTCGGCAGGAGGGGGAAGAAAGGGGGGAAAAAGGGGTTTTCCCGTGGCACACCAGGTGATCGCTCACGGCACACTAGTGTGCCACGGAACAGTGGTTGGGAAACACTGCTACTCTGGATGCGAAAACCAGTGTAATATGTTCTACTGCTCATATAGTCAGTGTTTAGAAGCATTCTCTCCTGACATTTCGCCTGCATCTATGGCAGAGGTTATGAGGTCAGATCCCAGCCATGAAAGCCTTCGAGAACACATCCAGACTCTGTTAAAAAAAAACTTCCAAGGAAGGCCATGGAACGGGTAATGCGTCATTGGATGGGATCCATGAAATTTCGTCTCTGCGCATGATGTGCTCCTTCAACTGGTTTAGAGCATTGCTTCATTTTGGTTTCTCCTGACAACATCCTTTTGTTCCAAGCTGAGCATGCAATCAGGCAAACACTTCAATTTCCCCCTTTGTTCCTGCTTGCTTGCTTATCGCAAGGATCCCTCATCCAAGGGAGGTGAGCCAAGGACAGGACGGAAGGGCTTGGCTGTTAAATAATGCTTTGCTTGGGTCACAGGTGCCATGGCAACACCCGCCATTGATCTCCCTTTGTCTGGATGTTCCGAGAAGGGGTCAAGGTATTGGGTGGCCACCAAATTGGACCTGACTTCCCCCAATTGCCCTTGGTTGTTGTGAGCGACTCTATGGCAACATCCATGGTTCCATTCCAAATCAATGGCTTTTCCTAGCGCACCCAAGAAGGAGGAGGGCTGTGCTGCATGAAAGGCCAGCTCATGCGCTCTCTGCTTCAAGCCTGAAATGTCAAAGGGGAGGGGAGGGCATCGGGGAGCCCAAAGAATGTATCAAAACAGATTGGCCATGGATAATAGAAAGGGAAATCGATCCAAGTTCCAGTGGGGCATGAAACACAAAAGGATGCAATTCCACTTGGCAGCATCTTGGCCCAGAACTTCTTGTTTTCATGATGGAATGAGGGGAAAGAGCATTCCTGGAAGTACCCAGAAGTAAGCTGGCACTACGCTCCCAACTCTAAATGCCAAAAAAAAAACCCAACAGAAATGTAGAAACATAGAGGTGAAAGGAACTACGAGGGCCATCTAGTCCAGGGGTGCTCATTAGGTCAGTGTTTCCCAACCAGTGTGCCGTGGTACACTAGTGTGCCGTAAGTGATCATCAGGTGTGCCGTGGGAAATTGGAACCTCCAAGACCCTTTCTTCCCCCTCCTGCCGAACACTTCTTCTTCTCCACTCGGGCTCCCTTCTTCCCAGCCTCGCTCTGCTTGCTTTGCCTCGCTTTGCTCACACTGCCGCTTCTGCGGGAGGGGGGGAGGGAGGAAGACCTGACCCATGCAGCAGGCGCGCCCCACGTCTTTCTCCCTCCCCTCCACAGTGCTCTCTGGATATAGGTGAACTACAACTCCAAAACTCAAGGTCAATACCCACCAAACTCTTATAGTATTTTCTCTTGGTTATGGGAGTTCTGTGTGGGAAGTTTGATTCCATTCCATCATTGGTGGAATTCAGAATGCTCTTTGACTGCGGGTGAACTATAACTCCCAGTTGTTGAGCAAGACCTTCCTGTGTGTCTTTCTGCCATTCCTGCCAGGATATAGGTGAACTACACCATTTTCTCTTGGTTATGGGAGTTCTGTGTGGGAAGTTTGATTCCATTCCATCATTGGTGGAATTCAGAATGCTCTTTGACTGCGGGTGAACTATAACTCCCAGCTGTTGAGCAAGACCTTCCTGTGTGTCTTTCTGCCATTCCTGCCAGGATATAGGTGAACTACACCAGGGCTGTCCAACTGGCGGCCCCGGGGCCGTACACGGCCCCCTAGCCTGTTGGACACGGCCCCGGCTATGCCCCCGGCCGCCATTTTTAATTTTTTAAAAATGTAATTTTTTTTTAAAAAATGGCGCCCGGGGGAGGCGGGCAGGGCGGGAGGAAGTGAGCCAGCTCTCCTCCCTGCACCGCCCCCTCCGTCCCTCTCTCGCCGGCGCCTATGCAAACCGGTGTGCATCGGCGCCGGTGAGAGAGGGACAAGGGGCGGTGCAGGGGGGAGAAGCTGGCTCTCTTCCTCCTCCCTGCCCCGGCTCTTCCTTCTCTCCCTTCCCACCGCGTTGGGCGGCGATCTCCAGCGGCGGGAGAGAGGGGGCGAGCCGTGGGGAGGCTCCCCCACAGCTTGTCCCTTCCTCCTAAGGCCGTGACATGCCGGCTTCCTCAGAAGGGCGATTTCGGTTGCTTCGCCCTTCTGAGGAAGCCGGCATGTCACGGCTTTAGGAGGAAGGACGAGCTGGGGAAGCCTCTCCCGCGGCCTCCGCCCCTCTCTCCCCGCCCATGCCGGAGATCGCCGCCCGACGCAGGTGAAGCGGTGCGGCGGGAGAAGCAGGAGTGGCTACGGAGGAAGCCGGCTGCCTTCTTCCCCTGTAGCCACTCCTGCTTCTCCCGCTCGCGCCTGCCGCCCGGGATCAAGGAGCAGTGCGAGCGGGAGGAAAGAGGAGGGGCTACGAGAGCGAGCGGCCCTCCCCGCCCCGCCCCCGTGAGCGGCCCCGCCCCCGCTCACTGATCATTTCAGGTGATCAGTGACACTTCTTCCGGCCCTTGGGTCGGAAGAAGTTGGACAGCCCTGAACTACACCATTTTCTCTTGGTTATGGGAGTTCTGTGTGGGAAGTTTCTGTCTTTCTGCCATTCCTGCCAGGATATCTATGTTGAGTCCATCAAAACAGGTCCAGGTTTCACACTGAGTGTATAAATACATTAAAAAAACATATTAACTATATGTATGACTGTGTTAGAGTGCCATTTTGTGTCATTTTGGTTGGTGGTGTGCCCCAGGATTTTGCAAATGTAAAAAATGTGCCGCGGCTCAAGAAAGGTTGAAAAACACTGCGTTAGGTAGCTCGCGAGCTACTAGTCGATCTTCGGCCCTCTTCCAGTCGATCTTCGGGCCTCACCAGCCAGATGAGACGTTCCTGCCATGTGCGTGCACACCCTGCGTGCATGCGTGCTCCTGCTGCTGGCCTCTGCTCTTGCGGTGCTTCTTCCGCCTCCTGTGTCGCTTCGCGAGTGCCCGCTACAGCCTCGCTCTCCTCCTCTGCCTCAAGCCAAGCCCACCTGAGCCTCGAAGGGGTGGCAAAAGGCGTCAGACCCGCCTCAGGATTCCCCCTTCCTTTGAGGACAGGGAGTTCCCCGGTGACGTCACGCTAGGATCTTCCTCTCCTCTTTCTCCGGCTCCTTCTCCTCGCTGCCGCCGCCTCGCACCCCCTCCCCTTCATCGTGTGATGGAGAAGCATCCCCCTCCCTCGCGCGCACTGGAAGCAGAAAGCCTTGCTTTGGCTTTGGAGGGGGGGAAGGTGCGCGCTGCGTTCCCCGCCCACTTGCCCGAGGAAGGAGACGGGGAGGTAGTTCAAAGAATGCTCTCTTCCACCTCGTGCTCATTTCTTCCCACAATGCCCTGCGAGCGGAAAAAGTGCTGCGCGGGCGGTAAAGACCCTCAATGGGAGCGTGCGCGCAGCAACGGAAACGTACGCAGATAGATCTTTGTGACTTGCTTCCTTTAAAAGTAGCTCACATGCTGAAAAAGTGTGGGCACCCCTGATCTAGACCAACCTCATTCTGTCACACAGAAATTAGACCTGGTTAGGTTCGTTGGAAGGCTCCAAAAATTGGATTAAATTCAGATGTAATTCACTTCTGAAGTGTTTTTGAAGGGCTTTAAGCAACCCAGAAGTGTATTTGCAATTTTGCCGCTTTTTTTGGAAAGGCTTCGGGGCCCTTCGGATGTGGAGGGAAGGCATGGGTTTGGAAGCCCACACCTTCCCTCCGGATCTGAACGGGACCATTCAGATCGGGAGGGAAGCCATGGGCTTCCAAGCAGGATAACATCCCTCCGCAGGAGATCTAGGGGAAACACGAGTTTCCCCCAGATCTGCTGCGGAGGGATGTTATTCCACGTCCAATCTGGGTGAAAACAGTGGAGTTGGGTGTCATCTGCGTAGAGATGGCACCATGCTCCAAAACTCCGGATGACCTTGCCCAGCGGTTTCATGTAGATGTTAAATAGCACGGGGGAATAAAATGATGGATCTGGACCAGGGCTGTCCAACTGGCGGCCCGGGTGGCCGTATACGGCCCCCAGCCCCTCCCCTACGGCCCCCTAAGCTTTTTAATAAAAAATAAAAAATGAAAAATAAAATAAATAAATAAATAAAGAAACCTACTTCCGGGTTCGGAGCAAGTATCGCGAGAATACGCAATCCACATGGGATTTCGCTGTCAACGCGAGATCACGCCTGCGTTGACAGCGAAATCCCGTGTGGATTGCGTATTCTCGCGATACTCTTCGGCTACTCTACTACTGGATCGCTGAGGCCCACAGACGCGATTAGGACCTTCTTCGACTCAGTCGGTCATCGCGTCTCTCGTCGTCCGGGTACTACTGGATCCTGCGCGTTTGGAAAAGGCAGGGGGCTCCTCAGAGGGCTCCTCATTCCCTCCCCCCATCTCCCCTCATGTATTTAAATAAAATTAAATATATTTAAAGATGAAATAAGGGGAGATGGGATACATTAAGGGGGGAGGGGAGGATGGAATTAAATATACTTAATCTGTATATCTGTATCTGTATACCTTTATAAAACGGAATGTTTGTATGTGTGTATGTGTGTATGTGTGTATGTGTGTATGTGTGTATGTGTGTATGTGTGTGTATGCGGAGGCGGAAGGGGCGGATATGTGGCAGCTATTTGCATAAAGTCCTTTGATTGGACAGCCTCGCCACTCCAAAATTCTAAGGCACCAGACAGAGGGCATTGATAGCCACTGATTAGCCAGCATCCCAGAATCCAGGCCTCTACATTCACACATACACACATACACACATACAAACAACAGGATTTCTTCCCACTGAGGGGAAAAAAGCCAGCAACCCAGAATCAGGCCTGTACATTCAAACAACAGGATTTCTTCCCACTGAGGGGAAAAGCCAGCAACCCAGAATCCAGGCCTCTACATTCAAACAACAGGATTTCTTCCCACTGAGGGGAAAAAGCCAGCAACCCAGAATCCAGGCCTCTACATTCAAACAACAGGATTTCTTCCCACTGAGGGGAAAAAAGCCAGCAACCCAGAATCAGGCCTCTACATTCAAACAACAGGATTTCTTCCCACTGAGGGAAAAAATGCACAATCAACATTCCCTCCCCACTTGGCTCTGTGAAAACAAAATGGATTCCTGTATTCTCCTCCCCCTCAGCTTTTAGAAAACGGCTGCCTGCCATGCACCCTTTTAAAGTTACCAATAGCAGGCCATAACATTACAGGCCCCAAAATAGAGTTTAGGGCAGGATGGCCAACGAATGTTGGGATTTGCATCCCAATTCACTTCCCAGAAAACATTGTACCCCCTACAAATCCCCTTCTCCCAGATAGGCCCAAAAGAGGCATCCATCTTCCCTCTTCAACACAGTGTCAGAGAAAGGCAGCTTCTGACAGGATCTTTAGAACAGGCACTGTCACTCTACAAGGTAAGGCCCTACTTCACTCAAAAGACACAAGAGAAAACAATAAATACCTTTCTCTAATGCCTTTTAATGCTTATATAAATAATTCTGGCCCAAAGCCCCTCACCCAGCCTCATTGGACCTTACTGCTAATTCCATGCAGGCCTTTTCCATTTTTTTTTACTCCTTTCTGTTTTACACCGGTATACTTTCACAGGCCAGGGCGGATATGTGGCAGCCACTTTCACAGGCCAGGGCGGATATGTGGCAAGCACTTTCACAGGCCAGGGCGGATATGTGGCAGCCACTTTCACAGGCCAGGGCGGATATGTGGCAAGCACTTTCACAGGCCACAGCGACCAGCGCGGGTGATGGACCTGCACCAAACTTGGTACACATAACCCCCTATGACATGACCCACGTATTATGGGATTTGTAGTACTTTCCAAGACTTTGGTTCCCACAGACCACTGAGGCCACCAAAAAGGACCAATACAGACCACACTCAGCACACACAGCCCCCATGACCCACTCTACGTCCTGGTGCAGTTCGGAGAGGGTGGGCCATGGATGATGGGACTTGAAGTGCCTCTACTCACTTCCCAAGTCCGCTGCAACCCTCATCCAATCACTGATCGAGACCAAACTTGCCATACATAACCCCCATGACTGCCTTCACGTCCTGCTGAGGTTTGGGGAGGACTGACAATGGATGATGGGATTTGTAGTACTTTTACACCCCTCTGTTCCCACAGACCACTGTGGCCCCCAACAAACACCGAGAAAGTCCACACTTGGCACACAGAGCCCCAGTGACCCACTCTACATCCTACTGAAGTTTGGAGGGGGACAGAACATGGATGATGGGACTTGCAGTACCTTCCCTCACTTCCCAATCCTGCTACAAACCTAATCCAATGACTGATCAACACCAAATCTGGCACACAGAGCCGTCATGACCCACTCTACAGCCTGGTGCAGTTTACTGTGAGACGGACCACGGATGATGGGACTTGAAGTACCTTCACTCACTTCCGAAAAACAATGCATCCCTCATCCATTCACCAATACAGACCAAACTTAGCACACAGAGCCCCCATGACCCAATCTACATCCTACTACACTTTGGGGGGGACGGGACACACAGAGATGATGGGACTTGCACTACCTTCAGTAATTTCATGATACCACTGCAACTCCCAATAATGATGGATCAAGACTAAACTTGGCACACAGAGCCCCCATGACCCACTCTACATCCTGCTGCACTTCTCAAATGACCCGGGCAGGGCCGGGTCCCCAAGCTAGTATTAAATAAAAATAAGGGGAGATGGGAGGATGGGATTAAATATATTAAATATTAAATTAAAATAAGGGGAGAGGGGAGAGGGCGCCGGGGGAGAGGGTGGAGCCGGGGGCAGGGAGGGGGCGGAGGCGGGGGCAGACCCTACGGCCCCCCAAGTCATCAGTGACCGGAATTCAGGTCCCTGGGCCAGTAGAAATTGGACAGCACTGATCTGGACCAAACTTGGCACGAATTTTCAATAGGCCCAAATTTGAACACTGGTGGAGTTTGGGGGAAATAGACCTTGACATTTGGGAGTTGTAGTTATTGAAATTCATAGTTCACCTACAATCAAGAAGCATTCTGAACTCCACCAACAATTGATCTATTTATTTATTTATTTAAAACTTTTATATCCTGATCTTCTCCACCTCCGTAGAGGGACTCAGACCAGAATTGAACCAAACTTAGCACACAGAACTCCCATGGTCAACAGAAAATATTGTGTTTTCTGATAGTCTTCTGCGACCCTTCCGACACCCCCCCTCGAGACCCCCCCCAGGGGTCCTAACCCCCAGGTTGAGAAACACTGGTCTAAGTCATTAATCAAGATCCTGAACAGGACCTGGCCCAGAATGGAACCCTGCTGACAGCACTCCAATCATCACTTCTTTCCAGGATGAATAGGAGGAATCATTGGGGAGAATCACCCTCTGGGGCTCATTCGCTTAACCAATTACAAGCTGAACTCTGTCCATAGAAGGGCAACCAAAATGGTCAAAAGCCTGGAAAGCAAGCCTATTGAGGGATGGCTCAGGGATATGAGAAACTCTTTAGTAGGGTTGGTCTCTGCGGTTTAAAAATTATTTGAAATCGGATTAAATTCATATAAGCTAATTTTGTTGTTTTTTGAACCATGTGCTCCAACCCAGAAGTGTAATTTCTTTACCGAACCTGGGGGCCACCAATTTTCTTAATTATTGTAATTAGATCGTATCTTCCCTCTCAGTTCTTCTAACAGGAATATTTATCTCCTCCAAAAAAGCTTTTCAGGGTACTTACATTCATATCAGGGCCCTTTGCCTGGTCGGAGGATAATTAAAGTAAAAGGCCTTCCTGGAGGAAGTGAAGAAGCAAGGGGAACCATAGAGAAAAAACGGGGGTCCTAGAGCGCCTTGGAGGACTGAAGGGGAAAATGCAGTTTAAACACCCAGAAAATGGGGAATGGAAGGAAAGATAGAAGGAGAAAGAAAGGAGGGAGGAAAGGCTGAAGAAGAAGAGGAGGAGACAAAGACAACTGGTGAAGAAAAAAACTACAGAAGCAAGGGGAACTGTCAGGAGGAGGGATGTCCTTCCGAATTCAATTTCTTTATTCAGGAACATAACAGTTGAAGCCAAAAAACCAACCACCCCTAAATGGCCCTTTTATACCCAACCCCAGCTGGGACCATAGAGAGTCTCAAAGCGGGGGGTGCGGATCCCTGGGAGGCCCTACTCTAAGGAACCATAGGGTTGTTACAGGGTGCTGGTCGGGGATGCCCATCAGCCTTGTTGATGGCCGTGGGCATCGATCCCTGACAGGGAACCATAGAGAGAAAGCGTGGGTCCTAGAGCGCCTGGGAGGACTGAAGGGAAAAAAGCCTTGGCACGCTTTTCCTCCGACCAAGCAGAAGGGCCGCACAGCACTGTAAGTCACCCTAAAAAGCAATTTTGGAGAAGGTCGATATATTCCTGTTACAAGAACCTCATACTGTATCTCTATCTATTGATGTACTTTCATCAATATGCGCATGCGCTGGAAAAAAAACTAATAACGAATTTCGTTATTAATTAAGTTACATTTCAGAAATTTTTGGAAAATTTTTTTAAGTATTTTTATTACTAATAAACCCCCACCACTCCCCCATTGTGTTTTAGAACCACTTTTTTATGGATCAACCAACCCTACTCTTTAGCATGAAGAAGTGAAGACGGAGGGGATGTGGGAGCCACTTTGAGTCTCCTTCTGGGGAGAACAACAATAATGTGAAAGGTTGGAAGAGATCCCCAAAGGCCATTCAAACCAACCCCATCCTGCCAGGCAGGAAGACACCTCCTGATGCACATTGAGCTTTTTAGTCCAGTCCCAAATCATGCACAACTTTGTGTGTAAGGAGAGTTATATGGAGCCCCTATGCAAGATCTCAGGGACCGTATGTATAAAAGGATGTTGCCTAGTTCCTTCACAGCTGTTCTTCCCAGTTCTCCTCTTCTTCTGACTCAGCAGAGAAAATCCGGCCTGTTTCAGTGTTCTCATTGTCCAGTTCAAAGTGATCTACAGCATTCATGGTCACCATTTTTGTGTTCCTAATGTTCAACTGTCATTCTGCTTTGGCACTTTTGCACATGACCTTCCCCTGGGCACCCCTTCGGTTGTTGTCTGGACATTCCCTCCTGAATCCCAACTGCTCCAATGTCCTCGTTCTCTACTTTAAAGTTATCTATAGCAGCTGCGGGCACTATTTTTGTGTTCTTAATGTTCAACTGTCATCTTGCTTTGGCACTTTTGCACTTCCTAGACTCTCGGAAATATCTCTTCAAAGCCCTTGCTATTTTCTGCTAGCAATATGATGCCATCTGCATACCTTAAACTGGTTCCTCCCACCAGATTTTGCTCCTATTGGTCTCCCACCCAATCCCGAACCAGGCCTGACCTGACTTAGCATCAGCAAGTCAGCTCTGAGATCAGGAACCTATGGGTGGATCTGAACATTTTTGGGATGGGGTTGATCTAATCTCAATTGGGAGTGCATTCTGTAGGCAGGGGGGCCACGGCCGAGAAGGCCCTTTCCCTCGACTCCACCAGACGTATTTGCAATGTTTATTTATTTATTTATTATTTATTTAAACTTGTTAGTCACCACTCCCATACGGCTCGGGGCGACTCACAGAGTTCACGTTCACTGGGCAGACTAGTAAGAATGATACAACAACAACAATACACAATAGAAAGAAAAACAATACATTAATAAATACTAACGACAATTAGATGTTATAGGGCTGTCTTTCCTGGGGCCTTAGGCTCCTCATTTCGTTTGTCTCTAAGACTAGACAAGTCAGAACTTGTCCACATCCCGAAGCTTACACCCCAAAAAGTTTGTGTGTGAAATCTCCTGTGCTTCCTCTTCCTTTGGCAGGGATCACTGTTTCTTCCATAGGGATCACGCTTGTTGTCAACAGTATGGGCGGTTTTATGGCTTTGTGGGTCATCTGTCCCTCTGTTCCGAGGAGGAGCTCGGAGGACTTCCGGGTGCTCTCGCAGGGGGTGGGGGGTTGAGCATGGAGCTTGGCCCGACTTCTTGTTCTCCTGCTGCGCTTGCTCCCACGTGTCCATTCTTTCCACTTGGCCTCCAAGAGGGATGAAGACATCCAGCCTTATTCGGCATTCCCAAGGACATCGGCCATCTTGGTCGCCACACCAAGCGCCTCCCCCCTCCATGGGGGCCGCGGCGCCATGGCTGCTGCTCTCCAGGGTGGGCCAGGACTCGGGAGATCTCCAGCAAATCCTGTTCCAGCCAGGAACACTCACCCTCCAGCGGGGGCTGGCGGAGGTCGCCAGAGTCTTTCTCCATCAACCGTGCTCGCCCGTGCAATCAGTAACAGGCAGGTGCATCGAAAGGACAACCACACTCGGGAAAGCGAGTCATCAAGAGTGGAGGGCGAGGGCCAACTGTCAACAAGCTGACCCTTACGGCCTCCATGGTTGTCCCCCGCTCTGCAGTGGCTCCCGTCGCTGGTCCCTCGGCAACTCTCTTTACAGTCTCAACAGGGGTCTTCTCCGCACCATCCGGCTCCGTCACCGCAGGCCTCTCCATCAGGAGGTCCCAAGAATGATCCCAGGTTAGATCAGGGGGTCTTTGATAAGTTGGGGCGGGATATGGTTCTCCGGGCCCTGTTCGGGCTGGTGGCGCTGGGGTGGTTTGTGCGGCGGGGATCAGTTCCCTCAGCAATTTGCCAAAATTCTCGTAGCATCTCACCAGGTGCTCGTATTCTCTCGTGTTAGTATGTCCAAAGTGAGCTGATCGATCCCTTTCCAGAGTATCTCAGGCCGGGGTATCGCTTGTTGATGCAAGCGAGAGCAGGGCCTCCCCAGATGATCTTAAATTACGAGGTGGGACGTAGAGGCTGATGCGTTCGGAGAAGTAAGCTGGGCCAGAACCGTATAGAGCTTTATAGGTCAAAACCAGCACTTTGAATTGAGCTTGGAAGTGGACTGGCAACCAATGGAGCTGACACAACCAGGGGGGGATGTTCCCTGTATGTCGCTCCAGTCAGTAATCTGGCTGCCCATACTGCAACTGTCTATACTGCAACTTAAGTTTTCTCTAAAGCCAGAATACTATCTATTGGGATTAAATGATAAGGAACTTAAACTGGATGATAATAAAGATAAACTTTTTTACTTATATGACAACAGCATAAAGAATGGAAGACAGATCTAATACCCAAACTGGACTTATGGATAGATAAGATTTATAACATAAAGGACATGGACAAACTAACCTATCTTTTGAGAAGAAATACAGGAACCCCAAGGAAAAGGACAGACTGGACATTGTTTGAAGAATACATGGAAAAGAAGAAAAACAAGGACAAATAGAGAAAAACTCACTTGGAGAAGAGCGGAATATATATATGTATATATTTATTTTCACTGCTCTTTCCTTTCCCTTTTCCTCCTTTCCCCACCCATACCCTCCCTATATCTAAAACCCACACCTTGTGTTGTAGTTGAGCAAGCTGAGCCTGTAGTTGCTACAGGTAGTAACAGGGAGGAGGATACTTTGTCGGACATGTCACTTGAAGAGGGAGGTTTGGGCAGAATTACTGCAGCTGGGAGGAAGAGAGCTGCAAGTGTTGTGTGAGTTTGGAAGGTGCAGAACAAAGGAGAAAGGTCCGACAAATATTTAGGGAGCCTACCAGTGATGACACTTTTGGGGGGTTTGAAGCAGAGTTAACCTCAGAAGAGAGTGATACAGAGCTGGGCTCAGCGGTGGTGCAGGATGTCAGGAATGTGTTAAATGCTGAGTCAGCGAAAGCTCATTTTGGCTTTCAAGTGATCCTGATTGGCCTAGTGGGAATGTTGAGTCGGATTGGGGTCCTTTAACTGTTCAGCAAAGGTGGGAGGATTGGAGGAACACACCCAGGGCTGCAGCTGTGGGGACTGAGGCAGATTTGGGTGGGGAGTCTGATGACTCTGAGTTGTAAGGAGTATAAAAGTAAGGTCTGGGGATTTGGGACTCTGCGGTCGGCCAAGGTGTTGCTGGTGGGTTGCTAGTTCCTGTATCTGGTGCTCTTGATTCTTCGTGTCTTAGTTCCTGATTCCCAGTGAGCTGTGAGTATTGGGCTGTTTTCATGTTGGGTTCTGGGGGAGCTGCTATGGCAGCTCTAGCTGACACTGTTGTTTGTTGGGGGTTGGGGCTTTAATGTGTGTTTTTATGTTTAGTGACTACCGCGTTTCGTTTGATCATTTCCTGTGTAGTTGTGAGTGCCTGTCTCTTTTTGGTATTGTATAATGGGTGGAAGGGGGTTGCTGTGGGTTGCGGGGGCTTTGATGTGTTTGTTTGTATACTTAGCTCCTGGAATTTGAGAAGCACTCCTCCTTTCTTTCTCGGACGGATCTTCGCATTACACAGACTTCAAGCCGGGATAAAGGCCAAAGACTACAAAAGACGGAGGAATGGACAATAAAAGTACTGGACTTGATTCAGATGGACTCTTTGAGTCAAAAATTGATGGATAGGAGGAAAAACACAGACTGGACAAGCCTTAAAGAATATTTACTGAAACAATACCCCAAGTTTTCCATAGACTTGAATGCAATATAAGATATGTATTTAGAACTGCAACAAAGATTTCTATGAAACCTCTGGAAACATCTTCAGAGACAATACTCGACTTCTTAGTGATATAAACAAAATCTCATCTCACCCTTGGGAATTCACAGGTGTCATGGTCATGTTCTCTTTCCCTCATGTACTCCACCCCTTAACCCCCCTATACCCCCCCTCCCCTTCCCCAGTTACCCCGAGATATATGTATGTAAAAAAACGATGAAAATGCGCAATAAAAAATATTATATATAACAAAAAAAGACGGACGTCTTCTCCGTTTTGTTTATAGGCTTTTTTTTTTGGTGCACACCTTGCCTATTAACCATACAAATCATATCCCTATTAACTTCTATCGTGAATTTCTTTCACATCACTATACTTTTATTCAATATATCACAAATATTCAAAACCAATAAAAATTATTTTTTTTAAAAAAGTAATCTGGCTGCCCCTCGGACTAGGTAGAGTTTCCAAACCGTCTTCAAAGGCAGCCCCACGTAGAGTGTGTTGCAGTAATCTAATTTTGATGTGACAAGAGCGTGGACGACTGTAGCCAGATCAGGCTTCCCAAGGTACGGGCGCAGCTGGCGCACAAGCCTTAACTGTGCCAAAGCTCTCCCGGCCACCGCCGAGACCTGGGGTTCTAGGCTGAGCGATGAATCCAGGATCACACCCAAGCTGCGAACCTGCGTCTTCAGGGGGAGTGTGACCCCATCCAACACAGGCTGCAACCCTATGCCCTGTTCGGCCTTTCGACCGACCAGGAGGACCTCTGTCCATGGCCGGATTACTCACAAGGCCAATGTAGGCCATGGCCTAGGGGCGCATGCCGAGGAGAGGCACAAATCACGGACCAAAACAATAAAAATAAAAAACTGGTCCGTGCCCCTCTTTCCCCCTTTCTCATGCCTCTCCTCACTCCTTCTTCCGGCAAAGTCTCTTGCTCTCTGGGCTGTGGCACGGCCCTCCCGGGGGGAAGCCATCTCCATGGCGACTCGCCCGGCTCCCCCGGCGGCAGACTGTAAATTCCTGCAGCCAGAGCCAAGCGGCAGAGCCCGGGAGAGGGCAGTGGGAGGGAGGGGAGAAGGAGGAGAAGGAGGCAACTAGGAGGAAAGAAAGAAAGTAAAGAAGGAAGAGAAGGAGGAAGGGAGAGGGGAGAGAAAGGGCGTTGCTTGGGTGGACCTCTCCCAGGTCCCCAGGACGAGATCACACCAACCCAGGCTTGCTTTTGCGCTCTCAGACCAAACCAGGGCGGCCTGCTTGGCCAAAGGGAGCTGCTGGAGTGAGGGAAGGATCAAGGCCAGGGTCTGGGTCTCCTGCCTTCGGGAGCAGCCAATCAAAAGCCGCACAAACCCCAACCTGAATCCTCCCTCGCTCTGCGGGAGCATACGCCAAGCTCTCTCTCTCTCGCGCTTTCTCTCTCTCACTCTCTCTCTCTCTTGCTCTCTCTCTCTCTCGCTCTCTCTCTCTCTCTCTCTCGTGCGTGCTTTTGGAGCGAGTTTGCACTTGCTGCGCTCTCGCCAAGCCTCCCGAGGAGACCTTCAGAGCACAGCGGAGCTTTCCAGCTGGTGGGAATGGGGACCTTGGAGTTGGTGGGATGGTGCCTACTCGCCTTTCTCTTCTGCTCCGGAGGCACCATGGCAAAAGCCAGCCAAGTGTGGGTCTGAGTGGTGTGGGGGGGGGGGGGGCATAGAGGTTGGCTTAAAAGGGGGCATAATTCCAAAGTGTGGCCTAGGGCAGTGTTTCCCAACCTTTTTTGAGCCGTAGCACACTTTTTACATTTGCAAAATCCTGGGGCACACCACCAACCAAAGTGACACAAAATGACACTCTAACACAGTCATACATATAGTTAATATGTTTTTAAAATGTATTTATACACTCAGTGTGAAACCTGGGCCTGTTTCGATGAACTCAACATAGATATCCTGGCAGGAATGGCAGAAAGACACAAACTATAAGAGTTTGGTGGGCATTGACCTTGAGTTTTGGAGTTGTAGTTTGCCTATATCCAGAGAGCACTGTGGACTCAAACAATGTTGGATCAGGACCAAACTCGGCATGAATACTCAATATGCCCAAATGTGAACGCAGATGGAGTTTGGGAAAAATAGACCTTGACATTTGGGAGATGCTGGGATGTATAGTTCCCTGCCATCAAAGAACACTCTGAACTCCCAACAGCAATGGAATAGAACCAAACTTGGCATACAGAACTCCCATGACTAACAGAAAATACCAGGGGGTGTTGGGAAAAAAAGACATTGCCATTTGGGAGTTGCTGGGATGTATACTTTACCTGAGCATTCCAGGCCTGGATCTGCTTGGGAGGTGTGCGCCAGGTGAGGGAGGCCACACCGCGTGGCCTCATCTCGCAGCAGGAATCCCTTCATCTGGCTTGCGGCGCCCACAAATGGAGAAGGCCAGGCGAGAAAGGCACCACAGCACGAGTTCAGGGGAAATAGACCTTGACATTTGGGAGTTGTAGTTGCTGGGATTTATAGTTCCTCTACAATCAAAGAGCATTCTGAACCCCATCAGTGATAGAATTGGGCCAAACTTCCCACACAGAACCCCCAGGAGGCAAGAGGAGGTCTCTCTGGCTACGGTCGTCCACGCTCTGGTCACATCCCGAATAGATTACTGCAACGCACTCTACGTGGGGCTGCCTTTGAAGACAGTTCGGAAATTGCAATTAGTCCAGCGGGTGGCAGCCAGATTATTAACGGGAGCTACATACAGGTAGCATACCACCCCCCTGTTGTGCCAGCTCCACTGGCTGCCTGTCCAATTCCGAGCTCAATTCAAAGTGCTGGTTTTGACCTTTAAAGCTCTATACGGTTCTGGCCCAGCTTACTTGTCCGAACGCATCAGCCGCTACGTCCCACCCCGCAACCTAAGATCATCCGGGGAGGCCCTGCTCTCGCTCCCGCCGACCTCTCAAATGCGGTTGGTGGGGACAAGGGACAGGGCCTTCTCGGTGGTGGCCCCCCGCCTGTGGAATGCGCTCCCTATGGAGGTATGGTCCACCTCATCCCTCCTGGCATTCAGGAAAAAGGTAAAATCCTGGCTTTGGGACCAGGCGTTTGCACACCAGCACTAAGCAGCATGTTAGATGGGGATTTTAATGGAAATGGATGAAGAGGGTCAATGTTTTTATGGATTGAATATTGTTTTAACTTGGAATGACTGTGTATGTTGCTGATGGAACTGCATTTTAATGTGTTTTAATGTATCTTAATTGTTGTGGGGTTTTATGCTGGTGTGATGTGGGCATCGAATTGTGCCGTACTGTAAGCCGCTCTGAGTCCCCCCTCGGGGGTTGAGAAGAGTGGGGTAAAATCCTGAAATAAAAGGGAGGCGGGCCTTCCCAATGCACGGAGAGGGAGAGACCAAGTAGACAACGGGTGGGGAGGGGGGGTGTTTGTAATTTTGTGCCTTTATCGAGGTAGGTTTCTTAGGGTTTTTATACTTCAACACACTAGACTCTCTACCCCCCCCCCCCCCAGGTTCCAATTTCCCATGGCACACCTGATGATCGCTCACGGCACACTAGTGTGCCCTGGCACACTGGTTGAGAAACACTGGCCTAGGGTGCAAAAAGGTGTTAATCCGGGCCTGCCTCTGTCTTGTCTGGATTCAATTTCAATTGGTTAGCCCTCATCCAGATGAGGTAGTCAGATGCTTCCGTTTCAAAGACATACGAATGACAACAAATGACATGTCGAGATGGAAAAGTAGACCCTTGAGCTGAGATGAGACCTGTGTTTGGAAAACCTTGCAGCCTTGAATCTTCCAAGCCTCAGTGCTTCAAATAAGATGGAACACGTGCAGGGCCGGCCTGACCTTTTCCGGGGGAGTACGCGAAGTAAATTTTGGCCCCCGCCGCCGCATCATGCCGCCGCCACTGCTGCCGCCGCTTCCGCGCCGCCACTGCCACTTCCGCCACCGCTGCCACTTCCGCCGCCGCTGCCGCCACTTCCGCACACACCTCCCGAAGCACGGACTGTAGTTGCTTCTGGGCATGCGCAGAAATGTCTGTGCTTCGGGAGGCGTGCTGCAGCCTCCCGAAGCACTACGTTTCTGCGCATGCGCGAACGTCCGCGCATGTGCACTGTGGCCCGAGCGCACCTGCGCGCTGGCTCCAAAGCCGCAGGCGCGCTCGGGACTCAGTGCCCATGCGCAGACATTCGCGCATGCCCAGAAGAAACTACAGGCGCTGGGCATGCGCAGAAATGGCTGTGCGGCGGCACCGGCAACGGCAGGGCGGGGGCGCGGAAGCGAGGTGATGCCGCAGCGCCCCTCCCAGCTGGTGACGCCCCGCCCAGCCGGTGGCGCTCTACGCGGCCGCTTACATCGCGGAATCGCTGGGGCCGCCTCTGAACACGTGCAATGGGGAAAATAATGCCCTCCTCTCTCTCGGACTCTCATCTTGCACTTCCTCCATTCCTCCATTCAATTCTCCAAACCGCTGACCCCTTTATAAGGGAGCTTTAGGAGATGTCTATTTGCCGTCCTTCTAAAAACTTGTCCTATTAAAAGCCGCAAGTGTCCCATATACACAGCAAGAGAAACAGGAGCCGTGCCTTCCTAGAAGTCTTTGAGTGTTAAAGGAAGGAGAGCAAACCTTGGCTGGCTGGATGCGAGGCCTCGCTTCCCTTTTGTAAGGCGCGGCTCTCTTTATTGGGATCCTTTGTCATGCCACTTTTGGGGTCCGCCCCGCTGAGTCTTTCAAGCCCTCCGTCTCCGGCGCATGACGGCATTCAGAGGAACGTCTTCCAAGGAAGTTGCAAGCAAGAACGATCAGCTTCGGCTGTTTCGAAATGTGGGCCAGTGTCCTGCCAGTCAGGCGCATTTTCCCCTCTGGAACAGTTGGGAGTTGCCAGGCCCAGATTACCCATAAGGCCACCCTAGGCCATGGCCTAGGGCGGCAGCCATGGGGAGGCAGCAGGTCCAGACCCCCCCCAAAAAATTAAAAAAAAATCTAAAATATTTCAAAAAAATTCAAAAAAATTCAAAAAAAAATTGGAAAAAGGCGCATGTGCGCGCGACGGGAAGCGCCCCTCCTCGCTGCTCGTGCAGGCCCGCCCCTCTTCCTTCACTGAAGGAAGAGGGCGGCGTCTAACACAGGGAGGGGGCCTAGGACTTCCCTCCTGCCCCTCCTGGGAGGGAGGGGGTGGAGGGAGAGTCCCCGCCTGCCCTCCCAGCCCCTCCCTCTTCCTTCAGTCAGTGAAGGAGGGGTGGAGGGAGATCCCCCTCCACCCCCTCCTGACATGAGAGAGAGGAGGGGCGGAGGAGATCCCCCCTGCTGCTTGCTGCTCGCGCCCCCTGCCCCTCTTCCTGAAGGAAGAGGAGCGGGGCGGTGCGAGCAGTCAGTGAAGGAAGAGGGGGGCGGAGGGCTGCCCCCTCCTCGCTGCTTGCGCAGGCCCTGCCCCTCTTCCTTCAGTCAGTGAAGGAAGAGGGCCCCCATAGCGGCCCCCCCGCAGCAGCCCCCCCGGGCAGGGGCGGCGCTTCAGAGTGTGGCCTGGCCTAGGGGACCTGCCTGGTGCAAAAGGATTGCAAGTGGAATGCCACACGTGGTGCCAGGAAACAGAATAGGAGAATCCCCATCCAGTCCAATTCTATTCCACCAAGTGTGAAGGCACAGTCCAAGCCCTCCCAACAGATGACCATCCAGCCTAGGGTTGCCACGTGTCCCGTATTATACAGGATGTCCCGTATTTTTGCTCTGAATTTCGTGTCCCGTATTTTCAGCTCCTGTCCCCTTTTGACAGGACAGGACAGGTGGCAGCAGCAGGAGGAATTACTATTCGTTTTGGGAGTTGCAGTTCACCCACACCCAGAGAAACGGAGTCCACTCCCCTCCGTGACAACGGGCTGGACTTACACTTGGCACAGAAAACCCTCATGACCAACTGAGCATACTGGAGGGGTTTGGGAGGGAACTGACCTTGATTTTTGGGAGTTGTAGTTCCCCCGCATCCAGAGAAGCTGTGAGTCCGCCCCCCACCCCCCGCAACAACGGACTGGACTTAGATCTGGCACAAAGAACCCTCACGACCAACTGAGCATACTGGAGGTGTTTGGGTGGGAACTGACCTTGATTTTTGGGAGTTGTAGTTCCCCCGCATCCAGAGAAGCTGTGAGTCCAACAACAACGGACTGGACTGAGATCTGGCACAAATCACCCTCATGACCAACTGAGCCTACTGGAGGGGTTTGGGAGGGAATTGACCTTGATTTTTGGGAGTTGTAGTTCTTCCACATCCAGAGAAGCTGTGAGTCCACTCCCCCCCTCCCCCCGCGACAACGGACTGGACTTAGATTTGGCACAAAGAACCCTCACGACCAACTGAGCATACTGGAGGGGTTTGGGAGGGAACTGACCTTGATTTTTGGGAGTTGTAGTTCCCCCGCATCCAGCAAAGCTGTGAGTCCACTCCTCCCCCTCCCCCCGCGACAATGAACTGGACTTAGATTTGGCACAAAGAACCCTCATGACCAACTGAGCATACTGGAGGGGTTTGGGAGGGAACTAACCTTGATTTTTGGGAGTTGTAGTTCCCCCGCATCCAGAAAAACAGTGGCAGAAGAGTGGGGGGGGGGAGAGAAGGGCCTGGCTTGGTTGTCCTGTCACTCCCAGAATGCAAGGCCAGGCCTGCCATCTTGCCCCACCCCACTATGATGCATAACATGGCTTCTCATTCCCCAGCCCCCCCCCCCGCCCAGGGACCCACCCCACCTGCTCGGCTTTGAAGTGGGCGACAGGTAAGGCCAGGTGGGTTCCGATAGCCCGCTCCCAAGCCACCCTGTGCCCCCGCTCCCGCTCCTTCCTTCCGGCCGTTGCTTTTCTCACCAAAGCAGCAACCAGAAGGAAGTGTCCCTTATTTTTGTGAAAAATCCCATATTTTTAAGTAAATGCCCCTTATTTCTTATAACAGGGCTGTCCTACTTCCGGGTGTAGGCAAGCATCGCGGGACTACGCCAGCCACAGACGGGAGTTCGATGGAGGGTGAAATCCTTTCTGTGGCTGCGTAGTCTCGCGATAGCTGCCAAAATCTCGGGTCCCGCGGGATTTGCGGCCGGCCTGGGCGCGCGCCTCCTCCACCCTGGCGGCTGCTTCCAGGCCAGCCCCATTCCCTCAGAGAGAGGGAGGAGGGAGTGAGGCAGGGAAAGCCCCTCCTGGCTCCGTCCTCTTCCTGTGGAGGGCCCTTGCTTCCCGCCCCATGGGTGGGAGAGCCGCCGCGCCCGGCCTGAGCTTGGCCTCCAGTGTTCCCATTTGGGTATATTGAGTATTCATGCCAAGTTTGGTCCAGATCCATCATTATTTGAGTCCACAGTGCTCTCTGGATGGAGTCTTCCAGATGTGGTGTCTTGGCAGTGGGTCTCTAGGTGGCTGTGGAGCCCTATTCTTGATCCGGCCCGTGGGCCGTAAAATGCCCAGGTCTGGACTAGACTTTATTTCACTTCACTTAGGCGATCCGTCGTAGCTCAAGGATTATTGTCTTCCAGATGTGGTGTCTTGGCAGTGGGTCTCTAGGTGGCTGTGGAGCCCTATTCTTGATCCGCATGTCTTCTCGCAGTGGGGACATCAGTTTCCAGGTGGAAAGCGATCCTGGTCAGGGTTGGCTTGGCGTGCCTTCCTCTTGGCAAACATCTTGAAGGCACATGCACACACATATCCTACCTCCACAAAGTTTGTAAAATTCCCTTTGAGACCCTCTTGAGCAGCATGCCCAATGGCTGGGGAATTTTGGGAGCTGCAATTCAAAGAAGCAACTTTTCCAAGTTCTCCTTTTCCCCGACCGTGCTATCTCTCGCTCTCCTTTATTCCACACATGGATGCCTTCAAAGTCCAGTGCCTTGAAAAGAGGAAAATAATCTCTTTCTCTCTTTTCCTCTCTCTGGCTTTTGATATATGCAGTATCTGCGGAATTAGAAACATCAGCCTCCCTCCAAAGCAACGGAATGGAAATTTCACTGCTTTCCTTTCCATTTCCAAGCCACCAGCTTGTCCCTCTGGGAAGCCCGCGTTCAGCAGAGTTAATATTGGCACTCATTCTCTCTGTTTTCGGAGATGAGTTCATTCTAATACATTAATGGGATTCTCTATCAAATAACAGCGGCTGGGAGATAAAGAGGCAACTCTTCTCCCTCTCGAAACAATGACGGAAAAGCTCAGAAGCAGGAGGTTGCTTCATTGGAATGGATGCTCAAAGGAAGGCAGAAGGCATCCAAGGGCAGGAATTGGGGCTGGAGGCCAAGGGCAGTCCCAGTTCCCAAAAGGTGGGCAGTCCAGAGGTCTAGGTTTCAAATCACAAAATCATTGCATTGTCGAAGGCTTTCGTGGACAGATTCACTGCATTGTTGTAGGGGTTTTTTTGCTATATGGCTATGTTCTAAAGCAGGGGTGGGCAATGTACGGCCCGCGGGCCGGATGCGGCCCGGCAGCCGATTCTGTCCAGCCCAGGGAGAAGGGCGTTGGGGGCGGGGCCAAGAGGAAGGGGTGCCGCTACCGCCATCCCATCGTGGGCTCTGTGGGGCCTGTGTTGGCAGACAGGCCGGAGGAGCGGCGGCTTTGGAGTGCCTGCCATCCCTGGAGGCGATCCGGGCCTGAAGCGGGAGCATTCGGCAACCTACGGCGGCGAATCGCCCTTGCGACCCAGAAGACTTGATCATCTTCCGGGTCGCCAGGGCGATCAACCACATCAGATCGCTGACTGCTCCCCCTGCAGGCCTGGATTGCCTCCAAGGATGGTAGGCACTTCATAGCAGGGTGATCAGCTGGGGAACGGCTGGGGGCAAGAGCGGGCAGAGGCCTGCAGCCTCCGATCGCCTGCTGATCTGCTCTCCTTTGCTGCGGTGGCGGCTGGGTCCGCTTTGCCATCCTCTGGGCTGGGTCCATTGAGCCATTCCATCTTGGTTCGCACCTTGTCTTCTTGAATTTTATTTAATTTAATTTTAGTGGTTTTTATTATTATTTTATATTAATAATATAATCATATAATAAATAATATAATATAATGTTATATTATATTATAATTTCAATATATTATAATGTCTATATATACTATAATATAATAATTACGATATTAATACTAATAATATATGAATATTTCTTGATATATTAATATGTTAATATTAATGATGTGTAATATATAGTAAATAAATAAATAATTTATTTATTTATTTATTTATTATTCGGGCTTCTATGCCGCCGACTCCCTGAGATTAGAATGTAGTTCTGCCTCTAGGTGCGGCCCTCCATAATATTTTTTGGCTCTCGTGTGGCCCCTTGGGAAAAAATAATTGCCCACCCCTGTTCTAGAGGCATTCTCTCCTGACGTTTCGCCTGCATCTATGTAAGCATCTTCAGAGGTGAGCATTAGGGCTGGTTGATCCAAGAAAAAAAATGTTTCGAAACTCGTTTCAGATCTAATTGTTGTTGTCGTTTCGGATTATACGAACTCCTTCCTTGACAAGGGGGCGGGGGTGATGACGAGGGGGCACCATTCCCTCCTCCCTCGCCCCCTCACAGCACTCTCCCCCCACCCTTCCCCGAGAGAGAGAGTCATTATGCCACACATTGCGGTTTTGTTTGAACATATTTTTTTTGGTCCCTGATCTGGCGCCCCCCTAGGCCTGCAACCATAGGCCATGGCCTAGTGTGGCCTTATGGGTAATCCGGGCCTGAGTCAATGGGTCTGAGAGCCTTGTGCCCAAACCATGCCCTGTTCCTTCCATTGGGCACGCAGCCCGGTATCCTGGCATCATGCTGCACCCAAGAGAACCAGGCCAAGCCCAAAGTCACTCTTCCTTCACAGCCTTGCCATCCCAGAAAGCACGTTCCAGCTCATATGGGGGAGAAAGAGGGGAATATGCTCCTTTCTGTATTCACCAGAGTTGTTCTTTGTAGATTAAGGATCTCCTTTGTCTCCCGGACAAGCTTCACGCTACTTAAGAGCGACTAAGCCGGGATACGTTTCATTAGCGGCTTCCTCGCCTGCCGTCCCGTTGCCTGCACTTCACCACCTTTTCTTTTGACACTAATTGCATTTGGGATATATATATATATATATATATTTACAAATGGAGTGCTTTCTTCTCCCCAAATGCTCCCATTCACAGAGGTCGGGGCCCTTTTATACATCCCTCTTTGACGAAAGACTACAGCTGAGATCTGACACCAGGTCTCCAGAGTCTAACTCTCCACATACAGAGCTGTGCATGGATTGGGATGAATGGCAACAAGGAACTCCTGGGCTAAAGAATGAAATGCATCCCAGTCCTTCCTTGAGGGTCGGTCCCAGAAGGTGTTGCTAGGTGACTCCTGCTCGGCCCCACGGCCATTGTACTGTGAGGTCCCGCAGGGTCCAGTACTGTCCCCTATGTTGTTCAAGATATACATGAAGCCATTGGGGGAGATCATCCGGAGTTTCGGGGTGCGGTGTCTTCTGTACGCAGATGATGTCCAACTCTGTCACTCCTTCCCACCTGCTACTAAGGAGGCTGCTCAGGTCCTGAACCAGTGCTTGGCCGCTGTAACGGACTGGATGACAAGACAGAGGTGCTCCTGGTCAATCGTAAGGCTGAACAGGGCATAGGGTTACAGCCTGTGCTGGACGGGGTTACACTCCCCCTGAAGGCGCAGGTTCTCCGTCTGGGAGTGATCCTGGACTCATCGCTGAGCCTGGAACCCCAAGTCTCAGCGGTGGCCGGGAGAGCTTTTGCACAGCTCAGGCTTGTGCGCCAGCTGTGCCCGTACCTTGGGAAGTCTGACTTGGCCACAGTGGTCCATGCTCTGGTTACATCCCATATGGACTACTGCAATGCTCTCTAAGTGGGGTTGCCTCTGAAGACTGCCCGGAAGCTGCAATTAGTCCAGCGCGCAGCAGCCAGACTACTAACGGGAGCGGGGTACAAGGAGCGCACAACTCCCCTGTTGCGCCAGCTCCACTGGCTGCCAATTAGCTTCCGAGCACAATTCAAAGTGCTGGTGTTGACCTACAAAACCAGTTTACCTGTCCGAACGTATTCTCCTCTATGAATTGTCAAGAGTGCTAACATCATCTGGAGAGGCCCTGCTCTCGGTCCCACCACCTTCGCAGGCGCGTCTGGTGGGGACGAGGGACAGGGCCTTTTCTGTGGTGGCCCCCCCGGCTGTGGAATTCCCTCCCAAATGAAATCAGATCTGCCCTCTCCCTCCTGACTTTTAGGAAACGGGTGAATACGTGGCTGTGCAATGAGGCCTTCGCAGAATGAAGGAGGAGATCACGAAGCGACTAAAGTTCCTTCAGAACCGGACACAGCGAGTGAGGAGGGGAGAGTTGGTCTCCAAGGGTGTCCCGCTTCATTGCAGGGTCCCCCAGGGGGCAATCCTCTCCCCTCTGTTATTTAACATCTACATGCGACCACTTGCCCAGCTGGTGCATAGCTTCGGGCTTGGGTGTCATCAGTACGCTGATGACACCCAGCTTATCCTGAGGATGGAGGGCAGGCCTGAATCCGTACCCGATAATTTCCATCACTGCCTTGAGGTCGTTACTGGATGGCTGCGAGCCAGTAGGTTAAGGGTGAATGCGGCTAAGACAGAGATCCTGTGGATCGGCCACCCGAGCTGTAGGGATGTCCAGCTTCTGACCCTGGAAGGCGTGACCCTATGTCTTTTGTCTTCTGTTAAGAGCCTAGGTGTGACCTTGGACCCCCTGCTGTCGATGGAGGCTCAGGTCTCCAGCGTCAGCAGGGTGGCATTTTTCCATCTGCGACAGGCGAGGAAGCTGGCCCCCTACTTGTCCCGGTGCGACTTGGCCACAGTGGTCCAAGCCACGGTCATCTCGAGGCTTGACTACTGTAACGCTCTGTACATTGGCCTTCCTTTGTCCGTGATCCAGAAGCTTCAGCTGGTGCAGAACGCCGCAGCCCGACTCCTGGCAGGGGTCTCGGCTGGCTGTCACATCTCGCCAGTTCTGCGCAAACGGCACTTGCTCCCGATAGTATGCCGGATCACCTTCAAAGTGTTAGTCTTGACTTTCAAGGCCTTACATGGTCTGGGGCCAGTGTACCTGCGGGACCGTCTCTTCCCATACTGTCCCACTAGACCTCTGTGCTCTGAAGAGCAAAACCTCTTGGTCATCCCTAGTACTAAGATCTACCGGTTGACTGCGACTCGTCGGCGGGCTTTCTCGATCGTGGCTCCGACTCTTTGGAACTCCTTGCCCGCTGACGTTTGCACCATCCAGGCCCCCCTCCCTTTTAGGAAGGCTTGTGAGACTTGGCTATTAGGCATGAGAAAAAAGTTATGAAAATCAAAAGAAATCGTAAGTGATTCGTATGTAATGGGACTTTCTAGTTTATACGCATCACGGCAGCTAACCAGGAAGTAGACTTCCTTTTACGGTCCTTGAGGCCAACAATTTGCGTTATGATCGTAAAAAATTCTTAATTATTGTACTACGTACTCACTTCTCCCTGTCTTCTCCCCCTCATTTCCTTCCCGCCTTCATTCAGCTTCTTCTTTTTCCCGCATTTCTATGGGGAACTGGAAGTGACGCTGCTGCTAGGCAATGCATTCTGGAAAGTGTAGTCCTCCTCTTTCCTGCTGGCTTCTCTCCCCCCTTCTCTTCCCCGTTGCTCTGCCTTGCCCCATCGCAGGGGCCAACTTCTCTCTCACACACACACACTTCTCCTCCTCTCTCTCCCTGCGCTCTCTCAGATGCTTCTCCCCCCTCCCTTCCCTTCCCTTCCCCGTTGCTCTGCCTTGCCCCATCGCAGGGGCCAACTTCAGCCCTCCGGGTAGGTGTTTTGGACTTCAACTCCCACCATTCCTCACAGCCTCAGGCCTCTTCCTTTTCCTCTCAGCCTGGGCAAACTTGGGCCCTCGCTCCCTCAGGATCGGGGTGAGAGAGAGGCAGCGAGGAGCGAGGGGGGGCTCCTCCTCCTTTTTTTTTGCTGCTTCCAAGAATAGAATACCCCCCTCCCTCCCTCCCTTCCCTCCTTCCTATTTTGAGTCCCATCTAGAATTCAGTGTGATTTATTCAAGTTTTGGCCTACAACTCCCAGAAATCCCAGCCAATTTACCAGCTGTTAGGATTTCTGGGAGTTGTAGGCCAAAACCATCTGGAATGCGCATGCTCTGGCATACGAACTACTAACGATTTCGTTAGTAATTAAGTTACATTTTAGAAATTTTTGGAAAATTTTTTGTAAGTCTTTCTTTTACTAATAAAAAAAATCCCCCCCCCCCCAAATTCGATTTTAGAATCGCCATTTTTGGGTTCGAAACCATGCCTAGTGGCTATTCTGGCAGACCTACGGATTTGGCTAACCTGTGTGTTCATAGCCACCTTATAACTGTGTCTGCTGCTGTTGTGTTTAGTCCATGGCTTAGTGTCGTTTTTATGTTGTTTTTAATGCTGTTTTTATCTGTTCTGCTTGTTTTTATTATGTAATGATTGATTTGTTGTGAGCCACCCCGAGCCGCTGGGGGGTGGGGTGGGGGGGGAAAATGCGAATAAATAAATAAATAAATAAATAAATAAATAAAGTTGCTAGCCACTAGATACGGACCGAATATATGGATTGAGTTGGACTTGATTTTACTTTGGCGAAAGGCTTTTAAAATGTATTTATTGTATTGTATTTTATTGTAAATTTTATTGTAAATTCATGATGCTTTTAGATTTTAAAGGTTAGCATTGAATCCTTGCTGTTTGCCGGTCTGAGTCCCTCTTCGGAGGTGAGAAGGCCGGGGTAGAAAAGTTTTAAATAAATAAATCCCCAAAGAGACATCCCAGAATGCAAGGCACATGCACATGTCATGCACCCCATGTGTAATGCAAAACATGGATCTAGGCAAAATGATACTGCAACTGCTTCTACAGCAGTGCTTCTCAACCTTCCTAATGCTGCGACCCCTTAATACAGTTCCTCATGTTGTGGTGACCCCTAACCATTATTTTCATTGCTACTTCATAACTGTATTTTTGGGGGGGGGGGTTGATTTGGTCATTTGGAAGTTGTAGTTGCTGGGATTTATAGTTCACCCATGATCAAAGAATATTTTGAACTCACTAACAATGGAATTGAACCAAACTTGGCACAAAAAAACTCCCATGACCAACAGCAAATACTGGAAGGGTTTGGTGGGCATTGACCTTGAGTTTGGGAGTTGTAGTTCACCTACATGCAGAGAGCACTATAGACTCAACAATGATGGATCTGGGCCACACTTGACACTAATCCTCAATATACCCAAATGTGAACACTGGTGTAGTTTGGGGAAAATAGTTCTTGACATTGGGGAGTTGTAGTTGCTGGGATTTATAGTTCACCTACAATCAAAGAGCCCCTTGCACCCCACCAATGATAGAATTGGGTCAAACTTCCTACACAGAACACTCATGCCTGATGGTCTTTGGCGACCCCTCTGAAACTCTCTCGCGACCCCCCTGGGGGTCCCGACCCCCAGGTTGAGAAACACTGTTCTACAGCATTCAAGTGAATGAATCCCTTCTGAATCCATGCACAAGGTGCATCTATGGCAGTGATTCTCAACCTTCCTAGTGCCGTGACCCCTTAATACAGTTCTTCATGTTGTGGTGACCCCCAACCATAAAATTATTTTTGTTCATAACTGTCATTTTGCTACTGTTATAAATCATAATGTAAATACCTGATAGGATGCATTGTCATTCACTGGACCAAATTTAGCACAAATACCCAATACGCCCAAATTTGAATACTGGAGGGGGGGAATTGGGGTGTGTGTGTGTGGATTGATTTTGTTATTTGGGAATTGTAGTTGCTGGGATTTACCGTTAACCTACAATCAAAAAGCATTCAGAACTCCACTAATAATGGAGTTGACCCAAAACTTGGCACACAGGACTCCCATGACCAACAGAAAATACTGGAAGGGTTTGGTGGGCATTGACCTTGAGTTTTAGAGTTGTAGTTCACCTACATTCAGAGAGCACTGTGGACTCAAACAATGATGGATCTGAACCAAACCTGGCATGAAGACTCAAGATGCCCAAATGTGAACACTGGTGGGAGTTTGGGGGAAATAGACTTGACACTTGGGAACTGTAGTTGCTGGGATTTATAGTTCACCTACAACCAAAGAGCATTCTGAACCTCACCAACTACAGAATTGGGCCTAACTTCCCACACAGAACCCCCATAACAAACAGAAAATAATGAGTTTTCTGATGGTCTTTGGCGACCCCTCTGACACCCTCTCGCGACCCCCCCAGGGGTCCCGACCCCCAGGTTGAGAAACACTGATCTATGGGCAATTTTACCAAATGCTCAATTCTGCTTGCATAACCTTGGCTTGAATGCAGCCATCTCCCCCAAAAATGTTCAGATCCACCCATAGGTTCCTGATCTCAGACCTGACTTGCTGATGCTAAGTCGGGTCAGGCCTGGTTAGGGATGGGGTGGGAGACCAATAGGAGCGAAATCTGGAGGGAGGAACCGGTTTAAGGTAAGCAGATGGCATCACACGGCAAGCAGAAAATAGCAAGGACGTTGAAGAGCTATTTCTGAAAGTCTAGGAAGTGCCAAAGTGCCAAAGCAAGATGACAGCTGAACATTAGGAACACAAAAATAGTGACCACAGATGCTATAGATAACTTTAAAGTAGGGAACGAGGACATTGGAGCAGTTGGGATTGTCGATGCCTTGGCTGAATCAGAAAGCAGAAGAAGAGGAGAGCTGGGAAGGGTGTCTACTATGAAGAAGCCAGAGACTGTCCCCCGATGTTATTTAACATCTACATGAAACCGCTGGGAGAGATCATTCGGAGTTTCGGAGTAAGGTGTTATCTGTACGCAGATGACGTCCAGATCTGTCACTCCTTCCCACCTGTCACAAGGTGTGTCCAGACCTTGAACCGGTGCTTGGCTGCTGTGTCGGACTGGATGAGGGCTAGCAAATTGAGGTCCTCCTGGTCAGTCGAAAGGCCAAATAGGGCATAGGGTTACAGCCTGTGTTGGATGGGGTTACACTCCCCCTGAAGACGCAGGTTCGCAGCTTGGGAGTGATCCTGGACTCATCGCTGAGCCTGGAACCCCAGGTCTCGGCGGTGGCCGGGGGAGCTTTTGCACAGTTAAAACTTGTGCGCCAGTTGCGCCCGTACCTTGGGAAGTCTGATCTGGCTATGGTCATAAGAACATAAGAACATAAGAAGAGCCATGCTGAATCGGACCTCAGCCCATCTAGTCCAGCATTCTGTGTCACACAGTGGCCCACCAGTTGTACACGGGATCTCGAACAGAAGGGAGGGCAAAACCCTGACCTGCTCCCGACTCCCCACAACCAGTACCCGGGGGAAATCCTGCCTACCTCAGCCAACTCCGAGGTGGCACTTGGATGTCCATTTCAGTAACTACCGATTCCCTTGGTATCCATGAACTGTCTAATCCTGCCTTGAAGCTGTCCAGGCTGACCGCTGTCACAACCTCCTCTGGAAGTGAGTTCCATGACCCAATGACCCTCTGGGTGAAGAAATATTTCCCTTTATTAGTCCTAATTTTCCTACCTTGGAGCTTCAGGGAGTGCCCTCTAGTCCTAGTGTTTTGTGACAAAGAAAATAATTTTTCTTTATTCACCTTTTCTATCCCATGCATGATTTTATACACTTTGATCAAGTCACCTCTTAAACGCCGTCTTTCAAGGCTGAAAAGACCAAGGTGTTGCAACCTGGTTTCATAAGGGAGCTGCTCCATCCCTTGGATCATTTTTGTTGCCCTTTTCTGTACCTTTTCCAGTTCCGTTATATCCTTCTTAAGGTGCGGAGACCAGAATTGTACACAGTACTCCAAATGTGGCCTTACCATCGATTTGTAGAGAGGTAATACAACATTTGCTGACCTATTTTCGATTCCCTTCCTGATCATGCCAAGCATAGAATTTGCTTTTTTCACTGCTGCTGCGCACTGGGTTGACATCTTCATTGAGCTGTCCACCAAAACCCCGAGATCCCTTTCCTGGTTTGTCTCGGAAAGCTTTGACCCCATCAATTGGTAGGTGTAGTTGGGGTTCTTTGCCCCGATGTGCATGACTTTACACTTGTTTAGGTTAAAATGCATTTGCCACTTTGTTGCCCATTCACTCAATTTCGAGAGATCTTTCTGGAGCTCTTTACAGTCAGTTTCATTTTTAACTACCCTGAACAATTTAGTGTCATCTGCAAACTTTGCTACCTCAGAATTCACTCCTACATCCAGATCATTAATGAATAAATTAAAAAGTAACGGACCCAAAACTGAACCTTGGGGTACGCCACTTCTCACCTCTTTCCACCCAGAGAAATGTCCGTTTATTACCACCCTTTGTTTCCTACAGTTTAGCCAGGTTCCAATCCAGGACAGAGCGTGCTCTGGTCACATCCCGAATAGATTACTGCAACGCACTCTATGTGGAGCTGCCTTTGAAGACAGTTCAGAAATTACAATTAGTCCAATGCGCGGCAGCCAGATTACTAACTAGAGCTACATACAGGGAGCATACCACCCCCCTGTTGTGTCAGCTCCAATGGCTGCCTATCTAATTCCAAGCTCAATTCAAAGTGCTGGTTTTGACCTTTAAAGCTCTATACGGTTCTGGCCCAGCTTACTTGTCCGAACGCATCAGCCTCTACGTCCCACCTCATAATTTGGCCCTGCTCTCGCTCCCACCAAGTTCTTAAACACGGTTGGTGGCGACGAGAGAGAGGGCCTTCTTGGTGGTGACCCCCCGTCTGTGGAACGCGCTTCCAAGCGACATACGATCAACCCCATCCCTCCTGGCATTCAGGAAAAAAGTGGATTTTTGGCTGTGGGACCAGACGTTTGCGCACTAGCACAATACAGCACTTTGGACTGGGTTTGTAATGGCAAGTTGATGGATATGGCTCAATGCTCCTGTTATGGACGAAATACTGTTTTTAACTTAAGAGAATGTGTGTGATGTGTGAATGTTAATTGTATTTTAATGTGTTTTAATGCTGTATGTTTTTGTTTTTATATTGTCTTTATTATGTTGGCATCGAATTGTGCCTTTTGTTAGGCCGCTCTGAGTCCCATCCCCCCCCCCCTCCCGAGGGTTGAGAAAAGCGGGATAGAAATGTTGGAAATAAATAATAAATAAGCAATATTGTTGAATATGAAGGTCAGGGTTTTTTATTATTGTTATGTTTATTATTATGGTGCAATTGTTATTTTTTCTGTCCTGCCTTTTCCCAAGTTTGGGGATCTAAGTTGCTTACAACACATTTTAAAAAGATATGATTAATAATCCACAAGATACAAAAGTTAAGTTGAGATTCTTCTAATATTTGCTAGCTTTAGTATGCCCAGGATTGAAGCTTTGCCTCTTTTGTAGGAAGTCTATCCCTTTTTGTGCCTTCTATTATTTCAATCAGATCTGAACATGCGCCAACAGTGTGATGTGGAAGCTAAAGAAGCCAATATGTTTCTGGCCTGCAACAAGAGGAGTTGAGCGAGCTTATAGTTCCAGTTTCTATTTTGGTCAGACCTCATCTGGAATAATGTTGTGTCAAACATTCCAGAAAAATGTAGACAAAAGGCAGAAGAGAGTGGGACTATGACTTCCCTTGATCTAGTCCAGGGCTGCCCATGAGGTCGATCGCGATCGACCAGTCGATCGCGGGGCTAAAGGAGGTTGATCTGCGGAGCACCTTGCATGTGGGGTGCGCACCTTGCACGCGGGGCTCCTTCGGAAGCCCCGCCTCACGTTCCCTCGTTCCTGCAATGCCCCATGGGAGGAGCTGGCAGCGGAAACGAGGGAGCATGAGGAGGGGCCTTCAGAAGCCCTGCCTCACGTTCCCTCATTCCTGCAATGCCCTGCGGCAGGAGCCGGCAGCGGAAATAAGGGAGCGCATGGCAGGGCCTTCGGAAGCCCCGCCTGGCGTTCCCTCGTTCCCGCAATGCCCAGAGGGAGGAGCCGAGAGTGGGAATGAGGGAGCACATGGCGAAGCCTTCGGAAGCCTTCGGAAGCCCTGCCTCGCGTTCCCTCGTTCCCGCAATGCCTCGCGGGAGGAGCAAGCAGCGGGAACGAAGGCATGCATGGCGGGGCCTTCGGAAGCCCCGTCTCGCGTTCCCTCGTTCCCACAAGGCCCTGCAGGAGGAGCCGGCAGCAGGAACAAAGGAGCATGAGGCAGGGCCTTCGGAAGCCCCACCTCGCGTTCCCTCATTCCCGCAATGCCCCGTGGGAGGATCCGGCAGCAGGAATGAAGGTGTGCATGGCGGGGCCTTCGGAAGCCCCGTCTCGCATTCCCTCATTCCCGCAAGGCCCCGCAGGAGGAGCCGGCAGCAGGAACAAAGGAGCACGAGGCAGGGCCTTCGGAAGCCCCGCCTCACGTTCCCTCTTTCCTGCAATGGCCCATGGGAGGAGCTGGCAGCGGAAACGAGGGACCATGAGGAGGGGCCTTCGGAAGCCCTGCCTCACGTTCCCTCATTCCTGCAATGCCCCGCGGGAGGAGCCGGCAGCGGGAATGAGGGAGCGCATGGCGGGGCCTTTGGAAGCCCCGCCTGGCGTTCCCTCGTTCCCGCAATGCCCCGGGGGGGGGGGAGCCGAGAGTGGGAATGAGGTAGCACATGGCAGGGCCTTCGGAAGCCTTCGAAAGCCCCGCCTCGTGTTCCCTCGTTCCCGCAATGCCCCGAGGGAGGAGCCGAGAGTAATTTGCTTCGGCTCCCACAGACCAGTGTGAAGCCCACCAATGACAGATCTGGGCCAAAGTTGGCACACAGAGCCCCCATGGTCCACTCTACATCCTGGTGCGGATTTGGAGATAACGGACAATGGATGATGGGATTTCCAGTACCTTCACTCACTTCCAAAGACAACTATGAACCACACCAATGACTGATCAAGTTCACACTTGGAAAACTGAATTCCCATGACCCACTCTACATCCTGGTGTGGTTTGGAGGAGGATAGAAATGGACAATGGGACATGCATATGGGAGTAGTAGTTCACCGGTATCCACTGAACCCTGCTGACATTGGATCTAGACTCAATTTACATCACAGACAACCAATGCCTTTCTCAAATAACCTGAGCACCGCCGGGTCCTCAAGCTAGTACTCAATACAGGAGAAAGAAATGTCCCCAAGGAGCTCTCCAAGGTCCTAAAACTATACATAACAGCAAACAGCAATCCAAGGTCCTGAAACCACTTTTCAGCTATTTCAAATGTTGACACCCCCCCCCCCCATCCTGTTGGATTGGTTCAGGACATTGGAGAGCTCCTCTAAAGGTCAACTTAAAACACAGGAAGTGTATTTATATCTGGCATGGGCAAACTTTGGCCCTCCAGGGGTTTTGTACTTCAACTCCCACAACCAGCTGTTAGGCATGGTGGGAGTTAAAGTCCAAAACACATGGAGGGAGGGCTAAAGTTTGCCCGTGGCTGATCTAGATGGCAGAATGAATGCAACTTTTATGCCACTTTCAACTGCCATGGCTCAATACCATGCAATTAATGAAAGTTTAGTTTGATGGAGAATGAGCTTTCTTTCGCAGACAAGGCCTTGTAAAATTACACCTCCATCAATTCCACACCTTCGGCCAAGGCAGTGAAAGTGGCACCAAATCGCATTCATTCAACAGTATAGAGCAGGGGTGGGCAACCTACGGCCCGCGGGCCGAATCCAGCCCGGTAGATTCTACCCGGCCCAGTGAGAAGGGCGTCGGGAGTGGGGCCAAGAAGAAGGGGTGCCACTGCCGCCATCCCATCGTGGCAGCTTTGGAGTGCCTAACATCCCTTTGGAGCGGCGGCTTTGGAGTGCCTGGCGATCCGTGCCTGCAGCGGGAGCAGCGGCGGCTTTGGAGTGCCTGACATCCCTTTGGAGCGGCGGTTTTGGAGTGCCTGGCAATCTGGCCCTGCAGCAGGAGCACTCAGCGAACTGCGGGGCTGATCGCCCTGGGGACCGGAAGACTTGAACGTCCTCCAGGTCGCCGGGTAGAATAAGCCACCTCAGATCACCGACTGCTCCCCCTGCAGGCCCGGGGATGGCAGGCACTCCATAGCAGGGCGATCAGCTGGGGAACGGCTGGGGGTGAGAGCGGGCGGAGGCCTGCAGCCTCCGATCGCCTGATGCTCTGCTCTCCTCTGCTGCGGCGGTGGCTGGGTCCGCTTTGCCATCATCTGGGCTGGGTCCATTGGGCCATTCCATCTTGGTTCGCACCTTGTCTTCTTGAATTTTATTTCATTTAATTTTAGGGATTTTTATTATTATTTTATAATAATTTTATTATAATAATATAATAAATAATATAATATAATAATGTTATATTATATTATAATTTCAACATATTATAATGTCTATATATACTATAATATAATATAGTATAATATAGTAATTAATATATGATATTAATACTAATAATATATGAATATTTCTTGATATATTAATATGTTAATATTAATGATGTGTAATATATAGTAAATATAGTAAATAAATAAATAAATAATGTAGATTAGAATGTAGTTCCGCCTTCAGGTGCGGCCCTCCATAATATTTTTTGGCTCTCGTGTGGCCTTTTTGGAAAAATAATTGCCCACCCCTGGTATAGAGCCACCTATAGTGGATTTTGCCATGTGGACCATCACCTTCCACAAAACTTGTCATAAGGTGGATGAAAAAAAATCTGGAGCTAATACACTTAACATAGAACAAAAAAGGATGCACGTTTATCAAGAGTCCATCGAGCTGCTTCTGGCGTGTGTTTTCCCTTGTTATTTTCCTCACTCGCTGCAAATCCTCAATTTCCCCCAATCTCTGCTGTTTCCTTGCAAACCAGTTTTCTGAGGTGCCCCGCAGTCACATTTCCCTTTCTAAATGCTGTTTGCTTCTCTGCTGTCCTGCTCAGTTTTCATTCTGAAATCTCAAAATTGTCTTTGGCTCAGGTTTGTTTATCGATTTCATGAATACCCTGCCATTCTCCCAGCAAGGGACCCAAAGAGGCTTACAAGGGAAACTGAAACAAAAGGGCCCACGCTACAGTTACGATGCAAGGCAAAACAAAATGGCTAGGCCTGTACACACACACACACACACATATGTATAGTGTACAGGCATTTTAAAATGATTGTTCAAGCACTAGACTCCTATTGATTCAGCCTTTTTAAACTATTGCTTTACAGCAGGGGTGCTCAGGACGTCGATCGCGATCGACTGGTCGATCCTGAGGCCATCTGGAGTCGATCCCAGCTGATGCGGCACTCCTAGAGGGGGTGGAGCCAAGCCGCCCCAGGCCCAGCCCCCTCCTCACCGGCTTTAGCTCTACCACAGCTTCTGCAACCTTGAGAAGGGTAGAGGAGGGTATTACCAAGCCAGTGGTGGCTAGCTATGCCATCACTGACTTGGCAAACCCCCTCTGCCCTGGAGAAGTTGTGGTAGAGCTCCAGCCAGGGGGATGAGGGAGCGGAGCCAAGTGGCGCAAGGCCCCACCCCCTCCCCACCAGCTTTAGCTGTACCACAGCTTCTCCAGGGCAGAGGGGGGTATGCCAAGCCAGTGGTGGCTAGCTATGCCATCACTGACTTGGCAAACCCACTCTGCCCTGGAGAAGTTGTGGTAGAGCTCCAGCCAGGGGGCTCAGGGGGCGGAGCCAAGTGGCGCAAGGCCCCACCCCCTCCCCACCAGCTTTAGCTGTACCACAGCTTCTCCACGGCAGAGGGGGGTATGCCAAGCCAGTGGTGGCTAGCTATGCCATCACTGACTTGGCAAACCCCTCTGCCCTGGAGAAGTTGTGGTAGAGCTCCAGCCAGGGGGCTCAGGGGCGGAGCCAAGTGGCACAAGGCCCCACCCCTCCCCACCAGCTTTAGCTGTACCACAGGTTCTCCAGGGCAGAGGGGGGTATGCCAAGCCAGTGGTGGCATAGCTATGCCATCACTGGCTTGCCATACCCCCCTCTGCCCTGGAAAAGCTGTGGTAGAGCTCCAGCCAGGGGGCGGAGGGGGTGGAGGGGGCGGAGCCAAGCCACACCAGGCCCCACCCCAGCTCCGCCCTGCTTCTCTCTCGGTAGATCTTTCTGTCTTAGATTTATTATAAGTAGCTCGCATGCTGAAAAAGTGTGGACACCCCTGCTTTACAGTGTTGACTCATGCTTAGTAGGGGTGGTTGATGCTTAGGTGTTCCTGCGAGTATCTCTATAGAGTATCCTGATCATTAGATACAATCACAGGCCGAACCCCATTCATTTAAAGAGGAAAGGCAGTCTTTTTGGCTTTGTTTTGCTTCCTTGAGCTGAAGATGAAACTGACTTTGGGAGGCTTCCGAGGTTTACAAAATGAGAATGAAAAAGTTTTGGGTAAGTTTTGATTCTTAAGTTTTTCACACGCCTTGAATATTGCATTGTAAATATGAATTTAACAAACTTGATTCGACTTACGAGGACTAACGATAATTTTGCACAGCCCTATTAACTACCATGGACCAATGCTGTGGAACCCTAGAATTAGTAGTTTGGTGAGGCACCAATTATCTATGGCAGAGAAGGCTACAGACCTTGTAAAATTACAACTCCCAGGGTTCCATAGAATTGATAACCGCACGGCCAACATAGGAGATCTCCTAACCCACTCTACATAAGAACATAAGAAGAGCCATGCTGAATCGGGCCTCAGCCCATCTAGTCCAGCATTCTGTGTCACACAGTGGCCCACCAGTTGTACACAGGGATCTCTAGCAGAAAGGAGGGCAAAACCCTCACCTGCTCCCGACCCCCACAACCAGTACCGGGAAAATCCTGCCTGCCTCCATCAACACAGAGGTGGCACTTGGATGTCCTTTTCAGTAACTACCGATACACTTGGTATCCATGAATCTGTCTAATCCTGCCTTGAAGCTGTCCAGGCTGACAGCTGTCACAACCTCTTCTGGAAGTGAGTTCCATAACCCAATGACCCTCTGGGTGAAGAAATATTTCCCTTTATTAGTCCTAATTTTCCTACCTTGGAGCTTCAGGGAGTGCCCTCTAGTCCTAGTGTTTTGTGACAAAGAAAATATTTTTCTTTATTCACCTTTCTATCCCATGCATGATTTTATACACTTCGATCAAGTCACCTCTTAAACGCTGTCTTTCAAGGCTGAAAAGACCAAGGCGTTGCAACCTGGTTTCATAAGGGAGCCGCTCCATCCCTTGGATCATTCTTGTTGCCCTTTTCTGTACCTTTTCCAGTTCCGTTATATCCTTCTTAAGGTGCGGAGACCAGAATTGTACACAGTACTCCAGATGTGGCCTTACCATAGATTTGTAGAGAGGCAATACAACATTTGACGACCTATTTTCGATTCCCTTCCTGATCATGCCAAGCATAGAATTTGCTTTTTTCGCTGCTGCAGCGCACTGGGTTGACATCTTCATTGAGCTGTCCACCAAAACCCCGATATCCCTTTCCTGGTTTGTCTCGGAAAGCTTTGACCCCATCAATTGGTAGGTGTAGTTGGGGTTCTTTGCCCCGATGTGCATGACTTTACACTTGTTTAGGTTAAAATGCATTTGCCACTTTGTTGCCCATTCACTCAATTTCAAGAGATCTTTCTGGAGCTCTTTACAATCAGTTTCATTTTTAACTACCCTGAACAATTTAGTGTCGTCTGCAAACTTTGCTACCTCAGAATTCACTCCTACATCCAGGTCATTAATGAATAAATTAAAAAGTAACGGACCCAAAACTGAACCTTGGGGTACGCCACTTCTCACCTCTTTCCACCCAGGGAAGTGTCCGTTTATTACCACCCTTTGTTTCCTACAGTTTAGCCAGGTTCCAATCCAGGACAAGACCTGTCCCCTGATTCCATGGCTGGAGAGCTTATTTAGGAGCCTTTGGTGAGGGACTTGGTCAAAAGCCTTTTGAAAGTCAAGGTAAACAATATCGACTGGGTCCCCTTTATCTATGTGTTTATTTACACCCTCAAAGAATTCTATCAAGTTAGTAAGACATGATTTGCCTTTGCAGAAACCATGTTGATTTTCCTTCCTCTGATCACTCCTTAAAAATCACACAGAGCATTCTTGGTGTTGGCACACATAGGTGTGGTAATTGTACAGTTTGCAATTTGGTTTCCACCTCAAAGGAAATATATATGCCACACAAGCACAGGTCCTTTAAGCCTAAACACTTCTTCACCCATGGCACTAAGGAATGTACGTACTTATTAATATGCTCTTGTTCAAAATATTATGTTGGTCAGACTAAACGTCCTCTCAAAGTGAGAATAGGGGAGCACCGCTCACACGTTGTGACAGGCAATGAAGATTCTGCCCTCTACAAACATTTTAAATATGTTCACACAACTCTACTCCGGACCTTAAATTCATGGGTTTGGAAAAGGTCAATGTTAGACCACATGGATGCCTTCAGGATGCCTTGCTTAGATGTGAATTAAAGTGGATCACATCACTCTCTAGTGAGTACCCTCTAGGGTTAAATGAATCCATGAGTATCCAAAGCATCTTGATTTAATTAACTCACCACAGATGCACCTCAAGGCAATTAATGATGCTATTTAGTGAGTGACCACCCTTGATGATTCACCGTATTCACGGTCAATACGATCTGTGATGCTCTGACTTAAATCTCTGGTGGTAAGCTACTATCCTATTTTCCTCCCCTACATACTACTCGTGTTTTTGGCTATTATCCTTATGAATGTTATGTTATATTATAGATACTATTTGTATGGATATATCTAGAGAAGCTCTAATTACATCTGGAAGTAACCGCCCTGATGAAGTTCCTCCACATGAAACGGGACTGGATCCATTTATCCCCTCTTCCTCTGATACTCACATCCCTTCGTGCTATCGGATTTCTGAACTGAGGGACCTGCCTGGCATGACGGAGTTCTCGACAACAGTTCTTGGACCCATTTTGGCTCTTACAAGTGCCTCACTTGAGGAGTTTAAAGAGCTATCTTCTTTCCTTCACCAAAGAGAGGGATGCTCTTTCTACGGATACTGCCTGCTTATCGAGGTTTATATTGGCATTCCAGCAACTTTTCTTGGACCTCAGGGGATCTTACAAGTACCTCAGTTGAGGAGAACTTAAAACATTACTCGTCCCCCTCCTATTGCAGGGATATTTCCGAGACTTATATCAACTGCCTATCGCGGTGTATATTTAACACACCCAGCGACAGTGTGAGTACCTGCTCCTTTTGTGTTGAACACTTGAACTCCATTGTGTTGAACTTGTGATGTACTGAACTTATAGTGTGTTGAACGCCTTCTGTGTAGAACTCTTACTGTGTAGAACTCCCAATGTGTAGACCTTGAAATATTTCTATTGTGCAGAACTATATATGTTTATATATTGAGTACCGGTGAAAGGTGACACACCTATATATATGTTAGAGATTGTGTGATACTTGAATACATAAATAGATACATATATCTTTGGTAATGACTTCAGAGTATTGTGCTCCCTAAATTGATTTCAGGCTTATTGTCCTTTCCATAGAATTGAGCCTTGATAGTCAAAGCAGTGCCCAACTGCATCAACTCTACGGTGTAGATACTAGGCTTGGTTTAGAACCCAAAAATCGGGATTCGAAAATCTAATGGGGCGGGATTTTTTTATTAGTAATAGAAAGACTTACAAAAAATTTCCAAAAATTTCTAAAATGTAACGTAATTACTAACGAAATTCGTTAGTAGTTCGTATGCCAGCGCATGCGCATTCCAGATGGTTTTGGCCTACAACTCCCAGAAATCCAAACAGCTGGTAAACTGAAGGAGGGAGGGAAGGAGGGAGGGAAGGAGGGAGGGGTGTATTCTCTTCTTGGAAGCAGCAAAAGGAGGAGAAGCCCCCCTCACTCCTCGCTGCCTCTCTCTCACCCCGATCCTGAAGGAGTGAGGGCCCAAGTTTGCCCAGGCTGAGAGGAAAAGGAAGAGGCCTGAGGCTGTGAGGAATGGTGAGAGTTGAAGTCCAAAACACCTGGAGGGCTGAAATTGGCCCGTGCGGTGGGGGAACAGGAGGCAGAAGAGAAGGGAGGGGGGAAGCCACGAGGAGAGAGAGAGAGAGAAAGCAGAGAGAGAAGGAGAGAGAGGGGGAGAGGGAGGAGTGAGTTGAAGTCCAAAACATCTGGAGGGCTGAAGTTGGCCAGTCATGAAGCCTCTTCAAGGCTTGGCATGCTTTAGATCCTGGCAGGCAGGAGGGGCAGAGAGGGCCCGTCCACTCCTCCTCCCCTGCCAAGATCTAAAGCGCACCAAAGCCTTGATGCGCTTTAGATCCTGGCAGAGGAGGAGCAGACGGGGCCCTCCCTGCCTCTCCTCCCTGCCAGGATCTAAAGCGCACCAAGCCTTAATGCGCTTTAGATCCTGGCGGAGGAGGAGGAGCAGACGGGCCCTCCCTCCCCCTCCTCCCTGCCAGGAGTTTGTTTGCATCTGATTGGCTAAAGGAAAGAAGGTGGTTTCATGGTACTACCTGGTCTCCATTAGCCAATCAGAAACCACGTCAGTAAGGGCAAAGAAGCCATCCGACGTCCTTACGACACTTACGCACCAGATACAAAAATGGCGCCGCAAAGTGTCGTAAAAGAAAGGGTACTTCCGGGATCGCCGCAGCGATGCGTATAAACTAGAAAGTCCCATTACATACGAATCCCTTCCGATTTCATTTAATTTTCATAACTTTTTTCTCATGCCTAGTAGATACACCCCAAGAGTGAGCATGGAGGAGGCAGCTGCGATAATACAAATGGAAAAGAGCAATGTTAGTATGTTGTATATGTTTCCTGATTAAAAATGCCTTTAAAAAATGTATTTGCAACAGAGTCTCAGAGCTTCATCCAAAGGCAGGAGACGTGGGAAGAGAAATAGAGATGGAGACAGATAGAGAGAGAGCGAGTTGCCTGGTCTTGTCTGATGCGGATCAGGACTGTAAACATCGGAGTCCTTGCATGGCTCCGACGGCCCCAACATTCCGGAGGAATCAAATCAAATTAGAAGTTGATCCTCTGATGTACTGCGGGATTAAGCGGAAAAGCCCTCGTGTTTTCCCCGCCCGCTCCCCACGCCTCCCCTGGCAGTTTGCTGGTGCATCATTTTTCATGCATAATCCAGGAGGAGGAAATCAAGGCAAAGCCTTGGATGGAAGAAGGAGGGAGGCAGGCAGGGAGGACAGTGCGCTCCCGAGACAAAGATGATTGTCTGAAGCTTTAATCTGAGAGCATGGGAACACAACAACTACTAGCACCCACCCACGGACACGGACACACACACTTTCTGGGGAAGGTCAATCAGATATTAATACACTTTGGGGAAGAAGGAGAGTCTGCAGGATTAGCAGGGGTGGAAAACATGACCCTCTTGGGCCTCCAAGGCGGGAAGGTCCACCCACATGAATGTGTGGGCAAGCTTTATTCCGCATTCAGCACCTCTGGAAAACCACAGCCCAAATCCCATAGACATTTTTGATCCGTGGCACATTTTTTACATTTACAAAATCCTGGGGCACACCACCAACCAAAATGACACAAAATGACACTAACACAGTAATACATATAGTTAATATGTTTTTGAATGTATTTATACACTCAGTGTGAAACCTGGGCCTGTTTCGATGAACACAACACAGATATCCTGGCAGGAATGGCAGAAAGACACACACAAAGGTCTTGCTCAACAGCCAAAATCCAAAGAGCACTGTGGACTCAAACAATGTTGGATCAGGACCAAACTTGGCATGAATACTCAATATGCCCAAATGTGAACACAGATGGAGTTTGGGGAAAATAGACCTTGACATTTGGGAGTTACAGTTTCTGGGATTTATAGTTAACACACAATCAAAGAGCATCCTGAACTCTTGCAATAATGGAATTGAACCAAACTTGGCATATTGAACTCTCACTACCAACAGAAAGTACTGAAAGGGTTTGCTTGGGAATTGACCTTGAGTTTGGAAGTTGTAGTTCACCTACACCCAGAGAGCACTGTGGACTCAAACAATGTTATGTGATGTTGTTGTTTGTTTTCTATCCAGAATCACAATGTTGGAAGGAGGCTCACCACTTTAAGGTCCCTCAAACAGGCATGGGAAAACTTCGGCCCTCTGGGTGCTTTGGACGTCAACTAGAAACATCAGGATAGAACGTCAGGATAGAAAAACATCAGGATAGAAAAAGAGTTTTGTTTTTTTCTACAGAAAACATTAATTGTAAAGCTAGTGGGTTACGTACATTTTTGGTTTGTCCATTTTCTGCATAAACATAAAGATCCGACAGTTTACCGACTCTTTAGTAACCAATTGCCTCTCTCAATACACATTTCTTATTGCGTGTGCAAGGGTGACACACCTCGTGCCAAGGACAATAACACAGACACAAGTGGTTGGATGAAAATGGCAACTAATTTATTGAAAATAGGGTTGGCGGCCACGCATGGCTCCTGGATCAAGGTCGTACAGCCCCCACGAATGTCCAAAGGCGTATGCAAGCCTGGGGTGCGAGCGGCCCAATGCCTGTCCATGTAAACTCAGCACCCCAGGGGGACTGGGCGTTATCCCCCTTACAACCAAGGGGCGATAAGCCAGCCTGATCCAGGGGCCATGCCACACGCCACACACGGAGTTGTGACAAAGAACATAATAACGCATAACCATGAACAATGCAACAATGACATGAAGAATGAACAACATAGACACCAACAAGCAATGCAATAAATAGGGAGGGTGGGAGGAAAAACAGAGCTGGCCCCAGGGGCGGTCCTACAAGATAGGCCAAGTAGGCGGCCGCCTAGGGCGCCATCTGGGAAGGGGGCGCCATCCTGGCCGCATGGGGCGCCATCGTGGCCCTGCCGATGTTCCTCAGACAGTGCTACAGCTGCCTGCTTTTTGACCCCGGCCTTGTGCGCTCCGACGCCGCTTCTGGGCACGCGCTGAGGTTTTCACGCAGGCGCAGTTGCTCTGGAGCTGAAATTGAGCACAGGAGCAACTGCAGATGCGCGAAAACCTCCGCGCATGCCCAGTAGCTCCCTTGCGCAGAAGCCTGTAAGCAAAGCATTCACTATCGGGCAGGCAGGGAGTGCTTCCCCTCTGCCTTTGTCTCCGCCGCGCGCGCGCGCTTCCGGGGAAGGAGAAAAGAATCAGTGAAGGAAGTGTAAGTGAAGGAATGAATGAAGGGCTTTCCTCCTCCTCCTCCTCTGTGACCTCTTCTCTCCCTCCTTCCTTTCTTCATCTCTATTTCTGCCTAGACCTGAGGGGCCTGAGGCTAGGAGGAGTTGTGGGAGTTGGAGACCAAAACACTTAGAAGGAGGGAGGGAGGGCCCAAGTTTGCCCAGGCCGCGCTGCCTGTATTCGACCTCATTTGAACACTTTGGCTGTTTTTCTATTTACATTTACATTTGGATCCTAATTTTGGACTTCAGGGAGACTCCTATGAATTATGAGACGGTGGTAGGTAATAGATTCTGATTTTGATGCATTTACATTGCATTTCTTGTTGATTATTATACAGTTCTGCTTAATATTGCCATACAATATAATGCAAATACAATATAACAATAGAATAATGATATATTTTATATTACATGTAATATTACAAACAATATTGCAGTATAGTGGTATTGGACAAAATAGTAGTATATAATATTTTATTTTACTTTATTTTGGGTTATTTGAGTTTTATAGGAGTAATGAAAATAAGAACATAAGAACATAAGAAGAGCCATGCTGAATCGGACCTCAGCCCATCTAGTCCAGCATTCTGTATCACACAGTGGCCCACCAGTTGTACACGGGGATCTCGAGCAGAAGGGAGGGCACAACCCTGACCTGCTCCCGACCCCCCACAACCAGTACCCAGGGAAATCCTGCCTACCTCAACCAACTCCGAGGTGGCACTTGAATGTCCTTTTCAGTAACTACCGATACCCTTGGTAAATATTTAGTAGAGGATAATTTTATTTAAATAAATAATTTTATTATTTTATAATAATAATATAATAGAATGTTACATTGTATTATAATGTCAATATATTATAATATAATTATATTGTAATGTAGTATAATATAATTATGATATAATATAGTATGAGTATGGTATAATATATTGTATATACATTGATACAATATAATACTACTAATGGTATTGTGATATTATAATTGTATTTTTGTTTTACATGGGGGGCGGCAAAATAATGTTTCTGGGGGGGCACCAAAATAATGTTCGCCTACCATTTAAAATTACCTTAGACCGCCCCTGGCTGGCCCCCACGTGCAGCCTGGGCAGCCCCAGGTGGCCTTAAATAGGTTGCCCAGGCAGAAGTGCAGGCCAGCCGGCACAAAGAGGGGGCTAGGCGGGACCAGCCCTGTCATTGGCCGGCCGGCATTTGGTGGCGGGAAACCTTCCCGCCAACCCAGGGGCTTCTGGGAAGGAGAAGCCTCTGCATCCCTCCGCAAAATGGCGGCGAGGGCAACCCCGCCCCGCAACCCGCTTGGCCGGTAAGTCGGCCAAGCCCATTGCGTGTGCAAGGGTGACACACCTCGCGCCAAGGACAATAACACAGACACAAGTGGTTGGATGAAAATGGCCACAACTAATTTATTGAAAACAGGAAGGGTTGGTGGCTGGAGATTTGAATGCAATGTTGTTTCCAAATTTCTGTACTTGGTTTGTTTGTTTTTTGGAAATAATTTTTATTAGTTTTGTACTTGGTTTTAATGTCTTATGCTGCTGAGGTAAAACGAAAGCTAGGCTGTGAGTGGATTCCACTTTGACGATTTCCGGACTGCTAGTTTTATCTCTAAATACACACTTGCTTTCGAATGCAACGTTCTGTTTACATTTCATTTCACTAGAAAATTTGGGGTGCTTTCCTGCTTCTTGGCAGAAGGGGGTGGGACTGGATGGCTCATGAGGTCTCTTCCTACTCTATGATTCTAAAAACACGCACGTATTGGAAGGCAACGTTGTGCCGAAATGTCAAACCAATTGACTACTTTTTGAGTTTTGCGTGCACAAACGTACGCTGGCTGAGATTTATATAAAGATTTCTATGATTGGGGGTGGCATTTAAATTTTGTTGCGCTATTTATTTATTTATTTATTTATTGTATCAGAAGCGTAATGTATTTTTTAAAAAACAGAAAGTTACAAACTTAGCATTTACTAAATGCCCTTTGACCAGAAGCTGGCCACTTGGAGTGCCTCTGGTATAAGAAGGCCCTCCATTGTGCATGTGGCAGGGCTCAGGTTGCATCGGTAGCCTGTGGTTTGCTCTTCTCTGCACTTGCACGTTGTGGACTCCACTTTGTGGCCCCATTCCTTAAGGTTGGTTCTGCATCTCGTGGGGCCAGAGCTCAGTCTATTTAGCGCCTTCCAAGTCGCACAGACTTCTGTGTACCCAGGGGAGAGTCTCTCATTTGGTATCAGCCATGGATTGAGGTTCTGGGTTTTAGCCTGCCACTTTTGGACTCTTGCTTGCTGAGGTGTTCCTGCAAGTATCTCTGTAGACCTTGGAAAACAATTTCTTGATTTAAGGCATTGGCGTGCTGGCTGATATTTGAACAGGCGATGGGCTGGAGATGTCACTGCCTTGGTCCTATCCTTACAGGCTGCTACTTCCTGGCAGATATCAGGTGGTGCAATACTGTCTAAACCAGACCTGGGCATCTTGTGGCCCGCAGGCTGGATACGGCCCACCGGCAGATGCTGACCGGCCCGGGGTTCCTTCAAGAGAGGGCGGCGAACTCCCATTGGGGTGGCTACACGCAGAGCATGCCTTTGCCCTCCTCCTCCTCGCCTCACTTCTGCCTCGCGCGCTCCCCCCCTCACTCTTGCCTGGCGCTCTTTCCCTTCTTCTGTTTCGTGTCTTCCCTCCCTGTTTCCTTCCTTCTTCCCCTCCCCCCCTCTCTTTCCTTCCTTCCCCCTTTCCGTTCCATTCCTTCCCCCTTCCACAACATGAACGCAAGAGGGAAGGAGGGGGAGTGCAGCGAGGGAGAGAGGGTGGGGCCAGAGCAGGAAAGGGGCGGGGCCAGAGCGGGAAAGGGGCGGGGACGAGGCCAGAGCGGGGGGGAGGGGGGCTTCCATTCCCTCCTTGTCTTCCTACTCTTCTCTTCTGCCTTTTTGGGTATATGGAGGATTTGTGCCAAGTTTGGTCCTTATCCAACATTATTTGAGTCCACAGTGCTCTCTGGATGTAGGTGAACTACAACTTCCAAACTCAAGGTACATGCCCAGCAAATCCTTTCAGTACTTTCTGTTGTTCTCATGAGAGTTCAGTGTGCCAAGTTTGGTTCAAGATGGCTGAATGGCCATCTGTGAGGAATGCTTTGATTGTGTTTTTCCCTTATGGCAGAAGGAGGTTGGACTGAATGGCCCTTGGAGGTCTCCTCCTACTCTGTTGTTGTTGTTGTTATTAGCAGAAGCTGAATGAATATTATCATTATTATTATTATTATGAATAAATTCAGGGGGTAATTATACTCACATTTAGTTGAATTCAGTCTTAAAATATATCATAATGCTCTCACTGAAATAAATTTCCAAATATTTTGCTTTTATGGCTCTCTGGGTCAAAAAGGTTCCTGACCCCTGAGATCACAAATGATACAAATGTTCACATTTTGTTAACCATTGTTTTGCAAAATTTCAGTGAAAAAATGTCATTTTTCCTATGACAACCTCTCTTTTTCATGGCTCATAACATATACTCTTATCAGTCTTATTAATATCTCAAAAACGCAATGTAGTGCCTTATTATTATTATTATTATTAAAGAAATTCGATTGTTATTATGTGGAATGTAGTTCAGCCTTTAGGTGCGGCCCTCCATCATATTCTTTGGCTCTCGTGTGGCCCCTTGGAAAAAACAATTGCCCACCCCTGGTGTAGATGCACGCTTTCTTGATCTGGGACTCAATCACAATCATCATCCCAATACAGATTGGGGAAAGGACCCATGCGTGGCAATGTACAAAACACATAGATCAGTGTTTCTCAACCAGTGTGCCGTGGCACACTAGTATGCCATGAGCGATCATCAGGTGTGCCGCGAGAAAAGCTCTCTGCCCCCCTTCCTTCCCCTCTCCTCCTGCCAAACTCCTGCTGCTTGGGGGAGGAGGAGGAAGGGCCGGGCGGCGGCGAAGGAAAACAAGAAGGGGCCGGGGCGCCGCCTCCTTCGGCTGTTTCCCCAGCCAGCCTCCAATCTGCCATGACTCCCACCATGACTCTCGCCCCTCGCTCGCTGAAGCCGCGCGGAGGAGCCTCATCCACTGAAGCCCGTCCACCACTCATGCTCCTCCTCTGTGTGAGCGCTGAAGTGGGGAGGGGCAGGGCATGGCGCCCCCCCGGCTTCAGCGCTCACACAGCCGCCAGCCTTGAGGGGCAGTGCGAAGCCAGCGGTGGCAGAACCAGCACAATGCTGGCTTGGCACTGCCCCCTCAAGGCTGGCAAACTGTGGGAGAACTGAAGCCGGGAGGGGCGGGCATGGCGGCTGGCTCCTCCCCCTCCCCCAGTTTCGGCACTCCCAGCAGCTGCTCCCAGCAGGCCACCATCCCCCAGCCATTCTTTACTGTGTTAGAGTGTCATTTTGTGTCATTTTGGTTGGTGGTGTGCCCCCGGATTTTTTTAATGTTAAAAGTGTGCCGCGGCTCAAAAAAGGTTGGGAAACACTGACATAGATGACAGTATAATTTCTCCAGTGGTGTGGGACGTCGACATCCTGTGATAATGTGGCACGTTGTATAATGTGCAATGACAACAAAGTTATTCTATTCTGAAGGGGCGGGCTGAGTTGTTGGGTGATCCGGTGTGGTGTTTGGCCACCAGCCTTGGACCACCTCAAAGCCAGGCTGCCCTTTGGTTGCTCAACAGCGCCTGTTGTTTTCCCCTGCCCTTGCTTGGCATTGAAGTGCACTTCAGAATCACTTCTCCTCTCCAGCCATTTTGCTGAGTTGAGGGAAATTGGGAGGAGACAGAAAAAGAACCCAAGGTTGCTTTGCCCTTTCAAGGTGCGCTCGCCAACCGATGACACGGAGATGGATGAGAATTCGGTGGCTGGGAGAAAAAGTGCCTGGTACCAATATTCTCATTTTTCTTCATCATCGTGGCAGGATTTTTCTATTGTGGAAGACAGCAGAAGTGGCCAATGTTTCCACCTGTGGTCTCCGAAAGCTGCATTCTTGACAAACTGGACTTGAATCCTCTCCTGTTCTGTCTTGTGGCATCTTCTATTTGCACAGAAAGGAATCGACATTGTTGGAAGGTGCAGAAAAGCAAGTTTGTGTGGCTGGCTACACAGGCCCGGATTACCCATAAGGCCACCCTAGGCCATGGCCTCGGGCGGCGGATTTGGGGGGGCAGCAAATCCGGACCCCCAAAAAAGTTTTTAATTTTTTTTTTAATTCCAAAAAAAAGCGTGAATGCGCGCGTGGCGAGAGGCGCCTCTTTCCCCTCCTCTGCCCACCCTCCTTCCTTCAATCAAGGGAGGAGGGCGGGGAGAGGAGGAGAAAGAGGCGCCCTCCCGCTGCACGTGCATGCGCGGCAGGCATCCCTCCGCCTCTTTCTCCTCACCCCACCCTCCTCCCTTGATTGAAGGAAGGAGGCGGGAGAGAAGGGGAAAGCGGCACCTCCCGTCGCACACGCATGCACGGTAGGTCCCTCCGCCTTTTTCCCTCTCTCCCGCCCTCCTCCCTTGACTGAAGGAAGGAGGGCGGGGAGAGAAGGGGAAAGCGGCACCTCCCGTCGCACACGCATGCACGGCAGGGGTCCCTCCGCCTCTTTCCCCTCCTCTCCCCGCCCACCTCCCTTGACTGAAGGTAGGGGGACGGGACGCAGAGGACAAGGCTGGCCTAGGGCGGCAAACTTCCTTAATCCGGGCCTGTGGCTACATGCAAGCCCATTGCACATAGCTCTACACCAGGGGTGGGCAAACTGCGGCCCGGGGGCCGGATGCGGCCCTTTGGCTGATTCTATCCGGCCCGCCTAAGGGCCTCTGGCTTGCCTCCCCTGCCTGGCCTCTGCATAAAAATCTCCAGAGAAGGGGACTATAAGGAAGCATTATTTTATTTTAGTGGTTTTTATTATTATTGTATAATAATTTTATAACAATAATAAAATAATATAATAAATAATATAATATAATGTTATATGATATATTATAATTTCAATATATTATGTTTATATATATATACTATAATATAATAATTATGATATTAATACTAATAATATATGAATATTTCTTGATATATTAATATGTTAATATTAATGATGTGTAATATATAGTAAATATAGTAAGTGAATAAATAAATAAATTATGTAGATTAGCATGTAGTTCCGCCTTTAGGTGCGGCCCTCCATAATATTTTTTGGCTCTCGTGTGGCCCCTTGGAAAAAATAGTTGCCCACCCCTGCTCTACACAGATAGTTATGGTACATCCTTGCCTAAGAATGCGCATGATGAGTCCATTGCCTTCCTCTGAGGCCGAGAGAGTGTTCTATTGCTTTGTTGGTTTGCATGGATGAGCAAGAATCCCAGCCCTGGACTCTGGTGCTGTAGTCAGACCACTAACTATGCCATGCTGACTCGTAGCACAATAATTAGACAATGCATCACATAGATGGACAGTGTTTGTATAAATTATCCTCAACGGCCTGTGAGACCCAAATGGTCTTCACTTATCTGTGCAAGGAGGGGACCACCTTGCTTTCTGCTACTCCAAAGACAGGGACACAAAGGAGCAATGAATTCAAACTGTAGGAAAAGAGATTCCAGCTAAACCTTAGAAAGAATCTCTGGGTGGTAAAGGTTAGGTAAAGGTTAGGCCTGGGTACATTCATCGGAATGCTCATAAAATTGGAATGAATTCTGATTAAATTCACTTTTGGTTTCAAGGCAATGCAGGCCCAAATTACCCATAGGGCCAACAAGGCCATGGCCTAGGGTAGTGTTTCCCAACCTTTTTTGAGGGGTCGCCAAAGGCCACTTAGGAACATTAAAAGAGCTCCCTGCACACCACCAACCAAAATGACAGACTCTAACACAGTAAAGAACTGCTTGGGATGGTGACCTGATGGGAGCAGCTGTTTGGGAGTGCTGGGAGCCGGGAGGGGAGGAGCCAGGCCGTGCCATGATGCCCCCCCCTCCCAGAGTGAGTTCTCCCACCAGCTAGTCCCATCAGGGCATGAGGGTTCTGTGCCAAGCCAGCATTGTGCTGGCTCTGCCACCGGTGGGGTGCAAGCACTGCCCCTCAAGGCTGAACTATAAATGTGGGAGCCACTAAAGCTCCCAAATGTCAAGATCTATTTTCCCAAACTCCACCAGTGTTCACATCTGCCACAGAGGAGGGCAAGTTTGAGCTGTCAGTTCAAGTCCACAGGCTTCAGTGGGTGGGGCTACAACTCAAGGTCAATGCCAGCAAACCCTTCCAGTATTTGCTGTTGTCATGGGAATTTTGGAGGCCAAGCTGGGGAATTCCATTGTTGGTGAGTTCAGCCCTTTTTTTGTAGGTGAACTCCCAGTAACAGCAGGAGTTCGGCAGGAGGAGGGGGGAAGGAAGGGGGCAAAGAGCTTTATGGTTAGGGTCACACAACATGAGGAACTGTACACTAGTGTGCCACGGCACACTGGTTGAGAAACACTGGCCTAGGGGCACGAGCCAAGAGGGGCCCAGATCACAGCCCCCCAAAAAATAAAATTAAAATGTTATAAAATAATTTTAAAAATTGTGCCGCGACTGGCTCCTGCCGCCTGGTACTCAAAAGGAAAGAAGGCAGGAGGGAGGGAGGAGGGGGGGGGCTCCCTCCTCGGCACCCTGCAGACAATACAGCCGGGAGCCAGCCCCCACGTGACCTGGCAGAGGGTGCACCACATGACCAGGGCTCCATATGAGGTAGCAGCAGCATGAGGAGGAAGAGGAGGGGCATGCCCTGCGGCTGAGAGGCTGGCGCCGCCGCCACCACATCCCGGCAGCCCCCACAGCCTCAAAGGCGGCTCTGCAGCCTCGCGCTGGATGCGCGGAGGGCAGCGGCTGCAGAGAGTCAGGGAGCCTTCCTCCGCCTCAGGAGCCAATCGCGACCAGCATGGGCTGAAGGAAGAGGCCTCCTTTGAGGAAAAGACTCCGAGGAGGCCTCTTCCTTCAGCCCATGCTGGTCGTGATTGGCTCCTGAGGCGGAGGAAGGCCCCGACTCTCTGCAGCCGCTGCCCTCCGCACACCCAGCGCAAGGCCGCAGAGCTGCCTGCGAGGCCGCGGGGGCTGCTGGGATGCGGCGGTGGTGGCAGCCTCTCAGCCGCGTAGCATACTGGGACTCGTAGTTCTTTGGGATCGCCAGGCGCGCGTTCCCGGCATGGGGAGGAGCCTCAGTGGTGAGTGGATGGATGTCGGGGGGAGAAGAGGAGGAAGGGCTGAGGGGGAGCAGGGGGGAATGGGGATAGGCCTCTCTAATGCGGCGGCGCGAGGCGGGGGGGGGGCCGTAATTCCAAACTGTGGCCTAGGGTGCCAAAAGGTGTTGATCCGGGCCTGAGGCAATGTAAGCAACCCGGAAGAGAATTTCAAAGCCACCACCATTTTTGGAAAGGAATAGTTTGGATGCAGATGTGCTTCCTTCTGCATTAGACCCCGGGGCGAGACGCGGAGAGAAGCACATCCGCATCCAAACTGGGTGTTTAACCAGTGCTATTTCTTTCTTACTGCACATGTGTGTCTGCCATTAACGACGCCATTCCGAAATTTCTGAAAAATTCCTAAAATTTCTGATTTTGGGGGGGGGGGGGGGGATTTCAGAAGTCAATCAGATTCGAAGCGCCAACGCCCCCTACATCCGGAACGGGTTTCGAACCATTTTCTTTTGGGATCAACCAGGCCTAGTAAAGGCTGTTTGACAGAGGAATATTCTGATGCCTGGGATTTCTTTGGAGTCTCCTTCTCTGGAGGTTTTCAATCAGAGTCTGGATGGTCACTTTTGGGAGGGCTTGGATGGTGTCTTTCTGCCTGGCAGAAGGGATTGACAGGGCGGCCCGTGGAAACCCTTCCAACTCCATGGTTGTATGATTCCAAGGGACTGAATTGCTATAATAAGAGGTTTTCTGACAACAATACAGCGCATGGCAAGCAACTCCTGGATGTGTCCACCATAAATTGCCCCTCAAATGCTGCCTGTGCGCTTCCCTCCATATTTACTTGTCAGCCTTTGGGAGCTGAAATAAAGCCCTGGATCAGCGTCTGACAAACTGCAGCTGTGCATTTCATCTCTCAATGAGTCGGAGTGGTGGATAGGATACATCTGAATTAAGCTTGGCAACTGCTGGCTTGAAACCTGTGTGAGAGGATGCCGTGGCAAAGAAGGCGCCAGGGAAAAGCGCACATACTCTTGGAAGGAGCAATGGCCAAAACAATGGACTTTGCAGCCGGGCAGCTCAGGCCGAGCCAAAGGTCTTTCAGAGGTGGCAAAAAGGAAGAGAAGGTGCGCCGGTCTTTGAGAAGCTTTCTCTCTAGGAATAGAAACAATCTTTGGAGGGAAACTGATGTTCATTCAGATATAAATACAGTAAAACATAGCAAAAGAGCAAAAATAATATAAAGAAGCAGATTTATATAACAGGGCTGTCCAACTTCTACGGGCCCAAGGGCCGGAATTCCGGTCACTGATCACCTGGGGGCCGAAGGGTCTGCCTCCGCCCCCGGCTCCGCCCACTCCCCGGCTCCAATTTATTTACAATTGACCTTGAGTTGTGGAGTTGTAGTTCACCTCCATCCAGAGAGCACTGTGGACTCAAATAATGATGGATCTGGACCAAACTTGGCATGAATACTCAATATACCCAAATGGGAACACTGGTGGATTTGGGGGAATGTTTCCTAATAGTAGCAGCAGGCCGGGGTGGTTGCAAAGTAACGTGCTCAAAAACAGGATACACACGTAGAGTTGGTATGCAATAAAGTTTATCAACAAGAAATTATATTCAAATCGCCACACTGGGCTATAACACCGGTGTAAGTACACCTAAGAAAACAAAGCGCACCAATGTGCTAATAATAATGCAAAAGTGTCCTGTAGGGTAAATACCCCAGGATTAGTCCATGTCCAAAAACATATAACTCCAAATGGAGCGCCAACGACGGAGATAGGCCAACTTTGTGAAAAAATGGAAGTCCAAAGTAAACCACCCAAGGCGGGTGTATTTATAATCCACAGAGTAGGCTGATGCACAGGGCCGACGAGGAAACCGTTGTAAGGATCCAGCACTCGTTTCGACCTATTACCGGTCTTTCTCAAGGCCAATTTTGTTCCATCAAAGGGCAATGGTGGTCATGGCTGGACTGGCCTGTGGCAGAAGCACATACATACATCTCAGTATTCATAACAGTAATGACAATAGTACATACAGTCAAAGAGGACACCAAAGTATCCAAAATGCAACCATTACATATCCAAACGCATTAAGGTCAATGTACCATCAAAGGAGAACAGTGAATTAAACATAAATTAGCCAAAATGCTGATAAGTATAACACAATATATAAGTAATCATCGTCCAATTAAGCGGGTAGAGGAACGCTCACCAAGCAAGAGGAAATCACTCCAAGGCAAGAGTCCAGGGCGTGTAGCAGAGAACACAGAGTAAGCAAAGTTTAAGTAAGATGGAGGGGAACAGTGCAACAGGTGAGAGCGCTAATTAGCGTACCAGATCATGAATACGGACTTTCTCGTTTAATCCGGAGGGAAATTCACAGTTTAGGGAGAGAATCCAAACTTGGCATGAATACTCAATATGCCCAAATGGGAACACTGGTGGATTTGGGGGAATGTTTCCTAATACCTTTGAGTTATTTGAGTCCACACTCAAATTGGGACACACCCAAAAAAATACCCCAAACACCTCAATGCCGTCGCAGGGCTTGATGGGGCCTCCTTTCCCAGAGGCGGGGGGGAGGAGGCCCAAAGAGTTCCGTCCCTCCCTGAAGGGAAAACAAGCCGTGGGGCAGGCGCAAAGGAAGCCACGCTGCGCCCTGCACACGGGAAGGCAGCACAACAAGGGGAGGGGCACGGAGGAGGGGAAGAACGCGTCGCCAAGGAAACCGCCGCTGAGGGACCCCTCCCCCTCCCTCACCCAACATCCCACTGTTTTTAGATTGATTGATTCGAGCCAGGCCCTTCCTTACCCATACTGTGGGAGCCCCGCCACAGGGCCGAAGCGCCAACGCCAACGCCGTCCTCACAGAGCCCCGCTGGAGCCGAGGCCAAGCTTAGGCCGGGTGCGGCAGCTCTCCCATCCGCGGGGCGGGAAGCGAGGGCCCTCCACAGGAAGAGGACGGAGCCAGGAGGGGCTTTCCCTGCCTCACTCCCCTCCTCCCTCTCTCTGAGGGAATGGGGGCCGGCCTGAAAGCAGCCGCGAGAGAGGAGGAGGTGCGCACCCAGGCCGGCCGCAAATCCTGCGGGACCTGAGATTTCGGCAGCTATTGCGAGACTACGCAGCCACAGACGGGATTTTGACCTCCCTCGAAATCCCGTCTGTGGCTGGCGTAGTCTCGCGATGCTTGCCTAAACCCGGAAGTAGGTTTTTTAAAAAAAAAATTTAATTTGTATTTTATTAAAACATGTTAGGGGGCCGGAGGGAAGGGGCTCTGGGGCCGTGTACAGTCCCTGGGCCACCTGTTGGACAGCCCTGTTATATAATATACCAGAACATATACCTACCCAACATTGTCCTAGTATGCATATTTTTGTGGCCGCACAAACCCCAACCTGAATCCTCCCTTGGTCTGCGGGAGCGCACGCCAAGTGGACAGCTCTCTCTCTCTCTCTCTCTCTCTCTCTCTCTCTCCCTCTCCCTCTCTCGTGCAGCACCTTTGGAGTGAGTTTGCACCCGCTGCGCTCTCCCCAAGCCTCCTGAGGAGACCTTCAGAGCACAGCGGAGCTTTCCAGCTGGTGGGAATGAGGACCTTGGAGATGGCGGTATGGTGCCTACTCGCCTTTTTCTTCTGCTCCGGAGGCACCATGGCGAAAGCCAGCCAAGGGTGGGTCTGAGTGGTTGGTGTGTGTGTGTGTGGGGGGGGGGGGTAGAGGTTGGCTTAAAGGGGGCATAATTCCAAAGTGTGTCCTAGGGCGCAAAAACGTGTTAATCTGGGCCTGCAACCATGCACCCTCTTGGCCATCCTTTCTCCAGGCTAAACATACCCAGCTTCCTAAGGTTAATAAGGATTCATAACTTTTGACCATTTTAGTCAAACTTCTCCAGACACCTTCCATCTTGTTTTTATGCACACCTTGAGTTAGTTTGCCCATAACGAGACATACAGTTATTATTCCAGGTGAGGTCAGACCAGTCATAATAGAGAGGGGCTATGGCTTCCCTCCAACTAGACATTATAATTATATAATAACTAGCTGTACCTGGCACGCGTTGCTGTGCCCTATTTTGGAGATGCGAGGAAGTCTGAGTATGTAAGGGTTGGAGTTGTTGTTAGTTATGGTGTTGTTGGGGTCATGGCTGTGTTGTTGTGGGTTGTTTTGGTGGGTGGGATGTTGGAGTCCTCTGGAGTTGTTGTTGTGTGGTGTTGCTGGCGTTCTGCATAGCTTGTGGATATACAATGTTTTTTGTCTTTCCGTCTGCTGTGTTGATGTAGAGGTTGATGCGTGTGTGGGTGGGGTACTTTGGAAGTGAGTGGAGGTACTTGAAATCCCATTATCCATGGTGTGTCCTCCTCTAATCTGCAGTCGGATGGAGTGTGGGTCATGGGGTGCATTGTTTGCCAAGTTTGGTCTTTATCGGTCTTGGTTCTTGGACACAGTGGTCTGTGGGGAATGATGGGTTTTGAAGTACTACAAAGCCCATTATCCATGGAGGTACTTCAAGTCCCATAATCCATGGTCCACCCTCCTCCAAACTGTAGTAGAATGTAGCGTGGGTCATAGGGGCTCTGTGTGCCAAGGTAGGTTACTGTAAATTCAGGCCATACACAATGTCCCATGAGCTGAGGCCTAGTCAGGAACAGCAAGTTAATGAAGCCTTACTGTCAATTCAGGCCATACACAATGTCCAATGAGCTGAGGCCTAGTCGGGAGAATCAAGTTAATGAAGCCTTACTGTCAATTTTGGGTGTGGTCTGTGATTTGTAGGGGTGTAAATTTTCTGTGGGAAGTGAATTGGGTGTTTGTGTTTGTGCCTCAGCCCTTTGCCTTATCCTCCTCTGACAGTTTATTATGGGTCAGAATGTTCATGTTGGCTGGCCAGTACAGGAGTTATGCAAATCTGCCCTTATTGGCAGCCAATCATGTTGTCAGAATGTAGAGGCAGTGAGAGTCATTGGCAGCCCCGGAGGATGCTGGGAAATGTAGTTGTTTTTTTACTCGTTGTTTTGGGGGCCTTTTAGGTTTTGGGGGGAAGTTTCTTTGCTACAAACGTACCTTGTCTGAGGCCTATTTCTGTTGGCAAGTTTGGTGTCTCTGCGTTGTAAGGTTTCTCTGTTTGGGACGGTCTTTCCATGACGACTCTTCCTTTATATATATAGATAATAATATGCTCCTATGGATGCAGCCTATTTTATTTATTTATTTATTTATTTATTTATTTAAAGTATTTATATTCCGCCCTTCTCACCCTGCAGGGGTCTTAGGGCGGATTACAATGTACATATACATGGCAAACATTCAATGCCATAGACACACAACATATATAGACAGACACTCAGAGGCTATTTAACATTCCAGCTTCTGGCCACCAGGGGAGCGGTCGCTTCCTCATTCTTTGCATACTTCCTGGAGATTTTTATGGCCTTGTAAATCAGTTAAATTAACCTCCCCACAAAGTGGTGCCTAAATTTCCTACTTGACAGATGCAACTGTCTTTTGGGCTGCAAAGGTCGACAACAAGCCACACAATTTTGGTCAGAAGCTCACTCCAACCCGGGCTGGCTTTGAACTCATGACCTTTCAGTCAGTAGTGATCTTAATGCAGCTGACTCCCAGCCAGCTGCACCACAGTCCACAGCCTGGAATCGCATTGGCTCTTTTAGCTGCTGCATTACACTCTTAGCTTAAATTCATCTTGTGGTCTCTTATGACTCCTAGCTCCCTTTCACATGAATTATAAAATGGAGGGGAGTATGGCTTCCTCAGTCCAGATGGTACACTCCTTTTGTTGCCCTGGACTTCTCAATGTCCACATTAATGGGGAGCTTCTGAGACCTCAAGTCCAGACCCAAAAAAAAAAAGAAACTTTCCCGAACTCTAGTCATAAGGAGCTGAACTCACTGCCTGGTCTAATTTGAGAGCCACAGAAGGCCCAGCCCTGATGAATACAAAATGAACACACAGAGACACAAATCATGTGAACTGCTTTAGGTGCTTAGTGCTGTCGAAGCCTTCTGTGACTGTGATGGATATCCTGGCGCTGCCTTTAATGGCCCACATATGGCCCGGCTCCGGGAAATGGCCAAGGGAACCCTGAGCTTTCCAAAGAGAGGCCGGCCAATCGCCTTGTCTCACTCGTCTCTCAACACTTTCCATCTTCATTTGGAAACCTGATAGCTGAGATTTAAGTTTCCCTTTATGGGCCATCAAGCCAACCGGGTGGAGTTTGAGCATCTCTCCTGCATACAGGATTTTTGCCCAGGGGATGATGTGCAATTTGTGGCCAGTTGACCCAACAGCCAAGAGTTGGGCAATTCCTTGCAGCAGCCAATGGCAAGCATGGAAAATAAATGACGGAGTTAGCTCTGAATCCAATTGCTTATTCTCAGCTTGAATTAAGGCTGCAGGACTGGAAACTAGTGGGGGGTTCCTGTACCTTTAATGTTGCTCAGGATCTTGTGGCAGGACAGCCGACACCTGCAGAAGTCCCTTCTTTCGCACAAACTAACTAACTTTATTTCTTATGAGTCACCCTCCACCAGGGCCGTAGCCAGGATTTTGGTTCGGGGGCTGAGTTTGGTTCTGGGGGCTGAGACTGGGTGGAAGAGGGTTTACCCTAGCAAACCTTTTGTATTGTTATCCCAATAACCCCATGAAGGTGGGATATAATGAGCATGGTGATCAGATCATGATATGAATAAACATAACAGTTTAAATAATGTACCAGTAAGGCCTTCTCGCGGACCACCCTGAGAATTTCGGGGCTGAAGCCCCTTAGCCCCCTGGCTACATGCCTGTCCTCCACCAAAGGTGCTCTGGGCAACTTACACAATTAAAATAAACAGGGTACATAGACACAGCTTGTTGCTCAATCATAGGCTCTTCTCAAGAGCCATGTCTTGAGTGCCCCTAAAAATGTATGTAGATCGGGAGTGGCTCTTTGGTCTGGCGGGAGGGAGGGAGTTCCACAAGATTGGGGCTGCAATTGAGAAGGATCTCTGCCTTGTAGGCTCCAAACGGACTCTCTAGGGCCAGGGACATAGAGGAGATTCGCATGAGCTGACCGTGGCAGTCTCTGGTGGTGGAGTGGCGTGAAACGGTCTCTTAGGTATGAAGGACCCTGACCTCGAAAGGCCTTTAATGCCAGGGCCAGGGTCTTGTAGAGGACTCTGTGTTCAACCGGCAGCCAATGTAAGTGCTGCATAGATGGCGTCATATGGCACCTCATTGATGTTCTTGTGAGGAGTCTAGCGGCTGCATTTTGCACAATTTGGATCTTGCGAATTGCTGCTCGAGGTAAGCCCACATACAATGCATTGCAGTAATCCAGCCTCGACGTAACCATGGCATGGATTACAGTAGCCAGCACCTCTGTTGGTAAATAAGGCGCCAACTGCCTCGCTTGGCATAGATCAGGGCTGTCCAACTGGCGGCCCGGGGGCCGTATATGGCCCCCCAGCCCCTTCCCTCTGGCCCCCTAAGCTTTTTAATTTAAAAAAATTGAAAAATAAAATAAAAAAAATACAAACAATACCTACTTCCGGATTCGAGCAAGTATCGCGAGAATACGCAATCCACACACGATTTCGGCGTTGACAGCGAAATCCCGTGTGGATTGCGTATTCTCGCGATACTCCCGGCTACTCTACTACAGGATCGCTGAGGCCCACAGGCGCGATTAGGACCTTCTTCGACTCAGTCGGTCGTCACCTCTGATGATGATTCCACCTAATGGACGAACCGGCCCTGGGTTGTGGTGGTGGTGATGATGATTCCACAAGTCCAAATGCCTTCTCTCTCTTGTCAGCAAAACACCAGAAAAAACCTCCCAACAGATGGCCATTCTGCCTCTGCTAAAAAAAACCTCCACCATGCTCCAATGCAGCAGCATATTCCTCTGTTGAAGCAGTATATTCCATTGCTATATACAGTATATGTATATGCATATGTGTATGTATATGTTTTTGTTTTTGCTTTTAAATTTTGCAGAAGGGACAGTCAGGAATTGTGGTCTTCTGGAGAACCTTGAAGAGAGACAAGTATGAAAGGAATAATAATAATAATAATAATAATAATAATAACCCAACGTCCAGCATTCAGATAAAAGGTTGGCAGGCACTGGAGAGATGCTTAACGAAGGAGGAAGCTGACTCACATCCGGCCCCTATTGATCAGGCCTGCAGCGATCTCTCCTACTGACAAAATGCATTATTAGCTCCAATAAAAAAGAGCCGGCAGGAGACACTTCAACAAATGGATTTCAATTGGATTTAAATTTAAAGGTCAGGAGGTTAAGGCATGGATTTAAAAAACAAACAAGAAAACCGATTCAGGGCAGAGGTCAGGGAGGGAGGAGAATTAAGTGGTCACTGTAGAACGAACGCAGTTTGACACCACTTTAACTGCCATGGATCAATGCTATGGAATCCTGGGAGTTGTAGTTTTGCAATGTCTTTAGCTTTCTCTCCCCAAGACAGCTGGTGCCTCACCAAACTACAGTTTTCCTCAGGTTTCTATACTACTGTTATGAATCGTAATGTAAATATCTGATATGCAGTATGTATTTTCATTCACTGGACAAAATTTGGCACAAAAATTCGCAGCCTGGGGGTGATCCTGGACTCATCGCTGAGCCTGGAACCCCAGGTTTCGGCGGTGACCAGGGGAGCATTTGCACAGTTAAAACTTGTGCGCCAGCTGTGCCCGTACCTTGAGAAGTCTGACTTGGCCACGGTGGTCCATGCTCTGGTTACATCCCGTATAGATTACTGCAATGCTCTCTACGTGGGGTTGCCTTTGAAGACTGTTCGGAAGCTGCAACTAGTCCAACGGACAGCAGCCAGGTTGATAACAGGAGCGCCATTCAGAGAGCGTACAACTCCCCTGTTGTGCCAGCTCCACTGGCTGCCAGTTTGCTACCGGGCACAATTCAAAGTGCTGGCTTTAGCCTTTAAAGAATGAGTAGGACCAACAGGTCTCTGTAGTTATAACAAATAATAATGATAATCACTTCCCCAGTGGGGTTACTGTATCCTAGAATGCAAAGTCCAATCTTAATGTCCATAAATCAAATGTCTTTTATAATCCACGTGCCAGAAGCATCCAGTCCATATAATCCAAATGAACATTCACAAGGTTGGCAATTCCGTGGTGTGCAGGTAAATAATAGTTCATATAACATTCCAGTAAGCCGTATAAGGGAACACAAATAGTCACTTCCCTGGTAGTCAATATCCAAATCCTAGCGACATACGCAATAATGGACAGCAGGGTGATGCAATTACACAGTTGGGTGTACACAGCCGACGAGGCACATTAGCTGAGAGCTCCAATCACTCGTTTCGACCCAGTAAACAGGTCTTTATCAAGGCTCGATGTCGTCCCACAACTGGTTCCCACAGCATACCCAAACGGCAGTCAATACTCTGTAACATAATGTCAACATATTAGCTTAAACCCCTATGTAGGGTGGGCCTCTGAACGGTCCATAAGGCAACTCACAAATTAATACAGGAAATGGATCAATATGATCTCCAGCAATGGTACAATTTACATACATCAATAGTAATGCACATTACATATAATTACATAATACAGGAATAGGACATACCAATTCAATGTGGACCAATCCCCATGTCGCCGAAGGGCTTATGGCAAAAGCAAGGCTTGCAGGTCTCACTCAGGATTATAACAACAATCACCACAGGCGGGGTGGGTAATTACCCTAATTACTTCCAACCTGGGTCTAGTAGAGTAACTCCTGACTGTTAACCCTTCGTTCAATCCGGAGGGAATCTCGCTACGTAGGAAAATTATCCAGCGTTTTTCGGCTCTGTGCAAATATGTCTCAACATTCCCATGCGGTGGAACCTGCACATTTTCTAGACCGAAGAACCGCAGGTCATTAGGACCATGCTTGTGGGTTTTAAAGTGGGTGTAAAGTGGTGAATCTTCGGAAAAATTATTATAACTACAGAGACCTGTTGGTCCTACTCGTTGTTTATGTACTGGCGCTCCCCTGTTCTTGTTACGTTTTTGGCCTTTAAAGCCCTTAACGGTTCTGGTCCAACTTACCTGTCCGAACGCATCTCTCCCTATGAACCATCGAGATGTTTAATATCATCTGGAGCGGCCCTGCTCTCGGTCCCGTCTTCTTCGCAGGTGCAACTGGCGGGGACGAGAGACAGGGCCTTTTCAGTGGTGGCTCCTCGGCTTTGGAACGCACTCCCTAAACACATCAGATCGACCCCCTCCCTCCTGACGTTTTGCAAGAAAGTCAAGACCTGGTTATTTGAGCAGGCATTTGTTGATGAAATATCAGGCTTAATTGGATATAAGGAATGGCGACGATGTGATGGAAACTGATTTCAACATGACGCTGAGGCTGCAATTGTATGTTTTTAATGGTTATATTGTTATTATATGTTTTTTTTTTCGGGGTTGACTTGTTGCTGTGTTGTATTGAGGGCAGAGACTGCCTGTGTAAACCTTCCCGAGTCGCCTTCGGGCTGAGAGGGGCGGTATAGAAACGTGACAAATAAACAAATACCCAATAATGCTCAAATTTGAATACTGGTGGGGTTGGTGGGGGGTTGATTCTGTCATTCGGAATTTGGGAGAAGGGGTATTGTCATTTGGGAGTTGTAGTTGCCGGCTTCCCCCCCCAGATCCCAGGCAGGGAGAAGCAATCCTTGTTCAAACTAACGCGGATTGCTTCTCTCGGCCTAAGATGTCAGGTCGAGGGAAGCAATTCGCGTCCAAACTGAGTTAAACATGCATGTCCACCATTAATGAATTAATTCCGAAATTTCTGAAATTTTCCGTACTAATTTCGAAATTTTTTCCCCAAAAGATTTCGGAAGGCATTCAGATTCGAAGCGCTAGCGCCAGGCATGTATCCAGGGGGCTAAGGGGGCTTCAGCCCCCCCGAAATTCTCAGGGTGGTCCGCGAGAAGGCCTTACTGGTACATTATTTAAACTGTTATGTTTATTCATATCATGATCAGATCACCATGCTCATTATATCATTATTTCCATCTCTGCCTTGAAGCCGTAACTGGATGGCTGCGAGCCAGTAAGTTGAAGGTGAACCCGACGAAGACGGAGATCTTGTGGCTAGGCCGCCCGGAGGGGGTAGAGACCCAGCTGCCGACGTTCGACGGTGCGGCCCTCTGCCCGCAACCATCTGTCAAAAGTTTGGGGGTCCGGCTGGATGCTCAGCTGTCGATGGAGGCGCAGATTGGCTGCGCCTGCAAGACAGCCTTCTTCCATCTGCGTATGGCAAAACGCCTGGCTCCTTACCTCTCCCGCTGCGACCTGGCCACGGTGATCCAAGCCACGGTCATCTCGAGGCTCGATTACTGTAATGCGCTGTACATTGGCCTACCCTTGTCGGCGATCCGGAAACTTAAGCTGGTGCAGAACGCTGCAGCCCGCCTGCTCTCAGGAGCCTTAAGATCTGATCACGTGACTCCACTCTTGCGCGAACTGCACTGGCTTCCAATTGAATTCCGGGTCATCTTCAAGGTGCTAGTTCTAACTTTCAAGGCCTTATATGGTTTGGGGCCAGTGTACCTGAGGGAGCGGCTTACCCCTTATGTGCCCAGGAGATCACTGCGCTCAGAGGGGCTCAACTTATTGGATGTGCCCAGTGTTAGGGTCTGTAGATTGGACCCTACCGGTAGTGGCACCAACTCTGTGGAACAGCCTTCCTGAAGAGATACGGGCCACTCGAGCCCTTCTGCCGTTCCGCAGAGCAGTAAAAACGTGGTTGTTTAGAAAGGCATTCGGCCCATAGCTGATTGCTGTTTATCGCACCCGCTATCCTGCTGCTAGCCTGCCACTGTACTGCAGCCCGGTCTGCAATTTGTTTTAGTCGGGGGATTGAAATTGCTTTAATGTAATTTAATGTATTTTAATGTATTATGTGTTTTATGTTTTTATTCTGCCATTCTTGTGAACCACTCTGGGCTCCAGAGAGAGCGGTATACCAAATCGAACTTAATAAATAAATAAATAAATATCCCACATTAATGGGGTTATTGGGATAACAATACAAAAGGTTTGCTAGGGTAGACTCTCTTCCACCCAGTCTCAGCCCCCCGAACCAAACTCAGCCCCGGAATCAAAATCCTGGCTAGGGCCCTGGCTAGCGCCCTCTACATCTGGTGCAGGGTTGGAACCTTTGTGTGTGTGGATCAACCAGGCCTACTGATTGGTGGAGGCATTTGAAGCAGATTCCGTGGCTTCTCTGTCTTGGAATCAGAATTCGGCAAGGAAGTCAGTGGAGATGGATAGGAAACGGACAAGGCGTCTTTTTCGCTCCTTTCCGAGGCAAATGCCACGACTTTTCATTACATTAAAAGCCTAGGAAGTCACAGCAAAAACAAATCCAAAGAGGGTTAAATAGGATTAAATGCATTCTTTTCCTTCACAAATCTCTGCTGAATAATTGAATTCAAAGACACAGAGTGAAAAAGAGAGAGAGAAGGGAGAGTTGTTACATTCTGTTTTCCATAAGATTACTTTCAAATGAGAGCCAAGGCCTCTTGTGAACCCACGTGTGGTATAATGGTTTGGGTTTTGGGGTGCATCTATTATTTATTTATTTACTAGCTTGGGGACCCGGCGGTGCCTGGGTCATTTGAGAAGTGCAGCAGGATGTAGAGTGGGTCATGGGGGCTCTGTGTGCCAAGTTTGGTCTTGATCCATCATTATTGGGAGTTGCAGTGGTATCATGAAATTACTGAAGGTACTGCAAGTCCCATTATCTCTGGTCCACCCTCCCCCAAAGTGTAGTAGGATGTAGATTGGGTCATGGGGGCTCTGTGTGCCAAGTTTGGTCTTGATCCATCATTATTGGGAGTTGCAGTGGTATCATGAAATTACTGAAGGTACTGCAAGTCCCATCATCTCTGGTCCACCCTCCCCCAAAGTGTAGTAGGATGTAGATTGGGTCATGGGGGCTCTGTGTGCCAAGTTTGGTCTTGATCCATCATTATTGGGAGTTGCAGTGGTATCATGAAATTACTGAAGGTACTGCAAGTCCCATCATCTCTGGGCCACCCTCCCCAAAATGTAGTAGGATGTAGATTGGGTCATGGGGGCTCTGTGTGCCAAGTTTGGTCTTGATCCATCATTATTGGGAGTTGCAGTGGTATCATGAAATTACTGAAGGTACTGCAAGTCCCATAATCTCTGGTCCACCCTCACCCAAAGTGTAGTAGGATGTAGATTGGGTCATGGGGGCTCTGTGTGCTAAGTTTGGTCTGTATTGGTGAATGGATGAGGGTGGCATTGTTTTTAGGAGGTGAGTGAAGGTACTTCAAGTCCTATCATCCATGGTCCGTCTCACACAAAACAGCACCAGGATGTAGAGTGGGTCATGAGGGCTCTGTGTGGCAGGTTTGGCGTTGATCAGTCATAGGATTAGGTTTGTAGCAGGCTTGGAAAGTGAGGGAAGGTGCTGCAAGTCCCATCATCCACGGTCTGCCCCCCTCCAAAGTTCAGTAGGATGTAGAGTGGGTCACTGGGGCTCTGTGTGCCAAGTGTGGTCTTTATCGGTGTTTGTTGGGGGCCGCAGTGGTCTGTGTGAACAGAGGGGTGTGGAAGTAGTACAGATCCCATCATCCATTGTCAGTCCTCCCCCGAACCTCACCAGGAGGCGAAGGCAGTCATGGGGGTTATGTGTGCCAAGTGTGGTCTCGATCAGTAATTGGATGAGGGTCGCAGCGGACTTGGGAAGTGAGTAGAGGTACTTCAAGTCTCATCATCCATGGTCCCCCTCCTCCAAACTGCACCAGAACGTAGAGTGGGTCATGGGGGCTGTGTGTGCTAAGTGTGGTCTGTATTGGTCCTTTTTGGTGGCCTGAGTGGTCTGTGGGAACCAAAGTGTTTGAAAGTACTACAAATCCCATAATCCGTGGGTCATGTCCCCTGAACCACACCAGGACGTAAAGGGGTTAGGGGGTTATGTGTACCAAGTTTGGTGCAGGTCCATCACCGCGCTGGTCACTGTGGCCTGTGAAAGTGGCTGCCACATATCCGCCCTTCCGCCCTCCCGCCCTCCGCACACATACATACAAACATTCCACTTTATAAAGGTATACAGATTTATTTATTTATTTGCCATGCTTCTATACCGCCTCTCTCAGCCCGAAGGCGACCCGAGGCGGTGAACAAGCGGCAGCAAATGCCCACATACAACACATCATAATAAGATAAAAAAACAGTTATATAAAACCATATAAACTAACAATTAAAACTACACAATACAAATTTCAGCTCCACAATCTTAAAATCGGCTTCCCTTTTGTCATCATATTAATCCTTTGATCTTGACTAATTGAAGTTCGTCTGCGAATGCTTGCTCGAACAGCCAAGTCTTGACTTTCTTACGAAATGTCAGGAGGAAGGGGGCCGATCTGATGTCACTAGGAAGGGAGTTCCAAAGCTGAGGAGCCACCACTGAGAAGGCCCTGTCTCTCGTCCCCGCCAGGCGCGCCTGCGAAGCAGGCGGGACCGAGAGCAGGGCCTCTCCGAATGATCTTAAGCATCTTAAGCATCTTGATGGTTCATAGGGAGAGATGCGTTCAGACAAGTAAGTTGGACCAGAACCATTTAGAGCAGTGTTTCTCAACCTAGGGGTCGGGACCCCCGGGGGGGGTCGTGAGGGAGTGTCAGAGGTCACCAAACACTACCAGAAAACACAGTATTTTCAGTTGGTTATGGGGGTTCTGTGTGGGAAGTTTGGCCCAATTCTATTGTTGGTAGGGTTCAAAATGCTCTTTGATTGTAGGTGTACTATAAATCCCACAACTATAACTCCCAAATTTGGTCATATTGGGTGTTTGTGGCAAATTTGGTCAAGTGAATGAAAATACATCCTGCATATCAGATATTTACATTATGATTCATAACAGTAGCAAAATTACAGATATGAAGTAGCAATGAATTTTATGGTTGGGGGTCACCACAACATGAGGAACTGTAGTAAGGGGTCGCGGCATTAGGAAGGTTGAGAACCACTGATTTAGAGCTTTAAAGGCCAAAACCAGCACTTTGAATTGTGCCCGGTAGCAGACTGATAGCCAGTGGAGCTGGCACAACAGGGGAGTTGTACGCTCCATGAGTGCCGCTCCTGTTATCAACCTGGCTGCTGTCTGTTGGGCCAATTGAAGCTTCTGAGCAGTCTTCAAAGGCAGCCCCACGTAGAGAGCGTTGCAATAATCTATACGGGATGTAACCAGAGCATGGACTACCGTGGCCAAGTCAGACTTCCCAAGGTACTGGTGCAGCTGGCGCACAAGTTTTAATTGTGTGAATGCTCCCCTGGTCACCGCCGAAACCAGGCTCAGAGATGAGTCCAGGATCACACCCAAACTGTGAACCTGCGTCTTCAGGGGGAGTGTAACCCCGTTCAACACAGGCTGTAACCCTATGCCCTGTTTGGCCTTTCGACTGACCAGGAGTGCCTCTGTCTTGTCTGGATTCAACTTCAATTTGTTCGCCCTCATGCAGTCTGACACAGCGGCCAAGCACCGGTTCAGGACCAAAACAGCCTCCTTAGTAGCAGGTGGAAAGGAGTGACAGAGTTGGACGTCATCTGCGTACAGATAACTCCGCACCCCGAAACTCCGGATGGCCTCTCCCAGCTTCTTCATGTAGATGTTAAACAACATGGGAGATAGTATTGAACCCTGAGGAACCCCACAAGACAATGGTTGAGGGGTTGAACAGGTGTCTCCGAGTAACACCTTCTGAGATCGGCCCTCTAGAAAGGACCGGAGCCACTGCAAGACAGTACCTCCAAGGCCCATTTCCGCAAGGCGTCCCAGAAGGATACCGTGGTCAATGGTATCGAAGGCCGCTGAGAGGTCCAGCAGAACCAACAGGGACACACTCCCCCTGTCCAGCTCCCGGCATAGATAATCCACTAAGGCGATGGGCTTGTGCGCCAGGGCGGGAGGCGGGCCGGGGGATCGTCTCCCTAGCTCTTGTAGCGGCCGCCTGAAGGAAGGTAACCCCGGGAGCTTACCTTCCTTCAGGCGCAGCCGCTACAAGAGTTAGGGACACGGCAGAGGGCGGCTCGCCGATCCCCCATCCCGCCTCCCGCCCTGGCGCGCATGCCCGGTATCTTGCACGACCTGCCCCTTTTCAGCGGCTGACGTCACCCCGCCGAAAAAGGGGCGGGTCGCAAGGCCCTGGCGCGCAAGCCCACGAGGCCCTGCGCGACCGAGGAACAGGCGGGGGGAAGTCCCGCCCCTAGGGCATCTGACGTGGCTTCCCTCCGCCTCCTCCTCACTCGCGTCGGCCCCGCCCCTCCTCGCCCCCCCGAGATCGAAGTTTTTCGAATTTTTTCCATTTTTTTAAAAACCTGATGTCTTGCAGGGGGTTAGGGGGCCGTAGGGAAGGGGCTTGGGGGCTGTGTACGGCCCCCGGGCCGCCGGTTGGGCAGCCCTGCCCTAGGCCATGGCCTAGGATGGCCTTATGGGTAATCTGGGCCTGCAAGGTCTAAAGATGAAGTTTATTGCTTTGATTATTCTTACTCATTTTCTATAAACCCCAGTTCTCTTGTTGTAGAGTTCATCTTCTGCCACCCCACTTCCTTTCCCCTGTCAGGTCCATCTTTCCCCCCACATTTCTCCACTTCGTGCCATTAGGAGTCAGGTAGCAACCCATTTCTCTGTGCTGGGCTCTGTTTCTCCACATTTCCAAAATGGAGCCCCACTGAGTCTCACCAGAAGTTGCCCTGCATCATGGGATAGGCTCTGTGGGACTCCGTTTTGGCCGCAGGGAGGACACTGCATCTGATAAGGTTCCAAGTGCAAGTGAGTTCCTCTGAGCAGGCCAAGGAAATGTTAACCATCCCAGTTTTCATGGACCTGCAAAGAGTGCAGGTTCCTGAGATTAGCTGAGATGGGAGGCAGCAATAGGATTTAGGATTTCAGGAGCATAAGGGTGGTACCTTTCTGCTCACTGCAATGTGAATGCTAGAAGCTACAGCCCTAGACTCTTGCTTTATTGTGGACTTAACCTTGGCCTATGGATTCTGATTCCACCTTGTACTTTAGACACTTTGCTAAATTGGCTTACGACCCTGGAGCACACTTTGGCGTCTCTATCGTGTTTTCCTGCCAATGTTTGCACCTCTATTGACTTTGGATTGTTGTTCAATGCTCTGCTAGTATTTGGGGTCAAGACTTCCGACAGTTGAACTGAACAATATGCATCTACACTGCTATATAGTCTGTTTCCAAACTGCGTAATATGGCACAGTAGGTCCAGCCTTAGCCTTCTTTTCTCCAAGGTAAACACACATAGCTCTCCCAGCCACTCCAATGTCATTTGAATTAGCTCTTCTTTCCTAGTAATACAATGGTGGTTCAATACCTCTCTTACATATATCTCTGTGTGTGTGTGTGTGTGTGTTTTAAACCGCTTCCCAGGCTTACAAGGGGAGACGAGAGGGAGGAAAGTCATCTACTGAATTTTAAACTGCTTCCCTTGCTCACGAGGGGAGATGAGAGGGAGGAAAGTCATCTACTGGGTTTTTAACAGCTTCCCAGGCTCACAAAGGGAGACGAGAGGGGGAAAGTCATCCACTGGGTTTTTAACAGCTTCCCAGGCTCACAAGGGGAGCCGAGAGGGGGAAAGTCATCCACTGGGTTTTTAACAACTTCCCGGGCTCACAAGGGGAGACGAGAGCGGGAAAGTCATCCACTGGGTTTTAAGCAGCTTCCCAGGCTCACAAGGGGAGCCGAGAGGGGGAAAGTCATCCACTGGGTTTTAAACCGCTTCCCAGGCTCACGAGGGGAGATGAGAGGAAGGAAAGTAATATACTGGGTTTTAAACCGCTTCCCGGGCTCACAAGGGGAGATGAGAGGAAGGAAAGTAATATACTGGGTTTTAAACCGCTTCCCGGGCTCACGAGGGAGATGAGATGAGAGAAGGAAAGTCATCTACTGAGTTTTAAAACCGCTTCCCAGGCTCAAACCGAGGCTCACAAGGGAGATGAGAGGAAGGAAAGTAATATACTGGGTTTTAAACCGCTTCCTGGGCTCATCAAGGGCTCACGAGATGAGAGAAGGAAAGTAATATACTGGGTTTTAAACCGTAATATACTGGGTTTTAAACCGCTTCCCGGGTTCACGAGGGGAGATGAGGCTCACGAGGGGAGATGAGAGGAAGGAAAGTAATATACTGGGTTTTAAACCGCTTCCCAGGCTCACAAGGGGAGATGAGAGGAAGGAAAGTAATATACTGGGTTTTAAACCGCTTCCCGGGTTCACGAGGGGAGATGAGAGAGAAGCAAGTCATCTACTGAGTTTTAAAACACTTCCCAGGCTCACGAGGGGAGATGAGAGGAAGGAAAGTAATATACTGGGTTTTAAACCGCTTCCTGGGCTCACAAGGGGAGATGAGAGGAAGGAAAGTAATATACTGGGTTTTAAACCGAGTTTTAAAACGCTTCCCAGGCTCACGAGGGGAGATGAGAGGAAGGAAAGTAATATACTGGGTTTTAAACCGCTTCCCGGGCTCACAAGGGGAGATGAGAGGAAGGAAAGTAATATACTGGGTTTTAAACCGCTTCCCAGGCTCACGAGGGGAGATGAGAGGAAGGAAAGTAATATACTGGGTTTTAAACCGTTCCCAGGTTCACGAGGGGATGAGAGAGAAGCAAGTCATCTACTGAGTTTTAAACCGCTTCCCAGGCTCACGAGGGGAGATGAGAGGAAGGAAAGTAATATACTGGGTTTTAAACCGCTTCCTGGGCTCACAAGGGGAGATGAGAGGAAGGAAAGTAATATACTGGGTTTTAAACCGCTTCCCAGGCTCACAAGGGGAGATGAGAGGAAGGAAAGTAATATACTGGGTTTTAAACCGCTTCCCAGGCTCACAAGGGGAGATGAGAGAGAAGCAAGTCATCTACTGAGTTTTAAAACACTTCCCAGGCTCACGAGGGGATGAGAGAGAAGGAAAGTAATATACTGGGTTTTAAACCGCTTCCCAGGCTCACAAGGGGAGATGAGAGGAAGGAAAGTAATATACTGGGTTTTAAACCGCTTCCCGGGTTCACGAGGGGAGATGAGAGAGAAGCAAGTCATCTACTGAGTTTTAAAACACTTCCCAGGCTCACGAGGGGAGATGAGAGGAAGGAAAGTAATATACTGGGTTTTAAACCGCTTCCCGGGCTCACAAGGGGAGATGAGAGGAAGGAAAGTAATATACTGGGTTTTAAACCGCTTCCCAGGCTCACGAGGGGAGATGAGAGGAAGGAAAGTAATATACTGGGTTTTAAACCGCTTCCCGGGCTCACAAGGGGAGATGAGAGGAAGGAAAGTAATATACTGGGTTTTAAACTGCTTCCCAGGCTCACGAGGGGAGATGAGAGAGAAGCAGGTCATCTACTGAGTTTTTAAAACACTTCCCAGGCTCACGAGGGGAGATGAGAAGGAGGAAAGCAATCTACTGGGTTTTAAAGAGCTTCCCAGGCTTACAAGGGAAGATGAGAGGGAGGAAAGTCATCTACTGGGTTTTCAAACACTTCCCAGGCTTACAAGGGGAGACGGGAGGGAGGAAAGTCATCCACTGGGTTTTAAACAGCTTCCCGGGCTCACAAGGGGAGAGGAGAGGAAGGAAAGTCATCTACTGAGTTTTAAACTGCTTCCCTGGCTCACGAGGGGAGATGGAAGGGAGGAAAGTCATCTATTGAGTTTTAGACCGCTTCCCAGGCTCACAAGGGAAGACAAGAGAGAGGAAAGTCATCCACTGGGTTTTAGAAAGCTTCCCATGTTTGAGCCAAGGTCAGGGACCAGAAGTGGGTAAACGTGAATCATTTCCAACTAACTCACTGCTTTGTAACAGAAAAGGCGGTAAAACTTCGGAAGGACAAAGGGACTTCCGGTTTCCTTAAAAACTTTGAAATTGCTTCAAAAAGCAAATCTTTCCAAATTTATTCCGAATTACGAAGATTCCAACTGAACCTAACCATGTCTACTATACAAGTTTGTGAGTCATCCTATACTGTGATGGGCAGTTTACATTCCAAACCTAAATCATTTAATAATTGCTTCATCCAAATCAATTCATTTGCGGCTTCAGACAACGCCACAAATTCTGCCTCAGCCATAGATACCGCAACAGTAGTTTGTTTTCTGGATCTCCAGCAGATTGGAGCCTTCCCATATTGTATTCTGTATCTGCTTACAGATTGTCTGTCACTTTCTTCAGCGAATGAACTGTCTGCATACATTATCAGTTCTTTATCAGCTTCTTTTGGGAAACACAAACAATAATTAATAGTATCCTTTAAATATCTGATTAAGCACCGGGAATGTGGCACAGCTGGCTGGGTGTCAGTTGCATAAGATCTCTACTGACCAGAAGGTCATGAGTTCAAGGCCTGCCCGGGTCGGGGTGAGCTCTTGACCAATTTGTGTAGCTTGTTGTCGACCTTTGCAACCCAAAAGACAGTTTATTTATTTATTTATTTATTATTCATTCTTTTAGATCGCTCCTTCCAGCAGGCTCGGGGCGGTTTACACGATGCATACAAAACAATCATAACGCAGTTTAATACAGCAATACTAAAATACTAAAAGCATTAAAAAGATAAAAGCATGAAAACATACAACTATAACAAAGAGCAAGCATCTGCAGAATCTCTGCAGTTTAACTTCTAAGCTTGACATCAATACTTAGGAACCGATGAGATTGGAAGCTTGTCTAAATAGAGCTGTTTTGCAAGCTCTCCTGAACGGGGCCAGTTCTTTGACGGTGCGAACTTCAGCTGGCATAGAGTTCCAAAGGGATGGTGCTGCCACAAAGAAGGCTCTCGATCTTGTAGTGGACAGTCCACAGGAGTGGATCGAAGGAACTAGCAGGAGGTTCTGCTCTTCTGAACTTAGTGATCTCGAGGGAATATATGGGGTGAGGCGGTCTCTCAGGTACGCCGGCCCTAGACCATAAAGGCCTTAAAGGACAATACCAGCACCTTGAAAACAATTCGGTCCTCTATTGGTAGCCAGTGCAGTTGCTGCAAAATAGGTGTAATATGCTCTCGTACTGATGCTCCCACCAGTAGTCGAGCGGCAGCATTCTGCACCAGCTTGAGTTTCCGGATTGCCGACAAGGGAAGGCCAATGTAGAGGGTGTTACAGTAATCCAGCCTCGAGATGACCGTTGCCTGGATCACCGTAGCCAGGTCGTCTCTGGACAAGTAGGGAGCCAGCCGCCTAGCCTGTCGCGGATGGAAGAATGCGGTCTTGCATACCATGGAGATCTGCTACTCCATCGATAGCAAGGAGTCCAAATGGACTCCCAGGCTCTTTACAGAGGACAACGGGCTTAAGGGCTCGCCGTCCAGGGTAGGCAGCCGGCATCCACTCAATCCAGGACGACCTAGCCATAGGATCTCCGTCTTCGTTGGATTTCACCTTCAACCGGCTGGTTCTATCAAGTAGGAAATTTAGGTACCACTTTGTGGGGAGGCTAAATTTAACTGATTTCTGGAATGTTAAATTGCTTCTATGTCTGTCTATATATGTTGTATGTCAATGGCATTGAATGTTTGCCGGTATATGTGCATTGTGATCCGCCCTGAGTCCCCTGCGGGGTGAGAAGGGCGGAATACAAATGACGTAAATAAATAAACAAATTAATCTTTTTAGTGCTTGCCAGTCACTCACTGTTGGTTTTATTATTATTTATTTATTTCCAGCATTTTTACCCCGCTCTTCACCAACTTGCCATTAAAATCCAGTCCAAAGTGCTGTATCGTGCTAGTGTGTAAACGCCTGGTCCCACAGCCAGGATTTCACTTTTTTCCTGAATGCCAGGAGGGATGGGGTTGATCGTATATCAATTGGGATCATGTTCCACAGACGGGGAGCCACCACCGAGAAGGCCCAATCTTGTCCCCACCAGGGCCTCCCTGGATGATCTTAAATTACGAGGTGGGACATAGGGGCTGATGCGTTCGGACAAGTAAGCTGGGCCAGAACCGTATAGAGCTTTAAAGGTCAAAACCAGCACTTTGAATTGAGCTCGGAAGTGGACAGGCAGCCAGTGGAGCTGGCACAACAGGGGGGGTGGTAGCTCCCGTTAGTAGTCTGGCTGCCGCCCGCTGGACTAATTGCAGTTTCTTTTTTTTTTATTTAAATAGTTTTTTATTGAATAAGTTTCTATTGACATAATAATAATAAAAAAAAGAAGACACAGATAATCAGGAAGAACAGTGAGAATAGAGAGATAAGGGTTGTGAAGGTAAGGTAGTATCGAGATGGGGAGGGGTAAGACGGGATAGAAGGGTGGGAGGAGGGGGGGTAGTGTGAAAGAAAAAGAGAGAAAGAAAAGAAGAAATATAGTGCTTCCAGTCCGGATGACTGGGGGATCTTTGCTTCCTTGAACAGTCCATTCTGTTGGTTGGGCTCCTGCGCCCTATTTCTTGCATTTTCCTCCACTGTTATTTTAACTTTATAGATTTTAAGTACCTAAGTACCGGTTGCCAGTCTGTGCGTTTTTCGGGGCTTTTGTTGTTTACCACACTGTTCAAAATGTCCATTTCCGAGAGTTCTGCCAGTTTTATAGCCCATTCAGTTATCTCTGGTGGATTCTCCTGTTTCCACTTTCTTGCAAGTACTACTCTTGCGGCCGCGGTTATGAAATAAAAGATTTTATCTTTATTCAGACTAAATTTTGTATCTGTTAAATTCAGAAGAAAAAGGTCAGGCTTAAAATCTATTTCTGTCTCTAGGATCCTTTGCGAGTGGCTATGTATTGTCTTCCAGAATTTCTTGACTTTGTTGCAGCTCCACCAGCAGTGCAGTAATGTCCCTATTTGTCCTTTGCACTTCCAACAGCTTTTGTTCACATTTTTATAGAACTTGGATAGCTTTAAAGGGGTCAGGTGCCAACGGTAACAAATTTTTAGCCAGTTTTCTGTTATTGCAGTTGTTCCCGAATACTTAATATTTTTCCGCCAGATTGCCTCCCATTCACTTAGTAATATAGAGTGTTCGAGATCTTGAGCCCACTTTATCATGTTCTCCTTTACACTCTCCGTTTCCGTCTCCCAGCCGAGCAGAGTATTGTATAAGAGTCTAATGATTTTCTTTTCTTTTTTCATCAGCATGTCCCATGTCGAATCTTGTTGTGCGAAGTTTCCCTTCTTGTCGGATTTATAATATTCTTTAGTTTGTGCGTACTGGAACCACGATATCTCGGACCCTGATGCTCTGAGTACTTCCAGAGTTTTAAGATTCCAGTCGTTGCCCTCTCTTTCTAGTAAGTTTTTATATGAGAGCCACTCTTTTTCTGGCAGTTCTCTTTTATGCTGGGTGATATCCACATGGGGGTTGCCTGGTAAAATCTAATTTTATATTTATTCCAAGTTCTCAGCAGCGCCGCTCGGATGTAATGGTTTGTAAAGCTCTTTTTTATCTTTGCTTTGTCATACCATAGGTATGAATGCCATCCCCTCCTGGCATCATACCCTTCTAAGTTCAGGAGGCGGTTTTCTTTTAACTTTGCCCAGTCCAGCACCCATGCAAGGGCCGCTGCATCATAGTACAGCTGGAAGTTGGGTAGAGAGAAACCTCCACGTTCTTTCTTATCCGTCATATTCTTAAAGCTTATTCTTGCTTTTTTCCCTTCCCAAATGAAATTAAGCATATCTTTTCGCCATCTGTCAAAACAAGAATTTGTTCTCAAAATTGGTAACATTTGAAACAGAAAAGTCATTTTTGGCAAGATGTCCATTTTGATTGCAGCCATTTTTGCTAGGAGACTCAAATGCAGATGCTTCCAGTTTACCAGTTTCTGACTAATTGCAGTTTCTGAACTGTCTTCAAAGGCAGCCCCACGTAGAGTGCGTTGCAGTAATCTATTCGGGATGTGACCAGAGCATGGACAACCGTAGCCAGATCAGACTTCCCAACAGTCACTCACTGTTGGTTTTGAAACTTTTCTGCCACACCGCCTAGTTGCGCTCCTCCATTCCGCTCTGGTTTAACCTGGATTTTCTTGCTATTCAGTAAATGTCATAATTTAACAGGGAAAGGGAGCGTGCCTGCCAGGCAGAATTTGAACCCTGGGCCTGCGACTCGTGGTGTCTTTCTGTTGGACTTTTCTGTTTCATTTCCAGCATCAGGAAGATGGGCGAGTCTTTTTGTAGAGAAGGATGCCCTTACCGGTATTTACAATCCAGGAGGCCAGAGGTGGGTCGATGGTACCGCTCTTCATTAAAAGCAGGTAATTAAAATGTACCCTTTTGCAGAGGGCTTCAAGCACAGCTCCGCGGATCCCAGCCTTTGCAGGTGTCAGATGCTTCTGAAGGCGAAGGAGGGAGAGGGGGAAGAGGCCGCTTTGCCAAGGGAAATAATGAGGCCTAATTAAGTTGTCCAGGCTCAGAAGAAAGCGCTGCCTCGGTCCACACCTTTTTCGTGCGCTCCTCTTTGGACTGAACATGCCTCCTTTCAGGTCCTTCGCAAGCGGGCTTTGATCAACCCGATTTGGATTCTCTCTCTTGCTCTTCCAAAGGTGTCTCAGGCCAGAGAGCAGCTCAGCTGGAAGGCAGCAAGGCAGGTTGACAGAAGCACCTGTCAAGTCCGGTCTGGGCCCAACACTATTCAACACCTCAATCAGTGTTGTGGCTTTAAAGCAGAAGCTGGATGGCCATCTGTTGAGAGGGCTTGGAGTGTGCCTTCCTGGGTTTGGACTGGGTGGGCTTTGTGGTCATTTCCAACCAGGGGCGGTCCTACTGGTCGGGAAAGGACGCAGCTGCGTGGGGCGCCATCTGGGTAAAAAGGGCGCATTCCCCCCCAGACAGCGTCAGCCGATGTTTCGCTTTTTTAAAAGATAATTTTTATTGAGGGTTTTACACATGTGGGGGGCATGGGACTGTGCGGAGGAAGGAGAGGTGGGGATGGGTGGGACATGGGAGTCTGGGGAGGAAGACTGAGGGAGGAAGGGGAGGTGGGGGGGTGGTGTCGGAGTAAAACCAGCGCCTGCGTAGGTTCAGGGAGGCGGGTGGCGTGGAGAGGCGTAACCGGGAGAGGTGGGGGGGGTTGAGGGCAGTATCTAGGAGGGTTTAATGCCTTTTCTTTCCTAATATTGTCTATGTGCTTCTGGGAGGGTGTTCTCCTTTCCTGGTTGTTGTTTGTCTTTGGTCTCCTACTGGGCCCCTCCTGCTCGCGCCTGGGTGAGGGGTTCGCTTCGCCCATCAGGTCACGCCCCGAGTTTTTAGATAGGCTTTAACTGGGGTCCAGTCAGTTCTCTTGAGTGGGCTACCTCCTGTTTCGGTTAGGTAGTATGTAAGTTTGTCCATGTCCATAACTTCCCTTATCTTGCTCAGCCACTCCTCCATGTCAGGGATCTCCTTGTTCTTCCACTTTCTCGCGTAAACTATTCTCGCCGCCATTGACAGATAGGAAAAAAACCTTTCCACATTTTCCTCTGGAAGGTCTTCCTCCATCGTCAGGCCAAGCAGGTAGGCTTCGGGTCTGAGTTCCATGGTGACTCCTAGAATCTTTTGGGTGGCGACGTGGATCTTTTTCCAGAAGTTCGCTGCGTGCTGGCAGGCCGATGTTTCGCTTTTGAGCCTTGTGTGCTCCGACGCCGCACCCCGCTCCCTGCTGTGTCTCCTGGTGCTGCTGGCCTTGGAGGTGGGCGCCGGCGAGAAGGCAAAGGCGGCCTCCTCCTCCTCGCGGTCCTGCCCCGTCTCCGCGGGTGCGGAGGGTGAGTCTGGCTCGGGCTGCCCGGTGTGCCTGTGGCGGCAGCACAGCAAGGAGCTCCGGCTGGAGAGCATCAAATCCCAGATCCTGAGCAAGCTGCGGCTGAAGGAGGCGCCCAACATCACACGCGAGGTGGTCAACCAGCTGCTGCCCAAGGCGCCGCACAGGAGCTTCTGGGCATACGCAGAGGGGGGGGGGGGCCAAAATAATGTTTTGGGGCGGGGCGCCAAAATAATGTTCGCTTACCATTTAAAATTACCTTAGACCGTCCCTGTTTCCAACTCACTGGTTCTATAGATCAGAGTTGCAGATGATCCCAAATTGAGAGATAATGTCCCAGAGGACAGGATTCGGATCCAAAATTACACTCACAAGATAGAGAGCGAGACAAAACCCCAAAAACTTATAGGCAAAAAAAAAGGGCTGTTATAGGTTTTTTTGGACTGTGTAGCCATTTTCAAGAAGCATTCTCGCCTGACATTTCGCCTGCATCTGTGGCAGGCATCTTCAGAGGTTGTGAGATCTGTTGGAAACTCGTATAATTGGGTTCATATATCTCTGGAATAACATCCAGGGTGGGAGAGTACCTCCGTTGTCCAGTTTCTTCTCCAGAACTTGTGACATCAGCTCCACTGGCTGTCTATTAGCTTCCGAAAGTGCTGGCTTTCACCTATAAAACGCTAAACAGTTCCGGCCCAGCTAACCTGTCCGTACGTATCTCCCTCTGTGAATCCCCAAGGACCTTAAGATGGTCTGGAGAGGCCCTGCTCTCGGTCCCACCGCTATCGGAGTCTCATTTGATGGGAACAAGAGACAGGGCCTTCTTGGTGGTGGCCCCTCAGTTGTAGAACTCCTTCCCTAATGAGATCAGATCCCAAACCCTGGTTATGGGATCAAGTGTTTGTGGAATAGGTTGTTTTAATGGTAAGATTGTTTTAGTGAATGGCAATGGATTGGTTTGGAAGGTGACTCAAAATGGCGAACTGTTTTAAAGTATATTTTAAATTGTTTTTAATGTATGCTAAGACTATTTTATGCTCTATTATTTATTGTTCGGCACTGAATAGTGCCTGCAGGTAGCCACCCCGAGTCCCTCTTCAGAGGTGAGAAGTGCGGGTAGAAATGTTCCTAATACATACATACATACATACATAAGTGGGCCAGACACCCCATTCCAAACTCTTCTTCTCTCAGACCCACACCAGTTTTCCTAGTCACTCTGCCTATTGAAGTGTTTGCAACTAACAGTCAGGGGCGGTCTAAGGTAATTTTAAATGGTAGGCGAACATTGTTTTGGTGCCCCCAAAAAAACATTATTTTGCCGCCCCATGTAAAACAAATATACAATTATAATATCACAATACCATTAGTAGTATTATATTGTATCAATGTCTATACAATATATTATACCATACTCATACTATATTATATCATAATTATATTATACTACATTACAATATAATTATATTATAATATATTGACATGATAATATAATGTAACATTCTATTATATTATTATTATAAAATAATAAAATTATTTATTTAATTAAAATTATCCTCTACTAAATATTTTCATGACTCCTATAAAACTCAAATAACCCAAAATAAAGTAAAATAAAATATTATATATTACTATTTTGTACAATACCACTATACTGCAATATTGTTTGTAATATTACATGTCATATAAAATATATCATTATTCTATTGTTATATTGTATTTGTATTATATTGTATGACAATATTAAGCAGAACTGTATAATAATCAACAAGAAATGCAATGTAAATGCATCAAAATCAGAATATATGACCTACCACCCGACTCATAATCCATAGGAGTCTCCCATAAGTCCAAAATTAGGATCCCAATGTAAATGTAAATAGAAAAACAGCCAAAATGTTCAAATGAGGTCGAATACAGGCAGCGCGGCCTGGGCAAACTTGGGCCCTCCCTCCCTCTAGGTGTTTTGGCCTCCAACTCCCACAACTCCTCATAGCCTCAGGCCCCTCAGGTCGAGACAGAAATAGAGCGGAAGAAAGGAAGGAGGGAGAGAAGAGGTCACAGAAGAGGAGGAGGAGGACGAGGACAGCCCTGCGTTCATTCCTTCACTGACACTTCCTGCACTGATGCTTTTCTCCTTCCCTGCAAACGCGTGGGACAAAGGGAGGGGAAGCACTCCTGCCTGCCCGATAGGGAGTGCTTTGCTTACAGGCTTCTGCGCAAGGGGGTACTGGGCATGCGCGGAGGTTTTTGCGCATGTGCAGTTGCTCCTGCGCTCAACTTCAGCTCCAGAGCAACTGCGCCTGCGTGAAAACCTCCGCGCGTGCCCAGAAGCGGCGTCGGAGCGCACAAGGCCGGGGTCAAAAAGCAGGCAGCTGCAGCACTGTCTGAGGAACATCGGCAGGGCCAGGATGGTGCCCCATGCGGCCAGGATGGCGCCCCCTTCCCAGATGGCGCCCTAGGCGGCCGCCTACTTGGCCTATCTTGTAGGACCGCCCCTGCTAACAGTGATACTATGCAGAGTAACAACTATGCAAACACATAAGGTCTCAAACACATGAAAGATATTTGAATTGATATAATATATCTATAAGCATTCAAAAATTGGAAATAATACATCAATGAAAATCATAACATCAAAACCACAATTTTTGAATGCTTATAGATATATTATATCAATTCAAATATCTTTCATGTGTTTGAGACCTTATGTGTTTGCATATATTGAAGTGTTTGTCAACCTTTTTTGAGCTGCGGCACATTTTTTACATTGACAAAATCCTGGGGCACACCACCCACCAAAATGACACAAAATGACACTCTAACACAGTAATACATATAGTAAACATGTTTTTAAATGTATTTATACACTCAGTGTGAAACCTGGGCCTGTTTCGATGAACACAACATAGATATCCTGGCAGGAACGGCAGAAAGACACAAACTTCCCACACAGAACTCCCATAACCAAGAGAAAATACTATAAGAGTTTGGTGGGCATTGACCTTGGATTTTGGGAGTTGTAGTTCACCTATATCCAGAAAGCACTGTGGGCTGAAACAATGTTGGATCAGGACCAAACTTGGCATGAATACTCAATATGCCCAAATGTGAACACAGATGGAGTTTGGGGAAAATAGACCTTGACACTTGGGAGTTACAGTTTCTGGGATTTATAGTTAACACACAATCAAAGAGCATCCTGAACTCTTGCAACAATGGAATTGAACCAAACTTGGCATATTGAACTCTCATTACAAACAAAAAGTACTGAAATTGAAAGTAATGGGAATTGACCTTGAGTTTGGAAGTTGTAGTTCATCTACACCGAGAGAGCACTGGGGACTCAAACTATGTCATGTGATGTTGTTGTTTGTTTTCTATCCAGAATCACAATGTTGGAAGGAGGCTCACCACTTTAAGGTCCCTAAAACAGGCATGGGGAAATTTCTGCCCTCTGGGTGCTTTGGACTTCAACTCCCACCATTCCTAACAGCCTGAGGCCCTTTCCTGCTTAAGTGGCTGAGGGGGGGGGAAAGGAAAAGGGCCTGAGGCTGCTAGGAATGGTGGGAGTTGGAGTTCAAAACGCCTGGAAGGTCCAAGTGTGCCCATGCCAGCTTTCGACAGAGACCTCTTCCTCCCCCTTTGCGCCCTTTCTTCCCCCTCCTGCCCAACACTTACTTTTCCTTCTACACTGCCGCTTCCGCCGCTATTTTGATCTGAGTGTTTTCAGGAGGGGAGGGGGAGGGAGGAAGATGTGACCCGTGCGGGCGCTACTGCGCAGACTCGCCCCAGAGCAAAGTGAGGCAAAGCGAGGCTGGGAAGAAGGGAGCCCAAGTGGAGAAGAAAAAGTGTTCGGCAGGAGAGGGAAGAAAGTGTATTGGAGGTTCCCATTTCCCACGGCACACCTGATGATTGCCCATGGCACACTAGTGTGCCACGGCACATTGGTTGGGAAACACTGGCCTATTGCACTACTTCTGCCGTTGCTCTATTACTTGTTACATTTCCATTTGTTCTGCTTTTCAGTTTTGTATGCAATGCTGTTCTGTAAATGGAAACATTGGCCAATATTCCTTGTCATTGTATTTTTTTTTGGATTAGCCAAACCTGACAGAAGATGACTCAACTCTGCCTACAAACCCACCAGCAGCAAAAAAAAAAAAAAAAAAAGGTCATGTATTATACTATGGCAATAAAAATGAAATGCACTAAAACAGTGTTTCCCAACCTTTTTTGAGCCGCAGCACACTTTTAACATTAAAAAAATCTGGGGGCACACCACCAACCAAAATGACACAAAATGATACACTAACACAGTAAAGAACGGCTTAGGGTTGGTGGCCTGCTGGGAGCAGCTGCTGGGAGTGCCAAAGCTGGGGAGGGGGTGGAGCCAGGCTGTGCCATGCCCCGCCACCTACCCCCAGCTTCACCTCTCCCAGCAGCTGCTCCAGCCTTGAGGGGGCAGTGCCAAGCCAGCGGTGCCAGAGCCAGCACAATGCTGGCTTGGCACTGTCCCCTCAAGGCTGGAGCAGCTGCTGGGAGTGCCGAACGGCACACTAGTGTGCCACGGCACACTGGTTGAGAAAGACTGCACTAAAATATGTAATGCTTGGGTATTGTTGGAGAGACGGGTTTCCCTTCCCTGGCCTTCCCTCCCGTGTGCGGCTCTCGCCCCAGTTCTGACATGGAAGGAAGGACCTCTGCGTCCAAACTGGGTTAACACGGCTTTTGCCCCAGGTCCTTCTCTCCCACAAGAAGGACTTGGGGCAGGAGCCGTGTTAAACCCAGTTTGGAACTAGATTTATTCCCTCCTGCCCTCTTCCCTCCTGCATCAGACTGACCTGGGGCAGGAGCCGTGTTAACCCAGTTTAGAAGCGGATTTCTTCCCTCCCTCTTCCCTCCTGCATCAGAGTGACAGGTTATGCGCTATCGCCAATGCCATTATAGCAGTGTTTCTCAACCAGTGTGCCGTGAGCGATCATCAGGTGTGCCGCGAGAAAAGCTCTCTGCCCCCCTTCCTTCCCCCCCTCCTCCTGCCGAACTCCTGCTGCTTTGGGGGGGAGGAGGAAGGGCCGGGCGGTGGCGAAGAAAAGAAGGGGCCGGGGCGCCGCCTCCTTCGGTCGTTTCCCCAGCCAGCCTCCAATCCGCCATGACTCCTGCCATGACTCTTGCCCCTCGCTCGCTGAAGTCGCGTGGAGGAGCCCCACCCACTGAAGCCTGTCTACCGCTCATGCTCCTCCTCTGTGGCAGAGCTGAAGCCGGGGGGAGGGGCATGGTGAGGCCTGGCTCCTCCCTCCCCGGCTTTAGCGCTCCCACAGCTTTGCCAGCCTTGAGGGGCAGTGCCAAGCCAGCGGTGGCAGAGCCAGCACAATGCTGGCTTGGCACTGCCCCCTCAAGGCTGGCGAAGCTGTGGGAGAACTGAAGCCGGGGGAGGGGGGCATGGTGCGGCCTGGTTCCTCCCTTTCCCTGGCTTCAGTGCTCCCACAGCTTCGCCAGCCTTGAGGGGGCAGTGCCAAGCCAGCGGTGGCAGAGCCAGCACAATGCTGGCTTGGCACTGCCCCCTCAAGGCTGGCGAAGCTGTGGGAGAACTGAAGCCGGGGGGGGGGGGGCATGGCGCGGCCTGGTTCCTCCCCTTCCCTCAGCTTCAGCACCCCCACAGCTTTGCCAGCCTTGAGGGGCAGTGCCAAGCCAGCGGTGGCAGAGCCAGCACAATGCTGGCTTGGCACTGCCCCCTCAAGGCTGGCGGCTGTGGGAGAACTGAAGCCGGGGAGGGGGCATGGCGCGGCCTGGTTCCTCCCTTCCCTGGCTTCAGCGCTCCCACAGCTTTGCCAGCCTTGAGGGGCAGTGCCAAGCCAGTGGTGGCAGTGCCAGCACATTGCTGGCTTGGCACTGTCCCCTCATGGCTGGTGAAGCTGTGGGAGAACTGCTGCCGCGTGGGGGGGGGCATGGCGCGGCCTGGTTCCTCCCCTTCTCTGGCTTCGGCACTCCCACAGCTTTGCCAGCCGTGAGGCGGAAGAGCCAATCCAGGGGTGGCAGAGCCAGCAGAATGCTGGTTTGGCACTGCCCCCTCAAGGCTGGCGAAGCTGTGGGAGAGCTGAAGGGAGGGAGGGGGCGAGGCATGGCACGGCCTGGCTCCTCCCCCTCCCCCGGCTTCAGCACTCCCATAAGCTGCTCCCATCAGGTCACCATCCCCCAGCAGTTCTTTACTGTGTTAGAGTGTCATTTTGTCATTTTGGTTGGTGGTGTGCCCCCGGATTTTTTTAATGTTAAAAGTGTGGCGCGGCTCAAAAAAGGTTGGGAAACACTGCATTATAGGAAATTTCGAAGCATTTTTTGGTAAAATTTTGGAAATCATTTGAGAATCGAATCACCAGCACCCCCATTCGAAATGAGTTTTGTACCATTTTTCCTTGATCAACCAGGACTACTATCTATCTATCTATCTATCTATCTATCTATCTATCTGTGGCATCTATCTGTGGCTTTGAGAAATGGAGAAGCTTCTATCGGCCCTGGGGATAGCGTTCTAGCCTTCCCATAAAAAGAAAACCTGGAGAGTCTTTGAGCAATGAGTTCAGTACCCAGAAACGGTGAACTCAAACAAGGTTTATTTGTTTACAGTGAAACTGATGGCTCAAAAAGCTTGCTGTTGGTTACTAGAAAAGTCCTTTAAACAATGGGGTTTGCATTCACTTGCCTTTGCAGAGTGACGGTGCCTTTCTTTGATTCCAGAGTTCCTTTGTGGCTCCAAATGGTCCTTTGGCACACAAAGTCCTTGGGTCCCCAGAGATTGCAGTCTTTGGGTGAAGGGCTGGCCTTCCTATCACTGCGATCCTGGTTTGAGAGCGTTGGTTGGCTTTTTTTCACAAAGATGCATTGCCTAAGCGCGAGCTTTAGATTTCCGCGTGCTTTGTCCATGTGCTATCCTTGGAATGGAGGTGGAAAGGAAGTCCAGCCTCCCAGGTAAACTCAGGAAGGGGAGGAGTTCAGGGTAGTGCTGCCAGGTTTGGGGCCAAGGCACAGCTCCTCCCATAAATGTCCACATGGCAGAACAATGGAACAAAGGCCATGCAGGTAAAGGCCAAACCATGTACACCAGGGGTGCCCACACTTTTTCAGCATCCGAGCTACTTCTAATAAAACCAAGTCTGAAAAATCTACCGAGAGAGAAGCTGGGTGGAGCAGGGGGAAGGGGGCGGGGCTTTGCGCTGCCTGACTCCGCCTCCTCCCCCTCTGGCTTTAGCGTTTCCACAGCTTCTGGAGGCAAGAGGGGGGGAATGCCAAGCCAGTAGAGGCTATCCCTGCCACTACTGCCTTGGCACCCCCCCCCTTGCCTCCAGAAGCTGCGAAAGCGCTAAAACTGGGGAGGGGGAGGGGCTTCACACAGCCTGGCTCCGCCCCCTCCCCCCTCTGGCCTTAGCGTTTCCACAGCTTCTGGAGGCAAGAGGGGGGGAATGCCAAGCCAGTAGTGGCTATCTATGCCACTACTGCCTTGGCGTCCCCCCCCCCCTTGCCTCCAGAAGCTGCGAAAGTGCTAAAACTGGGGAGGGGCGGGGCTTCACACAGCCTGGCTCCGCCCCTCCCCCCTCTGGCTTTAGCGTTTCCACAGCTTCTGGAGGCAAGAGGGGGGGGGGGATGCCAAGCCAGTAGTGGCTATCTATGCCACTACTGCCTTGGCGTCCCCCTCTTGCCCCAGAAGCTGCGAAAGTGCTAAAACTGGGGAGGGGGCGGGGCTTCACACAGCCTGGCTCCGCCCCCTCCCCCCTCTGGCCTTAGCGTTTCCACAGCTTCTGGAGGCAAGAGGAGGGGATGCCAAGCCAGTAGTGGCTATCTATGCCACTACTGCCTTGGCATTTCGCCCCTCTTCCCTCCAGAAGCTGCGGAAGCATGAAAGCCAGGGGGGAAGGGAGCGGGGCTTCACACAGCCTGGCTCCGCCCCCTCAGAAGTGCCCCATCCAGCTGGGATCAACCTCCTTCGGTCCTGGGATCGACCAGTCAATCGCGATCTACCTAATGAGCACCCCTGATGTACACCATACAGACATAAAACCAGCCCAGTGGGGGCGCAGTACTATCTATTAGGCATGAGAAAAAAGTTATGAAAATGAAATGATTCGTAAGAAATTCGTAAGAAATGCTACTTTCGAGTATTTCTGCATCTGGAACGCCAACCAGGAAGTGGACTTTCTTTATAGAACTTCGGGCCAGGATTTTCTTAAGTGTTGTTATTAGGTCGTAAGGGGGGGCACCCTCCTTCTCTCTCACCACCCTCCCGCCTCCCTTGCCAATAAGTATTATGGCAAGGCAAGCCCTAAACTCGCTCCTTCTTTTGGCTGGAAGCCTGGAAAAATGTAAACAGAGGGATTACTCAGAAGTAAATCTGCAAAGGAGGGCACTTTGGATGAAGGGCCCTCCTTTGTGGATTTACTTCTGAGTAAACCTCTCTGTTTACATTTTTTCCAGGCTTCCCTGCCTCTCCTGCCTGCCAGGATCTAAAGCATCAAAGAGTATTGGGGTGAGAAACCAACCCAATGTATCATAGAATGAATGCTACTGTAAGTGCCTAATATTATAAGTAATCCAACTGGTCATATACCTACATTCCATGCACATGCAATAATACAGCAGTAATAACAATAACAAGAGGTAAAATTCAAACCGAAGTATTCTGACTGGTCCCTGCCTCATGCGGTGCCATCGGGCTCTTCTCTATTAGCCCGGGAAAAGCCAGCTTTTTCTGCTTGGGTGCACACACATACATATCTTTGGGGGGGATTTGCTGCAGAATCCCGGGCTCTTAGAGAAGATTCTGCAGCAAATCCCCCAAAGAATATGTATGTGTGTGCACCCAAGCAGAAAACGCTGGCTTTTCCCGGGCTCACAGAGAAGAGCCCGTTGCACCGCATGAGGAGGGACCAGTCAGAATACTTCGGTTTGAATTTTACCTCTTCTTATACCCATTGTTATTACTGCTGTATTATTGCATGTGCATGGAATGTAGGTATATGACCAGCCTGGGCAAACTTGGGCCCTCGCTCCCTTGGGATCGGGGTGAGAGAGAGGCAGCGAGGAGCGAGGGGGGGCTCCTCCTCCTTTTCTTTTGCTGCTTCCAAGAATAGAATACCCGCTCCCTCCCTCCCTCCCTCGTTCCCTCCTTTCTATTTGGAGAGTCCCATCTAGAATTCAGTGTGATTTATTCTTTTGGCCTACAACTCCCAGAAATCCCAGCCAATTTACCAGCTGTTAGGATTTCTGGGAGTTGTAGGCCAAAACCATCTGGAATGCGCATGCGCTGGCATACGAACTACTAACGAATTTCGTTAGTAATTAAGTTACATTTTAGAAATTTTTGGAAATTTTTTTGTAAGTCTTTCTTTTACTAATAAAAAAAATCCCCCCCCCCCATTTGATTTTAGAATCGCCATTTTTGGGTTCGAAACCATGCCTACTATCTATCTATCTATCTTGTCCTAGCCATTATGTTTTGCCTTGCATTGTAACTGTAGCGTGGGCCCTTTTGTTTCAGTTTCCCTTGTAAGCCTCTTTGGGTCGCTTGCTGGGAGAAAGGCAGGGTATTCATGAAATCGATAAACAAACCTGAGCCAAAGACAATTTTGAGATTTCAGAATTAAAACTGAGCAGGACAGCATAGAAGCAAACAGCATTTAGAGAGGGAAATGTGACTGCGGGGCACCTCAGAAAACTGGTTTGCAAGGAAACAGCAGAGATTGGGGGAAATTGAGGATTTGCAGCGAGTGAGGAAAATAACAAGAGAAAAGTCAAACCAGATGCAAGTCAACTGATCTTTGATTGATTGATTGACTGCATTTCTATACCGCCTTTCTCTCCCCTGCGGGGACTCAAAGCAGGATACAGCGTGATAATTGGCAAAAACTCAATGCCTCACATACGATTAGAAACAATACATGACATATCTAAAGCAATAACATATAACTATAAATTAAAATCATTAAAATGGTCAGACGTGATAGTTTGTCAGTTTGTGTGGTTTACCCATCTTGAAGACAGTGCAATTATCACGAAAGTTTGTGATGAGGACCAGAGCCACCAAGGCTAGCCAACACAACTAGTAAGGAATTGATGGGAAAGCCTCAGAGAGCAGTTTAGCTAATCCAGGAAAGTAGTCCTCACACTTCAACAGATGTTACAGGTGCCGGGCAGCAAGGCGGCAAGGCAGTGGGGGCCATTGGGGCTCCCTCCACAGATGTTGCTGGTGCCGGGTGGCTCTCGGAATGTAGCTGCTGCCAGGCGGCAAGGAGGCTTGGGCCCTTAAAGGGGCCAGGGAGTAGGGGCCACGGGGGCTCCCTCCACCAGGCCTGGATTAAGCCCTTTTGGCACCCTAGGCCAGGGGTGCTCACACTTTTTCAGCATGGGAGCTACTGATTAAAAAACCAAGTCCCAAAGATCACCTGCCCAGAAATGTAAAATGAATAACTATTTTCTTATTTATTTATTTATTTTTATTATTCATTTTTATGTACCGCTCCTTCCAGCAGGCTCGGGGCAGTTTACATAAAATGAAGTTATAAAACATCAACATTTCAATTTAATAACAATATAAAACCGAGCATAAAAATACATCCAACCACCTCATTTCTCCCACACTGCCTTATTACCACACGTATTATCAGCCAGAAAGTAAGAAGAGAGGCTTTTGAACTGCAAGGCCATTTAATACTCAGCAAGGTAAACAAAGGGGCATGCAAAAATACATCCAGCCACCCCATTTCTCCCACATTTCCATATTCCCCAACATATATTTCTCAAGGAACAAAGCAAGCAGAGAGGCTTTGGAGCTAAAAGGCCATTTTAAACATTAAAAATAAACAAAGAGACGTGCCACAGAACAATCAAGCACCCACCCCAAAGTAAAAAGACCGACCTTTGAGATGCGGTAAGGAAATGACCCCAAAGCATCCTTCTTCTTCTTCTCCGTCGTTGCTCCTATTTCCACGCTGCCAGCATGCGTGCTGCCTCCAAGAGCTCACGAGAAGTCAGAGAGGCAGAATGGGCGCTTCTGCGCATGCGCGCGGGGGGCAGCCATGCATCGCGTCATCCAGGCCCGCCCCCTTTGGTCTCCTACGACTCTGTGGCTGGAGAAGGACGGAGGGAGGAGGAGGAATCCAAAAGAGGGGGCCCATTCTGCCTCTTGGACTCTGGAGCTTCTGGAGGCGGCACACAAGCAGGGAGCGGGGAGGAGCAACGACGGAGGACTTCTTTGCAGCGTGCAGGGGCGCGTGAAGAGGACCAACAGCAAAAAACCTGGTCAGGGGCCTGAAGATCACCAGGATGAGGCCTGAAGATCACCCTGGTGATTGCGATCACCGTTCTGAGCACCCCTGCCCTAGGCCAAAGGCTCTGCCTCCTCGACCCTGCCTCCTCCACGGCTCCACCTCCGCCATGGCTCCGTCTCAGCCGCAGCTCCGCCTTCTCTTCCTCCTCGCCGGCACGAGGAGGAGGAGGAAGGAAAGCCCCATCCCCGGGGTTGATGCTGTGCATGCGCAGCAGTGGCCTAGAGGGCGAGGCTTCCCTCCACAGCTCCGCCCCTTTCTCCTCGCGTCGGCCTCAGGGAAAAAAGCGATCTTCGGCCGTTTCTCAGGCTGGTGTGGTGGCTTTAGGAGGGAGGGAGGAGCCACAGGGAGGCTCCCCGTGGCTCCTCCTTCCTAAAGCCACCACGCCTGGGGGAAAAAGGTCAATCTTCGGCCGCTTCTGCACCTGCGTGTGGGGCACCATAGACTCTTAGAGGCAGCGGAACGGCCTCTGAGAGTCTATGGGTGATTATGTCCAATGTTTTTATGGACTGAACATTGTTTTAATCCAGAGTGAATGTGTATGGTGCTAATGTAGTTGTATTTTAATGTATTTTTAATGTATTTTAATTGTTGAAGTGTTTTGGGGTTTATATTATTATGTGGGCATCGAATTGTGCCGTACTGTAAGCCGCTCTGAGTCCCCCCTCCCTCGGGGGTTGAGAAAAGCGGGGTAAAATCCCGAAATAAATAAATAAATATGGTGCCCCGCGCGCAGGCGCAGAAGTGGCCGAGGATTGACCTTTTTTAATTTGGGGGGGGGTCTGGATCTGGCGCCCCCCCCCCATGGCTGCGCCCCTAGACCGTGGCCTAGTGTGGCCTCATAGATAATCCGAGCCTGCCCTCCACAGATGTTGCTGGTGCCGGGTGGCTCCCTCCTCCGATGTAGCTGCTGCCGGGCTGCAAGGCGGCTTGGGTCCTTAAAGGGGCAGGGAGTGGGGGCCATGGGGGCTCCCTCCACAAATGTTTCTAGTGCCAGGCGGCTCCCTGCTCTGATGTAGCTGCTGCCTCCTTTTTCTTCTATTTTTTTTGTTTATGTTTTTACTGGCTCCAGACTTGTTTTTGCCTCATGGCATAGTTTGTGGAAGCTGGTTGCTCCCATAGCTAAATCCACCATGGGTACATCTACATCAGGGCTGCCCAGGATGTCGATCGCGATCGACAAGTCAATCGCGAGACAAAACGAGGTAGATCGCAGCCTGGGGCCTCATGTAGATCAGGTGTGCCCACACTTTTTCAGCATGCGAGCTACTTTTAAAGCAAACAAGTCACAAAGATCTATCTGCCCCCGCCGTGCGCGCAATCCCCTCGCCCCACGCACGCTCCTGCCGCCGCCTTCCACCCATGTGGCACTTCTTCCACCCATGGGCATTGCAGGAAGGAGAGAGTGGCGGGGCCTCTGGGGGGAACAAGAGGTGGGGCCTCCAGACGCCCTGCCTTGCGCTCCTCCCTGCCTCTCTCTAGTCTGGAAGCAGCCGTGCAGCCTCCGCTACTGGCGAGAGAGGCAGGGTAGAGCGCGAGGCAGGCCCTCTGGAGGCCCCACCTCGCACTCCCTCCGGAGGCCCCGCCTTGTGCTCCTTCCTTCCCGCAATGCCCCACAGGCGGAAGAAGCGCCGCATGGGTGAAAGGCGGTGGCAGGAGCGCGCGCACGGCAAAGGGAGCACGTGCGGGGTGAGGGGAGTGCGCGCGGCGGGGGCAGGTAGATCTTTGTGACTTGATTGCTTTAAAAGTGTGGGCACCCCTGATCTACATTAATGAATGAATGCAGTTTGGCACCACTTCCATTACTACAGTATGTCTCAGTACTATGGAATCATGGAGTTGTAGTTTCATGAGCCTACTCTGCCAAAGAAAACTGGTGCCTCACCAAACTAAAACTCCCAGAATGGCATAGTATTGGGCCATGGCTGTTAAAGTGGCATAGAACTGCATTCATTCTGCCATCTAGATGCACTTCCTGGGTTTTAATGGCACCTTTAGAGGAGCTCTCCGGTGTCCTGAACCAATCCAGCAGGCTGGTGTTCAGCATTTGAAATAGCAGGAAAGTGGCTTCAGGACCTTGGATAGCTCCCTGGGGACATGTCTTTCTCCAGTCTGGTCCTGTAGATCAGTCTTTGTCAACCAGTGTGCCGTGGCACACTAGTGTGCCGTGACGGACCTCCTGCTGTGCCGCGATAAAAGCTCTCTGCCCCCTTCCTCCCCCCCTCCTGCCGAACTCCTGCTGCTTGGGGAGGAGGAAGGGCCGGGCAGTGGCGAAGAAAAAGAAGGGGCCGGGGCACCGCCTCCTTCGGCCGTTTCCCCAGCCAGCCTCCAATCCGCCCTGACTCCCACCATGACTCTCGCCCCTCGCTCGCTGAAGCCGCGTGGAGAAGCCCCGCCCACTGAAGCCCGTCCACCGCTCATGCTCCTCTGTAGGAGAGCTGAAGCTGGGGGGAGGGGCATGGTGCGGCCTGCAGGAGAGCTGAAGCTGGGGGGAGGGGGCGGGGCATGGCGCGGCCTGGCTCTGCCCCCTCCCCCTGGCTTCAGCTCTCCCACAGCTTCTCCAGCCTTGAGGGGGCAGTGCCAAGCCAGCATTGTGCTGGCTCTGCCACCGCTGGCTTGGCACTGCCCCTCAAGGCTGGAGCAGCTGCTGGGGGAGGTGAAGCCAGGGGTAGGGGTGGGGCATGGCGCGGCCTGGCTCTGCCCCCTCCCTGGCTTCGGCACTCCCAGCAGCTTCTCCAGCCTTGAGGAACAGTGCCAAGCCAGCATTGTGCTGGCTCTGCCACCGCTGGCTTGGCACTGCCCCTCAAGGCTGGAGCAGCTGCTGGGAGAGGTGAAGCCGGGAGTAGGGGGCGGGTCATGGCACAGCCTGGCTCCGCCCCCTTCCCAGCTTCGGCACTCCCAGCAGCTGCTCCAGCCTTGAGGGGACAGTGCCAATCCAGCATTGTGCTGGCTCTGGCACCGCTGGCTTGGCACTGCCCCTCAAGGCTGGAGCAGCTGCTGGGAGTGCCGGCCGGGGTAGGGGTGGGCATGGCGCAGCCTGGCTCTGCCCCCTCCCCTGCCTTTGACACTCCCAGCAGCTTCTCCAGCCTTGAGGGGACAGTGCCAAGCCAGCATTGTGCTGGCTCTGGCACCGCTGGCTTGGCACTGCCCCCTCAAGGCTGGAGCAGCTGCTGGGAGAGGTGAAGCTGGGGGTAGGGGTGGGGCATGGCGCGGCCTGGCTCCGCCCCCTCCCCCCCCGGCTTCGACACTCCCAGCAGCTGTTCCCAGCAGGCCACCAACCCCCAGCCGTTCTTTACTGTGTTAGAGTGTCATTTTGTGTCATTTTGGTTGGTGGTGTGCCCCCCGGATTTTTTTAATGTTAAAAGTGTGCCGCGGCTCAAAAAAGGTTGGGAAACACTGCTGTAGATTTAGATATACAGTAGTAGTTCAAACCACTTCATAAACACTAGGATGGGTGAAGCCTGGCTTGGAAACAGGTCATATGAAAGGGATCTAGGAATCTTAGGAGACCACAAACTCTGGGTGAGGGAATAGTGTGATGGAGCAACTAAGAGGGCAATTCTGGGCTGCATCAATAGGAATCTAGTGACCAGATGGAGGGAAATCATAGTCCCTCTCTGCTCTTTTTTGGTCAGACCTTCAGCTTGGCCCGATTTTAACTGACATGACTCCATGCTATGTAATCCTGGGATCTGTAGTTTGGACAGCACTTCTGGACAGGAAAAGCTCGATCATGGGATGCTGGCTGTGACGTGATTTATAGTATCCAAATCACAACATCCCTGAACTGTTGCAAGCTGGATAGCAAGTGTCCCAGAAGCAAGCCAAATACAGCAGAGTCCTTTCACAGCAGAAACATGCTTCAGCAGAACCCAGCTGCCAGCTCTTGGCATTATCTATACACACTGTTTAGTAAACTCATGAATTCAGGGTTTTACTGGGAATGTGGCGCAGCTGGCTAAGTGTCAGCTGCATAAGATCACTCTGACCAGTAGGTCATGAGTTCGAGGCCTGCTTGGGTCGAGGTGGGTGCTCGACCTTTAAGTGTAGCCTGCTGTTGACCTTTGCAGCCCGAAAGACAGTTGCATCTGTCAAGTAGGCGATAAAGGGGGGAGGCAAATTTTGACTGAATTATGAGGCCATTAAAGAACTCCAGGAACGCTGAGAATTTGGAAGGAACAACAAGGGACACTGGGAACGCTGAAAGATGAGGAGTGTGTCAGCTCCCCCTAGTGGCCAGAGTTTGCCTCTGTTCGTCTATATGTTGTGTATGTGGAAACGGCAGGGATTGTCTGCTAAGTATGTGTACCTTGTAATCCGCTCTGAGTCCCCTTCGGGGTGAGAAAAGCAGAATATAAATAAAGTAAATAAATTAATAAATAAATAAATTATCCAAAATATCCAGAGGCTTTAATCTTTACCACTGCAATATATACAAATACGCAATCGGGATTCACAGATCCTCATTCCTTGTACTTGCAAACAATCAGAGTCATCAGATAGTCACATACAACTCAGGCAGATACTCACACTGAGTCACATAGGAGAGAGAAAGATGGATGCTTTCATCCTCCTTATATAGCCGCTACCTGTTGATAGGTTATCAGTAACCCTCACACAGTTATGACTCAGTCATTACCATACGCTCTTAGGTGTTGCCTATAAATAAAGTGTTGTTATTATTATTTATCCTATCATTCACAGTCATTACCCAGGTGTTATCAATATCCCACATGTTCATCAAATAGTATTTTATTATATGACTAGCTTGGGAAGCCGGCAGTGCCCAGGTTAATTGAGAAAGGCATTGTGTGGAAAGGTTGATCTTTATCAGTTGGTTATGTGGCTTGCAGTAGTCTCTGGAAGTTAGTGAGGGTACTGCGAGTCCCACCGTCCATGGTCCATCCTTCTCCAAACTGCACCAGGATGTAGAGTGGGTCACGGGGACTCTATGTGCCAAGTGGGGTCCTAATCAGTCATTGAATGAGGGTCACAGCACTCTCAGAAAGTGAGTGAAGATACTTCAAGTCCCATCATCCATGGTCCATCCTTCTCCAAACTGCACCAGGATGTAGAGTGGGTCACGGGGACTCTATGTGCCAAGTGGGGTCCTAATCAGTCATTGAATGAGGGTCACAGCACTCTCAGAAAGTGAGTGAAGATACTTCAAGTCCCATCATCCGTGGTCCATCCCACTCAAAACTGCACCAGGATGTAGAGTGGGTCACGGGGACTCTGTGTGCCAAGTGGGGTCCTGATCAGTCATTGAATGAGGGTCACAGCAGTCTCAGAAAGTGAGTGAAGATACTTCAAGTCCCATCATCCGTGGTCCATCCCACTCAAAACTGCACCAGGATGTAGAGTGTGTCATGGGTACTCTGTGTGCCAAGTTTGGGCCTGGTCTGTGATTTGTAGGGGCTACAGTGTTGTTTGGGAAGTGAATCAGGTGAAGGTACTGCAAATGTCATCATTTGTGGCCCATCCTGCCCTAAACCACACCCGGTTGTGAAGTGGGCCATTGGGCCCCTGTGTGCCAAATTTGGTCCTGATCCATCATTGCTGTGGGCCGCAGTGACTGCCTGCCTGAGGCTTTTCCTTTTCCCTCTGCATCACCTTAGAATGTTGGAATGTAGATGGCTAATCAGAGTCCTTTATGCAAATACTCCCTCGCTGGCAACCAATCCCCTCTGTCTGCTGCCTTAGAATGTGGAGTGCTGAGCCTGGCCAATCAGAGTCCTTTATGCAAATACTCCCTCAGTGGCAAGCAATCGCCTCTGTCTGGTGCCTTAGAATGTTGGAGTTCTGAAGCTGGCCAATCAGAGTCCTTTATGCAAATTCTCCCACAGCCAATCAGAAAGCTGCCACATATCCACCCTCCGCACCTCCGCATACAAACATTCTCTTTTATTATATACATAGATAGATAGATTGGAAATACTTTACTGTTTCTAGCTAATAAGACATTGTGGGCTGGGAACTAAGATAAAAAATATCTTAGATATTTTTAATGCACTTGGAATGCCAGTTAAGGTGGAGATCTCCTTAGAATGCAGGTCAGGTTCCCGGCGTCGACACTTTGCGAAGTCAAACACAGGCACGCAACCGCACACACCATCTTTTAGTGGTATAGATTTTAAAATAACTTCGTTTTAGAGGTATTATGAATTAGTTGGTTTTCCCCTGGCTGTTCCCGGGTATTTTTTTTATGGAGCATAAGCTTAGATCCAGAGTGAAATATTATGAGCCTTAATTAAGCAGTATATGATATCATCACCCAGTTTATCTTGGCATAAAAATAAGGGCTGGATTGATTCCTTCCTGGCGCCGATCTCCCCTCTCCTTTCCTCTTCTCGGCCTTCCTTCTCTTTCGGATTTGATTCTTCTGCTTCTTCTTCATCTCAGAAAAATGACAACGCTTTGGAGGCAGGAGGTTTCGGCCTTTCTAGCATCCCTTTCTAGTCAGTTTCCAGAATGTGAACAGGCTCAAAAGCAGAAAACTGATACCACATTAACCACCTTGGATCCATGTTATGGAATCCTGGGGTTTGTAATAATAATAATAAATAATAATAATATTGTTTATTTCTATTCCGCTCTTCTCACCCCGAAGGGGACTCAGTGCGGATTACAATACACATACGACAGACAGTCCCTGTCGGAAAGACATACAATTACACATAGACAAATACAGTGCAGTTTTTAGAAGGACTTCTTCTTTCCTGGCTGCGTCATACAGGTGGGCGTCATCGGGTGTGAATGCTCCATTACATCATTGTTGTTATGTCCCTGCGTCATTGCGCCTTCATGTCACAAGGGGGTGCTGTTGTTCCATCCTCATGACAGGAGCCTCTTGTTTCCACCACTTCCGCCTCTCCCTTCTCCGTCAGCCTATTTCAGACAAGTCTGTGCAAAAGTCCTTCCCCACTTTTATGGTCCCCAATTTGTTGTTAATTCACAGCTGGGCTGTTGAACTGCTTGGGTAAACAGTAGACAGGGCTCACAGCTGGCGTCTAACTCAGCCCAGGATTCAATCCTGCAATCTTCAGATCTTCAGATTGCCAGCACAGCGGTTGTTACCGCTGTGCTATCTCTCCGGCCCCAATGTATGAGTACTTTGTCGGAGACTGTGTAAAACTACAACTCCCAGGAGTCCATGATATTGAGCCATGGGAGTGGAAGTGGGATGGAACTGCACTAGTTCTACAGCAGGGGTGCCCACACTTTTTCATCATGCAAGCGAAGCTACTATGTGAACAATCAAGTTGAAAAGATCACCTGTTGTGCATGTGCCTTTCGTCCGCGCGGGGCTTCTTTCTTGCCTGCCCACGAACTCGCCGCCGCGCGCATCCGGGAAGGGGGGACGCCCTTTCTTTCGAGGGTGTCACTCAGAAAGGACGCCCAAGTGGATGGCTGGCAGGAAGGAGGACCCCTCCCACTGGTGGCAGTCCATGCCCATGGGGTGGGGAGAGAGAGAGAGAGAGAGAGAGAGAGAGGTGGCTCTTCCTAGCCGGCTCTGAAGAGCCACCCTCCTCCCTCCCTCTCTCCTCCCTCCCTCCCTCTCTCTCTCTCTCCTCTCCTGTGGGCCCTCGCGCCTTTCTCCTTCGAGGGCGAGGGAGGGCGAGGCGGAGAAAGGCGGCGAGGGCACAAGCAGCAGCAGCAAGTGGAGTCTCCATCCCCGCAGCCCCCTCCTCCTCGGGTTCAGCCCCAGGAACACGGCGGAGCCCTCCCTCCTCGCCCCCAACCAAGGAAAGAAAGCAGCCCCACACAGCTCGCTCGCCCAGGTCTCGGCTTGGAATGGGAGTCCCGAGGGCAGCAGCAGGGTTTGCAGCGGGGCTTGCTTGGCTTTGCCCCACTTTGTCCAGCCTCCTTCGCCTCTTTCTCTCTCCCTCTCTCCTTCCAGCGCCCGCCTGCCTGCCTATCAAAAGGATCCAAAAAAGTTCTCCGGTTTCTTTCTTCTCTCCTTGGCTCTCTCTCTCTCTCACACACATTCCTCCATCCCTCCCACAGCCTCGCATCCTATCCATGCACGTGCCTTTGCCTTGCTCCCCCCCCCCCCAGCAGCAACCAATGGGTGGTCATGTTAGCACACCGTGCATGGCAAGACGAGCGCCAGGGCCCGCTCACTAAAACCTAATTTGGGCAAAAGAAGCCCCGCGAAGGCGGCGGGAGCGCAGGTGTGCGCGCATGGTAGGAGCGTGCCATCAGGCCGGTGAGGCCCAAAGATCACCTGGAAGAGAGCCGAAGATCACCTAGGTGCTCCCGATCACCGTAATAAGCACCCCTGTTCTACAGTATAGATGTGCCCTGTGACTCTGGAGACCAAGGTTTGGATTCCTGCTGCTTAGTAGCCATCAAGCCCTCTTTGGCCAGGTCACACTCTCTCAACCACAGAGGGAAACAAAGGCAAACTCCCTTTCATTATGCATTATGCACTTACTAAGTTGTCTTTGCGTAACTTCGTGGCCATGCACGTTTGATGAGGCCCCAAACTTACTTACCCCTCCCTCCCTCCCTCCCTTTCTTCTCCCCCTCCATCCTCCCTCCCTTCTCCCCTTCCTTCCTTCCTTCTCTCCTTCCTTCTCCCCTTCCTTCCTTCACTTCTTCCTTCTTTCCTTCCTTCTCCCCTCCCTCCCTTCTCTCCTTCTTTCTCCCTTCCTTCTTTCCCTCCTTCTCCCCTCCCTCCCTTTCTTCTTCCCTCCATCCTCCCTCCCCTTCCTCCCTACCCTTCTTCTTCCCCCCTCCATCCATTCCTTCTTCCCTTCCTCTCCTTCCTTCTCCTCCTCCCTTTCTTCTCCCCTTCTCCCTTTCTACCTTCTCCCTCCCTTCTCTCCTTCTTTCTTCCTTCCCCTCCATCCCCTCCCTCCCTTCTTCTTCCTTCCTCCCTCCCTTCCTTCTCTTCTCTCATCTTCCCTCCCTTTCTTCTCCCCTCCATCCTCCCTTCCTTCTTCCCTTCCTTCTCTCCTTCCTTCTCCTCCCTCCCTTTCTTCTCCCCTTCCTTCTCCCCTTCTTTCTTTCTTTCCTTCTCTCCTTCCTTCTCTCCTCCCTCCCTCCCTTTCTTCTCTCCCTCTGTCCTCCCTTCCTTCTCCCCTTCCTTCCTTCTCTCCTCCCTTCTCTCCTCCCTCCCTCCCTTTCTTCTCCCCCTCCATCCTCCCTTCCTTCTCCCCTTTCTTCTCCCCTTCCTTCTCTCCTTCTCTTCTTTCCTTCCTTTTCTCCTCCCTTCCTCCCTTCCTTTCTTCTCCCCCTCCATCCTCCCTTCCTTGTCCCCTTCCTTGTCCCCTTCCTTCTCTCCTTCCTTCCTTCCTTCCTTCTCTCCTTCCTGCCTTACCTCTCTCCTTCCTGCCTTCCTTCTCTCCTTCCTGCCTTCCTTCTCTCCTTCCTTCTCCTCTTCCTTCTTTCCTTCCTTCCCTCCCTCCCTTCCTTTCTTCTCCCCCTCCGTACTCCCTCCCTTCCTTGTCCCCTTCCTTCTCCCCTCCCTTCCCCCCTTCCTTCCCATTGGAGCTACTTGGGAATTCTTCAATCAACATCTGGCTGGTAAATAAATTACACCAATTAAAATAAATAAATATGGCCCGGTCCGCTTGGCTAAGCTGGGGAGCCTGTTGCTGCGAATCCATTTCCAGGAGCGGCTGATTCACAGGGAATTCCTTGTCACATGAAATATGAATAGGCTGTTTTGAATTATGAAGATGGAAATGTACTAGAACATTTGGGGAGAACAAGACAAGTGTTTTGCTCATGTTGCTGAGCAGCCTTGTCCTCACTTTACTCTCCTGCGGAAGGATGTGGCTGATCCTTCTTACCAGTTTACTCCTAGTAGTTAAGGTTTCTGTGATTGATGGCTCAAGCCCAGAGAAAGGTTGATCCTGGTAGATCTCACATGGGTGATCTCCCAGTGAAACGACCATCATAGAATCTCCTCCGCGATGTTTGAAGTCTTCAGAGGAGGGAGGCCCTATTGTATGTTCCAACATCCTGTGAAGTTTGGTTGGTAGGTACACCAAACAGAGTCTGGAGAGTTTGAACCTGCATTATAGGATCAAATGTAGATTATGATAACACAGTGCAATGCATTATATGAAATCTAGATGCGGCCCATGTAGAAGTCTCAGAGTTCGTCCCTTGTGCTCCTTCTATTTGTATCAGTTTTATACTAATTTATGTAATGCTTTTGATATGAAATAAATAAATAAAACTGGATTGTTGTGAGTTTTTTGGTCTGGGTGGCCATGTTCCAGCGGCATTTTCTCCTGACGTTTCACCTCCATTTGTGGCTGGCATATTCAAAAGTTCTGTTGGCAGTAAGGCAAGTGGAGTGTGTATATATATATATATATATACCTGTGGAATAATGTCCAGAGTGAAATAACCCTGATCTGCTTAAAGCAAGTGTGAATGTTGTAGGTAGCCAGCTTGAATAGCACTGAATAGCCATGAAGCTGCAAAGTCAATCTCTCAGAGATTCTGCATAGAGGTAGTGTCGTAGCACAGAGACCAAGTGTGCTGAAGTGTTTATTTTTTATTATAGGATTGAGTATTGAATGTGTATTGAAATGTTTATATGTTTAGGGAGGGTATAGTTCTTCAGTAAAGGCCCACCTTGGGGAAGAGTTGCCATAGCAACGTGGCTGTGAGGCAGAAGTGGGAGGAGTCAACAGCTTTCTGCCAGAGCCAATAGAATTCTGGGGAAGTTTTGAATTTTGACAGTTGAACTGTCAGACCAGCTCTGGTGCTGAGAAGCTCAGGGAGAGCAGTTGTGTTTTAGACCCGCTCAAGGAGCTGAGAGGTGTATAGTTAATCCAGTCCAACTCAAGGAGTTGAGAAGGTGTTAGGATACTCAGCCTAGGATAAAAGCTGAGGAAAGAAGTTAAGAAATAACTTCTAATAGTTAAAATGAACAGTCCAGAGGTTTGGCTGGGAGAGCCAACCTGTAGTTTATGCTGACGCATAAAAATGGCAAGAAAAGCCTAGTTTATGACTGTGTAACGTTTAAGAAAGAACCTCTGTGGAAGAATAACCGTTAAGCATTGTATCTCTGAGAGAGAATATTGAAACTTTGTAACCAGCAAGCTAAAGTTCACATTTAAAAATAAACTTGTTACAGTTTCTTGGTTCATAAGCCTCCTGGTGTTTATATTATAAAAGACAAGCCGCACTCTGAAGCCTAACAGTAATTCACACATCATCTCTCTTTACAAACGGTGGTCAAATAGTTACCTCAGTACAAATTGGTGGCAGCTAGATATACAGTTTCCTCACAGATTGGGGACATCTTTACAAATTGGTGGCAGCGGTGGGATAGCCTGCCCTGTCACGTTTCAAAAAGTTGAACAGGTGAATAGCTTCTTTACACCAAGTAAGCCAAACCCAGGTGTAAAAGAGGGTAACAAAAAGTTTATTGGACAATAAATGGAAAGGGGATGAACAAAAAATCAGCCAACTCGGCTAAAAACCCTCAAAAATCCCAGGAAACCCAACAAAAACACTGAAGCAAGATGCAAAACAAACTCAGGACGTGCGTTTGCGACGTCCAATGTGGGAAAATCCAGAAGAGTAGTCGTAAACCGGTCCGAGGGTCAAGGGCAGGAAAATGATGGAGGAAATGTGGAGACAGTCCAAGGATCACCAGGACAGCAGATTCAGCGGAGATCAAACCCCGCCACAGGAATACACGGCAGCAAGAGTAATTGGAACCAGGAACAAGACACACGATACCAGGATGCCAAAGATAACAAGAATGCCAGACAAAAGTACCAGATAACAACTATTTGACCGCCGCAAAGGAAGCCTCATAAACCCATTCATTATATAGCTCTAAACATCAGACTCGCCCGAAGACTCCCCAGTTCTCATGTGGAGGGAAGGCATCCACGTCCAAACTGGGTTAAAAACACACGTATCTGCCGTTACCGAAGCCATTCCGAAATTTCGGAATCATTCCGAATAAAATTTGTTTTTTTTATTTCAAAAAAATTCGGAAACCAATCAGATCCGAAGCACACGCGCCCCCTACATTCGAAATAAGTTTTGAGCCATTTTTTTAATGTATCAACCAGGCCTAATATACACAAGTATGCAATGCGCACAGGATGTAAAGAAGAGCAAGACCCAGAACGGAAGGGGTCTGTTCCCCACCCTGCAAACCCTTTTTTTCTACAGTATGGACCTTACATTACTTCCACTATTAAGATTCAGCTTAATAACAGTCAGTTATCATGATTTTTCATGTGGTGACAAGAAAACCCAAGCTGCTCTGTTTTGTGGTGGTTTCAATCATCCAGGTACATTTTTGTTCAAAGAAAACCAAAATGTCACAAAGAAGACCTTTGGGGAGCATTATCTAGCCAAAGGTCTGAATCGCCTCGCTTCTGGGATAAAATATCCTTAGGAGACATTCCCGTTCTGCTTTAGTTGCGACAGGAGGGGAAATGGATTGTCCAGCTCTAGAGCGGCATGCCCTTCACCCATTTCGGAACTGTGAGGTCTGGAGAAGAGGCTTTCCATCCCCAAGGGCAGGGGTGGGCAACCTACGGTCCATGGGCCAGATCCGGCCAAGCAGCCGCTTCTGTCTGGCCCGGAGAGAAGGGTGTTGGGGCGGGGCCAAGAGGAAGGGGTGCCGCTGCCGCCATCCCATCGCGGGCTCTGTGGGGCCTATGTTGGCAAACAGGCCAGAGGAGCGGCGGCTTTGGACTTTTCCAACAGTCAGCGGCTGTTTCTTCCAGAGCTAAATATGTGAGGTTCCTATCGTCAACTGACAGGATGATGGTAGCCCTTGCCTTGCCATCTTTCAACCTTTCTGCATCAGAAATAGGTCGATGTGTTAAGCAGGATAACAGCTCCTCCTTTGCCAAAAGTGCTCGCACTTTGGTAGCCCATATTAAATAATTTGAGCTGCCTCTGAGTTTTTCTAAATGATGCTGTGCTCCAAATAATGCCATCTTTCTTCACACTACAGATGCTCCTGGCAAAAATTCACTTCAGCTTTTTTCTCTAACACTGAGGTAAACAGCGACTTCTGCTGCAATTTGCAGTGTTATTCAAAAACTTTCTATGAATTATGGGTTATGTAGTATCTCTGTGCCTCTGCAATTCTGGATTCTGTGTTCTGGGTTCTGGGATCTGGGCCCATAACCTCTTCGGCGTTAGTATTTATGTCACAGCGGATAGGCAACAGAAATATAGAAGTTTAATTCCCCATCGGCCCAAAAACTCCAGTCTCTGTTCGAGTGAATAATGAAACTCTCATTCAATTCACAAGGTAAATATATAACTTTGTATTGAATTGTATTTAACAATAACTGGCAAAACATCAAAAAACAACAGCCATCACAGCTACCTTTCTAAACATCCTTTCCTCACAGATATCAAATCCCAACTGACAAATCCCAACTGTCACTTTGTAACGGAAATTCCTCAAGGTTCCATTTAGCAGTCTTGAGACAGCGCCATCTGGTGTCAAACATGTCACACTGCAGGTCATCTCAAACTGCGAAAATATATCTTGTGCTGACTCATGAATTGCTATTCAAAATGCAATAATCTGACAATCCGGGCCTGCAGCGGGAGCACTCCGCGACCTGTAGGGCTTATTGCCCTGGCAACCCGGAAGACTTGATAGTCTTCCGGGTCGCCAGGGCAAACAGCCGCCTCAGATCGCCGAGTGCTCCCGCTGCAGGCCCGGATCCATCCAGGGATGGCAGGCACTCCAAAGCCGCCGCTCCTCTGGCCTGTCTGCCGACACAGGCCCCACACAGCCCGCGATGGGATGGCGGCAGCGGCACCCCATAGCAGGGAGACCAGCTGGGGTCGAGAGCGAGTGGAGGCCTGCAGCCTCCAATCGCCTGCTGCTCTGCTCTCCTCTGCTGCGGCGGCAGCTAGGTCCGCTTTGCCATCCTCTGGGCTGGGATCATCTTGGGATCCTTCCTCTCTTCAGGAGGTCAGCCTCCATCTTGGTTCGCACCTTGTCTTCTTGAATTTAATTTAATTTAAGTGGTTTTTATTATTATTTTATAATAATTTTATAATAATAATATTATAATATAATAAATAATATAATATAATAATGTTATATTATAATTTCAATATATTATAATGTCTATATATATATACTATAATATAATAATTATGATATTAATACTAATAATATATGAATGTTTCTTGATATATTAATATGTTAATAATAATTATATGTAATATATCTATCTATCTATGTATATAATAAAAGTCAGTGTTTGCGGCCGAGCGGTGGGAGGAATATGTGGCAGCGTTTCAATTGGCTGCCACTCCGGGATTATTTGCATAAATGGCTGTGACTGGCCAGCCACCCAACATTCCAACACAGCACAGAGAGGAAAAGAAAGGGCCTGAGGCAGGCATGAATGGCTGGAGTTGAAGTTAGCCAGTTGACAGTTTTTTCTGTTGGAAATGGAATGTTCAGTACCTTCACCCAAGACACTTCTAAGGTGACTCAGAGGGAAAGCAAAAGGCCTCAGGCACTCAACCACTGCGGCCCACAGCAATGACGGATCAGGACCAAACATGGCAAACAAGGGACCATTGGCCCACTACACAACCTGGTGTGGTTTAGGGCAGGATGGGCCACGAATGATGGGACTTGCAGTACCTTCACCTCATTCACTTCCCAAACAACACTGCAGCCCCTATACATCACAGACCAGGCCCAAAATTGACAGCAAGGCTTCCTTAACTTGATTTGCCTAACTAGGCCTCAGCTTCTGGGATATTGTTAGGCTTCCTCAACTTGATTTTCTTGACTAGGCCCCCAACAATGACATAACAAGACCAAACTTGGCACACAGACCCCCCCCCCCCCAAGATGCACCCTACATCCTGGTGCAGTTTGAGGGAGGATGGACCATGGATGATGAGACTTGCAGTACTTTAATTCACTTCCTTAGAGCACTGTGGCCCACACCAATGATGAACTATGGCACACAATGCCTTCCTCAAATAACCCGGGCACCGCCGGGTCCCCCAGCTAGTATTAAATATAGTCAATAAATTAATAATTAATCCAGATTAGAATGATGTTCAGCCTTTAGCTGCGGCCCTCCATAATATTTTTTGGCTCTTGTGTGGCCCCTTGGTAAAAAAATTACCCCCCCCCCCCAACTCAAGGGTGTCTCTCTAATATCTTCCCTTCTCTTATGGATCTTGCCTTTCTTTCCTGGCACGTTAGGGCGCCATCTATAGGGCCTCTTTGGGAGTTCGTTCCCAACGATCTGCTGCAAGCTCATCCTTGTATGGAAAGGAGGAAACCCTGCAAGAGTGCCAGCAATTCTCATCTGGATTCATCCAGAACGTTGATGAGTTCATGAGCTGATTAGCAGGCACAAATGAGCCTTCGGCCCAACCCGTTCTACAAATAGGCAGCTTTCCCATTTTAAATCAGCCTGTGAGGGATGTCCCTCTCGATCCAGGCATGACAGGCGCGAGGAGAAAGCCCTGTGGAGGTCAAGTGTGCCAAGATCTGACAGGTGACCGTTTTGTGGTCTAGTCGAATGGGAGCCAAGTCTCAGGGCTGGTCCAAATGAGCCAAAAACTCGCCTTGAATGAAAGGCTGGGTGTCTTCCTGATTCACAGATGCCTCTGGTTATAGTATCTGGTCATGGAGTGAACGCCAACTTGCTCTGCTTTGGGAGTTTGCTGGAAATTGCAGAGTATCCCAAGGTTTCAGGGCCGTTCAGAAAGCCAGGCTGGGCCTGATTCAGCCCAATCCACTATCCAGATGGATCACTGGTAAAATTGATATCGGAAGTGACCCTCCCCCCCGGGACCCTGTAAAACAGGGGTGCTCAGAATGGTGACCAGGATCACCAGGGTGATCTTTGGGCCTCATCCTGGTGATCTTCAGGCCCCTGACCTTGTTTTTTTGCAGTTTGTCCTCTTCACGCGCCCCTGCACGCTGCAAAGAAGTCCTCCATCATTGCTCCTCCCTGCTCCCTGCTCGCGAGCCACCTCCAAAAGCTGCAGAGTCCAAGAGGCAGAATGGGCCCCCTCTTTTGGATTCCTCCTCTTCCCTCCGTCCTTCTCCAGCCACTCAGAGTCGTAGGAGACCAAAGGGGGCGGGCCTGGACGATGCAATGCATGGCTGGCCCCGCGCGCATGTGCAGAAACGCCCATTCTGCCTCTCGGACTTCTCGTGAGCTCTTGGAGGCAGCACGCATGCTGGCGGCATGGAAATAGGAGCAATGACGGAGGAGGAGGAGGATGCTTTGGGGTCATTTCCTTACCGCATCTCAAAGGTCAGTCTTTTTACTTTGGGGTGGGTACTTGATTGTTCTGTGGCATGTCTCTTTATTTTTAATGTTTAAAAATAGCCTTTTAGCTCCAAAGCCTCTCTGCTTGCTTTGTTCCTTGAGAAATATATGTTGGGGAATATGGAAATGTGGGAGAAATGGGGTGGTTGGATGTATTTTTTGCATGCCCCTTTGTTTACCTTGTTGAGTATTAAATGGCCTTGCAGTTCAAAAGCCTCTCTTCTTACTTTCTGGCTGATAATATCTGTGGTAATATGGCAGTGTGGGAGAAATGGGGTGGTTGGATGTATTTTTATGCTCTGTTTTATATTGTTGTTATTAAATTGAAATGTTGATGTTTTATAACTTCATTTTATGTAAATATAGTGCTGGAAGGAGCGGTACATAAAAATAAATAATAAATATAAATAAATAAATAAGAAAATAGTTATACGTTTTACCTTTCTGGGCAGGTGATCTTTGGGACTTGGTTTTTTAATCAGTAGCTCCCACGCTGAAAAAGTGTGAGCACCCCTGCTGTAAAAGGTAGTTCAAAACCAAGGAATTAGTAGTTTTAACAAAAGGAAACCAGACTGGAATGATCCCATAATCCCCTATCTCTCCCCCCCCCCCCCCCCATGTGGGAACCTAAGGCTCATCCCATGGCCCCATAACCCCACATGGCAATGCCCCTGCAACCCACATTTAGGAACCTTTATGAGCTTTTATGAACTTTTGCCCACTTTTTAAAGGACTTTCATGAACTTTTGGAAACTTTCCTTTCCTTCAAACCCCATGGACTTTTCCCTCATACTCGATGCATTCCTATGGACTCTGGTGGGTGGGATGGGCTGGTATGAAAGATGGTTTCTCTTTCCCTATTACATGAATGTATTTCACTATATGTCTCCCTTCCCTGTGTCCCTGTGTCGGGCCTTGCGTAACCTGCTGGCTTTTCGGAAGGCCTACTGTTGTGAATGAGCCTCCAGTTACTACAGGTAGTAACATGGAGGAAGGTACTGAGGCAGTAACATCAAGCAGTAGCTCAGTTTGGGGCACGGCTCTGGATGATCAGGCTCCTACAGCTGGGGTCAAGAAAGTGGCTAGTGCCTCAAGCCTTGACTCAGGCAGAGAACAGAGGAGAAAGATTCAGCATCTACTTAGGGAGCCTTCTGAGTCTGATACATTTGAAGGGTTTCCAGGGAATGCAGAATTACAGTTAGAAGAAAGTGATACAGACCTAGATTCAGCATTGGTGCAGGAAGTGAGAGATGTATGCAATGCGGACTCGGGGGACAGCACATTTCTGGGGTTTCAGATGGATCAGGACTGGCCATCTTCTCATTCAGAAGCTGAGGGGGGGGCCCTTTAAGTCAAGAAGAGCTTTGGCTGGCTTGGAGATCTGGGCATGGTGCAACAGCTGCAGGGAATGGGAATGCTGCTGCTCTGGAACAGGGCGGGTTCTCTGATGACTCTGATTGTTAGTGCTATAAGAGAAGTGAGTATTTGGCTTGACCCTCATGGTGGTCAAGGAGTTGCTATTCTGGTTCGTGTATCCTGTATTCCTGTATCTTTGTTCCTGGTTTCCAGATTACTCGTGAGTTATTGGGTTCTTTATCCACTTTGTTCCTTGGGAGAGCTGCTATGGCAGCTCTAGCTGATATTGGGAAAAGGTGGGGGGTTTTGGGATTCATGTCTGCTTTTTTGTTTAGCTGCTGCCGTTTACCTCTTGACCTTCACTGTGACTGCTGTGAGTTTCCTGCTACAGAGTGTTTGGTATAGTATTACATGGAGGGAGGTAGATGCTGTGTTTATGGGGGCTGTAAATTATGTGTTTTCTGTATACTCAGCTCCTGTCGACTCTGGAACGTCTCCTCCTTTTCTGTCTGCTTTTCTCCTGTCCCATGACTCCCGGATCGGTATTGGACTACGCTTCATGGACATTTCCTTGACTGAATGCCGCAGAAGGACGTCTGCTGTTTGCGTTTGAGTTCTTTTCTTCTCAGCATTTTTGGTTTTGGGTTTCCTGGGATTATTGGGGTTTTTTACAGCCAAAGATAGGCTATTTTTTGTTATTCCAACTTCTATTTGGTGTTTAAATAAACTTTTGTTATCTTTTAGCTCCTGGACTCAGCCACTGCCGTCTCTGTACCACAACACCTACAAGTCGGCCCTATTCCGGCAGGCCTTTGAGTTGTAATGTGCTATCCCCTAGGACTTGTGTTATCCTCGTGGTTGTATTGCTGTTGTAGATTTGTTGTTTTATTGGGGTGCTTGATGTAAGCTGCCCTGAGCCGACTGGGAGTGGCGGCCAATAAATCTAACACATAAATAAAAAATAAATATATGAAATATAAGAAATGCCACCTTTTCGTGACCTCAGCAGACCAAGGCCCCAGGGAATCTCCCATTTCCTGGGCTAGTAATCCCAAAACAATCCCAGCAACTACAACTCCCAAATGACAAAATCAATACCCCCGCTCCCAGCCCCACCAGTATTCAAATTTGGGTGTATTGGGTATTTGTGCCAAATTTGGTCCAGTGAATTTAAATACATCTTGCACATCAGATATTTACATTATGACTCATAATAGCAGCACAATGAGAGTTATGAAGTAGCAGCAAAAATAATGTTATGGTTGGGGGTCACCACCACCTCCTCATGTGGTGGTGACCTGTTTTAAAGGGTCGTGGCATCAGGAAGGCTGAGAAACATTGCATCAAGTGCTCCAAAGGCTGCGAAAAGAACGGGCAAGGTGAGTTTCCCCCTTGTTATTCCAGAAGCCTGCCTTTCTCTGTGCAGGATTTGTCGAATACTTGAGGCCCCTCAACCTTCACGGTTTTGCCTGATCTGCCTAATTTGAAGTCCTCTCAGGCCGTTGCCGTCCCCAGATCTTGAGGCAATATCCCATAAATTATTTGATATACCCCGAGTGATTAAATCCTGTTAATGGATGTGCATGCCGCACTTTCCTTCTACATGCACCTTTCAATTGCCTTTTAACTTAATGGTCTTTTAATGATGCCACTTGTTTAATTGTGTTTTAATATTTCAATTTTATCTCTGTCTGTTTTAGTGAGGTGATGGGTTGCCCTGGATCCCAGTTTTGGAGAAAATCAAGAAACAAATTTCCATATATCTCTCTATCTATCTATCTCTCTATCTCTCTCTCTATCTATCTCTCTATCTATCTCTCTATCTCACACAAATATTCTGTTCATTGCGGAGTGATCCTGGATTGCCACTCTATAAAGAAAAGAGTAATTTTTTCTCCTAGCATTTTCCCCTACAATTGCCAGCATCGTTAGGCACTATCATCTGTTTTCCAATTGAGTTCTATTTTCACAGCTTTAAATCAACCGGCCCCAAGTGATTTAGACTTTCCTTGTGAGCAGATAGTTATTCCTTTGCATTTTCCTATAGATAAATGTGACAACCCCTTGTTGACCGGCCTCAGACTGGACAATCTTTCTATATCCAAACTGCTGACCCTCAATGCAAAGGTACCTTGAAGTTACCTCAGCCACTTCTCCTTTATTAACCATTGAACTGCAGAGATTTATAGTTTCTCAGTATCCACTTGACCACGCTGCCACCATTTATCTGTCCGACCACTGACCTTGAGGGCCACCACCAATAAAAGAATTAGGAGAGGTGTTTTTCTTTTAAGATGCAAACAATTTATTATGACACAAATGGGTACAAAATCTTGGTTGGTTTTATACTTCCTCAGAGGCAGAAACTTATTCTGTTACACAAAACACAATGGGGATATTTTATAGGGTTTCCACTAAACCTCTATAAACCCCTGGACTCTTCCAACTTTAACTAGGGTCTCTACATCCATACAACTGGACTGCTCTCTTGCAGACCTTAAGACCAACTAAAACACTGAACTGTTCTCTTACAGTCCTCAGGACCAACTCACTCTAAACATAACTCCTCCCCTCTCATGTGGCAGTTGGCTTCCAACCGCTCTTTACCAACTGTAAAATTCAAACCTTGAACATTCTAAAAGCCTCTAGCCCTGGTTGCCATGGCGACAGCTCTTCAAAGCTTCTGCCAAGCCTCCCTTCTGTTTCACCCACAGCAACAATCCATAGAATACTCCCCAGACTACAAAAAACAACATACATTTAACATATGTCACACAACATTTACACACAAATAATCGACATCATTACAATAAACATTGGAAGAACCCAGGTCTTGGCGGTGGCCAGAGAAGCTTTGGCACAACTAAGACTTGTGCGCCAGCCAGGGGCGGTCTGAGATAATTTCGCATGGTAGGCGAAAATTATTTCGCGCCCCCAACATAATTTTGGGCCCCTTACCTTGCGTTCCTCCCACGCGCCCGCCCTCTGCAACGCCCCATGCATGGGGCCGGCAGCGGGCACCCGGAAGCGCTAGGAGAGGCCTTATCTCCGCGCGCATGCGCTGTGCCTACGGAGCTCCGTTGGCACAGCGCATGCGCGCGGAGGCCGACGTCCGTGCTGCCGCTGCGTCGCCTGCCTGCTCATACAAGCATGCGCTGTCCCTATGGAGCTCTAGAGAGCTCCGTAGGCACAGCGCATGCGCGCGGGGGGGACACGCACGTCGCTATCCCTACGGAGCTCTCTTGTGCTCCGTGGGCATAGCGCACGCGCAGCGCCCTCAAGCATGCGCTGTGCCTACGGAATTCAAGAGAGCTCCATAGGGACAGCGCATGCGCGCTGGAGGGCGCAGCGCATGCGCTGTGCCTACGGAGGCTCGTAGGCACAGCGCATGCGTGCGTCGCCCTCCCGAGCGCATGCGCTGTCCCTATGGAGCTCTCTTGAATTCCGTAGGCACAGCGCATGAGCGCGGAGGGCGGCGCGCGCGTGCGCGGTGCCTACGGAGCCCAAGAGCGCTCCGTAGGGCTAGCGCACGCTGTCCCCATCCCACGCATGCGCTGTGCCTACGGACCTCTCTTGCGGTCCGTAGGCACAGCGCACGCTGCGTGTCCGCCCTCCGCGGCGCATGCGCAGTGCCTACGGACCGCAAGAGAGGTCCGTAGGCACTGCGCATGTGCGTGGAGATTTACGCCTGCGCATGCGCAGTGCCTACGGACCTCTCTTGCGGTCCGTAGGCACTGCGCATGCGTGCGAAACCGCGCAGCGCAGCAGAAAGGCGGGCGACGCCTCGGCGCCGCGGGGCGGCGCCTCACGATGGCGCCCCACCCCGCAGCGTCCAAGATGGCGCTCTACGCGGCCGCGTAGGCCGCGTAATGGCAAAGACCGCCCCTGGCGCCAGCTGCGCCCGTACCTTGGGAAGTCTGACTTGGCCATGGTGGTCCATGCTCTGGTTACATCCTGATTAGATTACTGCAACACGCTCTACATGGGGCTGCCTTTGAAGACGGTTCGGAAACTTCAACTAGTTCAACGGTTGGCAGCCAGATTACTAAGTGGCTTGGCCGACGTACCGGTCGAGCTGGTTACGGTGCGGGGATGTCCTTGCCGCCATCTTGTTGGGGGGGGGCAGGGGCAGTCTGTCCATTTAAGCGAACTATGCAGCCGTGTGGGGCGCCATCTTGGATGGGCGCCGCCACGCCGGCCGCGCCGCCAAAGCAAAACTCCCTGCTGTTGGCCTGCTGCTGCAGCAGCTTCTGAGCATGCATGGACATTTTGTGCATGCCCAGAACCTCTGGAGCTGAAATTCAGCTCCGGCAGTTCTGGGCATGCGCGAAAATGTCCGTGCATGCTCAGAAGCTGCTGCAGGCAGCAGCAGAGATCAGCGCCGGCAGCGCCGCCGAAGCAAAACTCCCTGCGGCTGCCTGCAGCAGCTTCTGAGCATGCGCGGACAGAACCGCTGGAGCTGAACTTCGAAGGCCTCTCCTAGGGCTTCCTGGTGCCCGCTGCTGGCCCCTCCCATGGGGCGTTACACAGGGCAAGGGAGAGCGCTCTCCCGCCCTCTGCAATGCTCCGTGGGTGGGGCTGGCAGAGGGAACCAGGAAGCGCGAGGAGGGGCCTTCGAGGCCTTCAAATTGCACAGGGCAAGGAGTGGCAGCGGGAGGGAGGAATGGAAGGAGCGCGCAAGGTACCACTTAAAAATTTGGGGGACCAAAATAAATTTTTGGGGGAGGAATAATGTTTTTGGGGGCAAAATAATGTTCACCTACCATTGGAAATTACCTTAGACCGCCCCTGTGGGGGGAAGGGGCTTCTTCCTCCCAGAAACCCCCCCTGGGTGGCGGGAAGGTTTCCTGGCACCCTCCCTGTCTAGTGGTGACCTGGCCACGGTGATCCAGGTGACGGTCATCTCGAGACTAGACTACAGTAACGCCCTCTAAATTGGCCTTCCTTTGTCCATGATCCGGAAACTCAAGCTTGTGCAGGATGCTGCTGCTCGTCTGCTCACCGGTGCTCTGGAGAGATGCCACGTAACACCTATCCTGCAGCAACTGCACTGGCTTCCAATAGAGTACCGGATTATGTTCAAAGTGTTGGTATTAACCTTTAAGGCCAGACATGGCCTGTGTACTTGAGGGACCATCTTTCCCCATTTACTCCCCAGAGATCACTACGGTCTGGAGATCAAAAGCTATTAGAGGTTCCTTTGGTCAAAACCTACCACCGGTCCTCTACGAGGCAAAGAGCGTTCTCTATTGTAGCTCCAACACTGTGGAACGCCCTGCTGGACAGCACCTGGGCTCTTACAGAAATATCTGCATTTAGAATAGCCTGTAAAACAACGTTGTTCCGGCATGCGTTTAACATCAATTGACTGTGTTGTGATAAATTGGGACCGTTGTTAGTAGCTTATAGTGTTTTAATGTATAGTGTTAAAGTTGTTTTATTGTTATTGTTGTGAATGAGCCTTCAGCTACTACAGCTAGTAGCATTGGGGAAGATGCTGAGTCAGTAGCATCAAGCAGTAGCTGGGTTTTGGGCGCGGCTCTGGAATGATCAGGCTCCTGCAGCTGGGATCAAAAGAGCTGCTAGTGCTTCAAGCCTTGATGAAGGCAGAGAACAGAGGAGAAAGATCCAGCATATACTTAGGGATCCTACTGAGTCAGATACCTTTGAAGGGTTTTCTGGGAATGCAGAACTACAGTCAGAAGAAAGTGATATGGACTTAGATTCGGCATTAGTTCAGGAAGTGAGAGATGTATGCAATGCAGACTCAGGGGACAGCACATTTCTGGGGTTTGAGACGGACCGGGATTGGCCGTCTACACATTCAGAAGCTGAGTGGGACCCTTTAAGTCAGCAAGATCTTTGGTTAGCTTGGAGGTCTGGGCATAGTTCAACAGCTGCAAGGAATGAGAATGCTGCTGCTCTGGAACAGGGTGGGTTTTCTGATGACTCTGATTATTAGTGCTATAAAAGAAGTGAGTATTTGGCTTGACCCTCACGGTGGTCAAGGAGTTGCAATTCTGGTACGTGTATCCTGTGTTCCTGCCTTCATGTATCTTTGATCCTGGTTTCCAGTTACTCGTGAGTTTATGGGTTACTTGTCCACTTTGTTCCTTGGGTGAGCTGCTATGGCAGCTCTAGCTGATATTGGGAAAAGGTGGGGGGTTTTGGGATTCAATGTCTGCTTCTCTGTTTAGTTGCCGCCGTGTTCCTCTTGACCTTTGCTGTGACTACTGTGAGTTCCTGCTACAGAGTGTTTGGTATCGTATGAGATGGAGGGGGTAGAGGCTGTGTTTTATGGGGGCTGTGAATTATTTACTTTTTGTATACTTAGCTCCTGATGACCCTGGCAAGTCTCCTCCTTCTTTTCTTCTGCTATTCTCCTACCTACGATCCTCGGACTGGCTGTCGGACCTCTCTTCGTGTATGCCCCCCCTGATTGGACGGCGCAGACGGACGTCTGGTGTTTGTTTTTGAGTTTTCTTCTCCACAGCATTTTTGTTTGGTTTCCTGGGATTATTGTGGGTTTTTAAGACGGATTTGGGCTATTTTTTGTTAGTCCTCCCTCCATTTGTTGTTCAAATAAACTTTTGTTATCTTTTTAACTCCTGGGCTCAGCTACTGACGTCTCTGTTCCATAACAGTTATTGCCTGTTTTAGTTATATAAACCGCCCCGAGCCTAAGGGAATGGAGCGGTATATAAATACGAAAAATAAATAAATAAATAAATAAAATAGCGAAAGCTCAAAAAAGTATTAAAAAAATAAATAAGTAATATACGTACTATGGAGCCCTTGGTGAACTATAGACCTTTGGGGGGGGGGGGGGTCAGCGTGGCTCGATAACAGCAGGAGTTCTGTGATTGTTTGTGCTGCATGGTACTGAGTGGACTAGATTTCCCTTGTGGACCCTCCTAACCTCTTATCAGGCCCAGATTAACCCCTTTTGGCGCCCTAGGCCACACTTTGGAATTACGCCCCCAAACCAACCTCTACCACGCCCACCCCACCTCCTCCTCCTCCTTGCGGTGCCACACACCCTCCTTCCTTGAGTCAAGGAAGGAGGGCGCGAAGAGGAGGAGGAGGCGGAGGGAAGTCCCGCCCCCGGGGACGCTGCTGGGCATGCGCAGCAGGAGGGTGCAAGCGCCTCTGCCTCCTCCACCATGTTCCTGGGTGCCGTGCATGCCCGGCCCCGGCCCCGGCGGCAGGGCTTCCCTCCTCCTCCTCGCAGCGCGCCCTCCTTTCTTGAGTCAAGGAAGGAGGGCGCGAGGAGGAGGAGGCGGGGCTTCCCTCCACCTCCACCTTGCACCCTCCTTCCCTGACTCAAGGAACCCCTTTTCACTCAAGGAAGGAGGGCGTGCGGCACCGCAACGAGGAGGAGGTGGGGGGGGTGCGGTAGAGGAGGGAAGCCCCGCCCCCGGGGCCATTGCTGGGCATGCGCAGCCATGTTCCTGGGTGCCGCGCATGCCCGGCAGTGGCCCCGGGGGCTTCCCTCCGCCTCCTTCTCCTTGCACCCTCCTTCCCTGACTCAAGGAACCCTTTTTGACTCAAGGAAGGAGGGCGTGCGGTGCCGCAAGGAAAAGGAGGTGGGAGGGGTGCGGTAGAGGAGGGAAGCCCCGCCCCCAGGACCATTGCCGGGCATGCGCAGCCATGTTCCTGGGTGCCGCACATGCCCGGCAGCGGCCCCGGGGGCTTCCCTCTGCCTCCTGCCCCTCGCGCCCTCTTCCTTGACTCAAGGAACCCCTTTTGACTCAAGGAAGGAGGGCATGCGGCGCCACAAGGAGGAGGAAGTGGGGGGTGCGGTAGAGGAGGGAAGCCCCGCCCCCGGCGCCATTGCTGAGCATGCGCAGCCATGTTCCTGGGTGCCGCGCATGCCCGGCAGTGGCCCCGGGGCCTTCCCTCCGCTTCCTGCTCCTCGTGCTCTCCTTCCTTGATGTGTTTATCTATGCATTTTAGCTATGTTATACCCCACCTCAAGCCTTGAGGAGAGCCAGGTCATGAACAACAACCAGGGGTGGACCTACCTGTTCCGGGGGGGTACGCGGAAAAAAAATTGAGCCCCCCCCCAGTTGCTCCCGAGCACGAGTCACACCCTGGAGCCCAGTGCGCATGTGCGAATCTCTGCGCACGCGCACTGGCTCCAGAGCATGCCTCCTGCTTTGGAGCCCAGTGCGCATGCGCCTCTCTGTGTGCACGCGTGAAACTGCGTGTGCGCGCACTGGCTCCAAAGCGGGAGGTGCGCTCTGGAGTCAGTACGCGTGCGCACAGATTGGCACATGCGCACTGGGAACAGGTAGGTCCGCCCCTGGTTGTTGCTCATGACCTGGCTCTCCTCAAGGCTTGAGGCGGGGTATAACATAGCTAAAATGCATAGATAAACACATCAAGGAAGGAGGTACGATGCGCAGAGCTTTTTTTTACGATGCGCAGAAACTCCTACAGGCGCTATAGCGCCTGTAGAAGTTTCTGCGCATGCGCCGAAAAGCTCCGCGCATGTGGAGGCGTGGCCGGAGCACCCCGGTCGGCTGGCGCGGCGGGCAGCACGGACCGCGAGGCCGGCTGCGGAGGCCTGGCCGGCTCGGCGGCAGGGTGGGGCAGCAGCGGCGCGGGGCGGCGGGCGAGGCGGGCCAGCGGACGCCAGTGGGTGGCGACGCCCCTCCTGGGTGGCGACGCCCCTCTTGGGTGACATCGCCCTACGCGCTTGCGTAGTTTGTCTAATGGATGAACCGGCCCTGATAACAACAACAACAACAACAACAACAACAACGTCCTCTTCTCCCTCTTCCTCCTCCTTCTGTTGTGTCCCCTAGGCAATACTGGTCTCCTTGCAAAATAGTATCGGGCTCTCAAGGTTATTTCCCCTCCGAATCGGGCCTGTCCCTTGGAGATGAAGTGCCTTTGGGTTCCGAACTCTCATTTTATCTCATCGGCTTCAGAGGCCGAAGGTCTGTATAGATTTTAACAAGCTACTTTGATCTTCGGCAGGTTGTTTTGTTTCTTGCAGACTCGCAGCCGCGCCTCATTTTTCTTTCTCAAGCTGCAAACGCCGGAGGAACCGAAGCTGGTGCTTGGAGAGCCGGACACGTCTTCCAGGGCAGGGAGCTCTAATAGGAACCGAATCCTACCACTCAGGATCAGAAAACAGCTGAAACAAGAGTTTATTAGGTCGAGGCTCAGACCATCTCCATTATTATTATTTTAGAAGAAGTTGGCTTGGGGGAAAAGACTGCATGGCAAAGAGTGCCAAATCTGTACTGTTCAGTGAATGCAGCTGGATACCGCTTGCTTTGATGGCTTTTTAAAGGCCATTTTAGTGTATTTACTGTATTTCAATTCTGCTTTTACCGCACTGTTACTATTTAATTGCTTTTTACTACTTAATTGCCCTTTTCAAACTTGTCTAGGATGGATTATGAGCCGCCTTGAGTCCCCACAAAGGCTTTCATGGCTGGAATCACTGGGTTGCCGAGGTTTTGTGTTTTTTTTTACTATATGGTCATGTTCCAGCAGCATTCTCTCCTGACGTTTTGCTTGCATCTGTGGCTAATGACATCTTCGGACTTATGGCGGCCCTCTGAGGTTGAGAGAGTGGGATTTACCCAGAGCCATATAGTGGGGTTTCTTGGCTGAGCAAAGATTTAAATCACGGTCCTTAGAGTCCTAGGCTCCCTCTACATCAGATCTGGGCATCTTATGGCCCGCGGGCTGCATGCGACCCGCCGGCCGATTCTGACTGGCCCAAGGAGAAGGGCATTGGGGTGGGGCCATTTCTGCAAGAAGAAGGGCTGCCGCTGCCGCCATCCCATCATAGCCTGTGGGGCCTGCGTTGGCAGACAGCCCACCACTCCTGAGAACGATCCGAGGAGCGGCGGCTTTGGAATGCTTGCCATCTCGGGAGACGATCCAGTCCTGCAGCGGGAGCAGTTGGTGACCTGCGGCGGCTGATCGCCCTGGCGACCTGAAAGACTTGATCGTCTTCCGGGTTGCCAGGGCGATCAGCCACCGCAGGTCACCGACTGCTCCCGCTGCAGGCCCGGATCACCTCCCAGGGTGGCAGGTACTCCAAAGCTGGGATGGCAGGCACTCCATGGCAGGGCGATCAGCCGATCGGGAACGCCTCTGACGGAATGGCTGGGGGCGAGAGTGTGTGGAGGCCTGCAGCCTCTGATCGTCTGCTGCTCTGCTGGGGCAGCAGCTGGCTCTGCTTTGTCATCCTCAGGCCTGGGTCCATTGGGCCATTCCAACTTGGGATCCTTCCTCTCTTAAGGAGGTCAGCCTCCATCTTGGTTCGCACCTTGTCTTCTTGAATTTCATTTCATTTTATTTTAGTGGTTTTTATAATAATTTTATAATAATTTTATAATAATAATATAATAACATAATAAATAATATAATATAATGTTATATTATAATTTCAATATATTATAATGTCTATATATATATACTATAATAATTATGATATTAATACTAATAATATATGAATATTTCTTGATATATTAATAAGTTAATATTAATGATGTGTAATATATAGTAAATATCTATTATATAAATGGGTTCACGTCATGTGATGTATACCTCAAACAAAGAAACCATACAACGCAGAAACACAATACTTGCCAACAGAAATAGGCCTCAAGCAAGGTACGTTTGTAGCAAAGAAACTTTCCCCCCCAAAACCTAAAAGGCCCCCAAAACAACGAGTAAAAATAAAACTACATTTACCAGCATCCTCCGGGGCAGCCAAATACTCACCCAGCCTCTACATTCTGAACAACATGATTGGCTGCCAATAAGGGCGGATTTGCATAACTGCTGTAACCATAGCAACGCTGACAAGAGCCATCCAAGGCTAGGATAGAATGCTGAGAGATTTCAGTTGGTGTTTGAGGGTTAAACTGCCAAAACCAAACTCTGAGGGAGCAATTCTCCAGCAAATTCCTACCCACACAACACAACACAACTTCCAATCACAACCCATCCCACCAACCTTACGGGACCCCGTACACACAACACCTACAAACACCACAAACTAAAACCATTCCTTCCTTCCACACAGACATAAACTGACCCAAAAGACAAGCCATGCCTTCTAAAAATAACAGCATCGGACGACACACTCACAACGCTACATACATCAAACAAAAAAGGGCAGAACAAACGCCAGAACAGAAACACAATGCGCAGCAGAGACACAGACAACAGGTCACTGCACGACGCACAGCTGAGAACCAAATGCAAAGAACTGCACGACAAGAAGAAGCGCGCAGCCAGGAACAACAAAGACACAGAAATGCAACACAACAGCAGCGCGCAAGGAGCGCAGAAACACGACGTCACAACACAGAAAACAAACTTCAAAAACACCACAACCAATTCCACCGCCTAGCCTTCAGATACAACGCTGCAGAAGACTACAGCATGGCGCCAGAGGCCGACATTGGCACCCTAACGCACATCTGCACACACTGCAAAGCCCTGAAATACCCAGCAGAAACACCGGGAATGTGCTGCCTAGCCGGTAAAGTCTCTCTACCACCACTTGCCACTCCTCCACAACCACTACAGACTTTGCTGAGTGGACACACTCCAGAATCAAAACACTTCCTCCGCTATACAAGACAATACAACTCATGCTTCCAGATGACATCATTTGGAGCACACATAGAAAGTGAGCAATTCATGCCTACATGACCCCACCAAGACCGTAAGTAACATCATTTCCAACCCTTACATCTCGCATCTCCTAAATAGGGCACAGCAACGCGTGCCGGGTACAGCTAGTAGTAAATAAATAAATAATGTAGATTAGAATGTAGTTCAGCCTTTAGGTGCGGACCTCCATAATATTTTTTGGCTCTCGTGTGGCCCCTTGGAAAAAATAATTGCCCACCCCTGCTCTACATTGTCATATAAAATCCAGATTATCTGCTTTGAACTGGATTATATGGCAGTGTAGACTCTGGTGCCTTTTACGCTATCATATAATTCAGATTATCAAAACGGATAATAATAATACACTTAATAATACACTTTATTTATATTCCGCCCTTCTCACCCCGAAGGGGACTCAGGGCGGATTACAGTACTCATACAAGCAGACAATCCCTGCCATTTTTGTATTTGACATACAGCACATACAACATATACAGTAGGAGGATCTTCCAGGTTCTTTTCCTGGTTCTTTCCAGTTGTGTCACCAGGGTGCTGTTGCTCCATTGCGCCACAGGGGGTGCTGTTGCTTCATCCTCCTATGACGAAGAGCTTGCCAGCCTGTTAGGCAATCGGTCTTCCTTATTTATTGGCGTTATAAAAGTCCTTCCCCACAAAGCGGTCCCTAATTTCTCTACTCACAGCTAGGCCATTTTCGACTGCTTAGGTAAACAGAAGGCAGGGTTGACAGCTGGCTGCCCAAACCATCCCAGGGTCTCGAACCTGTAATGTTCAGTTGATAAGATCTTTTAGCAGCTGTTGTTACCTCTGTGCTAAACCTCCGGCCAGGTTAATTCCTTTGAAAAAGATTATATGACTTTACACTGCCATATACTGCCAGTACGCTGATGACACCCAGCTCATTTTGAGGATGGAGGGCCGGCCGGACTCCGTACTCCAGTCTTTCTCAACCAGTGTGCCGTGGCACACTAGTGTGCCGTGACGGACCTCCTGCTGTGCCGCGAAAAAAGCTCTCTGCCCCCCTTCCTCCTCCCCACCTGCTGAACTGCTGCTTGGGGGAGGAGGAAGGGCCAGGCAGTGGCGAAGAAAAAGAAGGGACCGGGGTGCCGCCTCCTTCGGCCGTTTCCCCAGCCAGCCTCCAATCCGCCATGACTCCCACCATGACTCTCGCCCCTCGCTCGCTGAAGCCACGTGGAGGAGGAGCCCCGCCCACTGAAGCCCGTCCACCGCTAATGCTCCTCCTCCGTAGGAGAGCTGAAGCTGGGGGCGGGGGCGGGGCATGGCACGGCCTGTAGGAGAGCTGAAGGGGGAGGGGCGGGGCATGGCATGGCCTGTAGGAGAGCTGAAGCTGGGGGGAGGAGGTGGGGCATGGCACGGCCTGTAGGACAGCTGAAGCTGGGGGGAGGGGCGTGGCATGGCACGGCCTGTAGGAGAGCTGAAGCTGGGGGGAGGGGCGGGGCATGGCACGGCCTGTAGGAGAGCTGAAGGGGGGAGGGGCGGGGCATGGCACGGCCTGTAGGAGAGCTGAAGCTGAGGGGAGGGGCGGGGCATGGCACGGCCTGTAGGAGAGCTGAAGCTGGGGGAGGGGTGGGGCATGGCGCGCCTGTAGGAGAGCTGAAGGGGGAGGGGCGGGCATGGCACGGCCTGTAGGAGAGCTGAAGCTGGGGGGAGGGGCGGGGCATGGCACGGCCCGTAGGAGAGCTGAAGGGGAGGAGGGGCGGGGCATGGCACGGCCTGTAGGAGAGCTGAAGCTGGGGGGAGGGGGCATGGCATGGCACGGCCTGTAGGAGAGATGAAGCTGGGGGGGAGGGGCGGGGCATGGCACGGCCTGTAGGAGAACTGAAGGGGGAGGGGCGGGGCATGGCGCGGCCTGGCTCTGCCCCCTCCCCTGGCTTTGGCACTCCCAGCAGCTGCTCCAGCCTTGAGGGGACAGTGCCAAGCCAGCATTGTGCTGGCTCAGCTACCGCTGGCTTGGCACTGCCCCCTCAAGGCTGGAGCAGCTGCTGGGAGACGTGAAGCCGGGGGTAGGGGTGGGGCATGGCGCAGCCTGGCTCCGCCCCCTCCCAGTTTCGGCACTCCCAGCAGCTGATCCCAGCAGGCCACCATCCCCCAGCCGTTCTGTACTGTGTTAAGAGTGTCATTTTGTGTCATTTCAGTTCGTGGTGTGACCCCGGATTTTTTTTAATGTTAAAAGTGTGCCGCGGCTCAAAAAAGGTTGGGAAACACTGCCGTACTCGATAATTTCCATCTGTGCCTTGAGGCCGTTACTGGATGGTTGCGTGCCAGCAGGTTGAAGCTGAATCCAGCGAAGACGGAAATCCTATGGCTGATTCAGCTGCCAACCCTGGATGGAGAGGCACTATGCCCGTCATCATCTGTAAAAAGCCTTGGTGTCCTCTTGGACCCCCTGCTATCAATGGAGGCCTAAATCTCCACTGTCAGCAGGACTGCATTCTTTCATCTGCGGCAGGCGAAGCGGCTGGCTCCTTATCTGTCCCGGAATGACCTGGCCTCGGTGCTCCAGGCTACGGTCATCTCAAGACTTGACTACTGCAACGCTCTTTACATTGGCCTTCCCTTGACTGCGACCCGGAGACTCAAGCTAGTGCAGAACACCGCCACTCAGCGGTGTCATGTAACATCTATTCTGCGAGACCTGCACTGGTTACCAATTGAATTCCCGATCACATTTAAGGTGTTAGTTCTTACTTTTAAGGCCTTACATGGTCTGGAGCCAGTGTATCTAAGGGATCGCCTGTTCCCTTACAATCTCCCAAGGTCACTACGGTCGGAAGACTTGAACCTTCTTGCTATCCCCAGTGTTAGATCCTTCCAGCTAACAGCAACCCAGCGGAGGGCATTCTCCGTCATAGGTCTGGTGCTATGGAACTCTCTGCCGCCTGAGACTCGGGCCCTTCGAGATCCGAGCTCCTTTCGTAGAACATGCAAAACGCACTTTTTCAGGCAGGCTTTCGACAATTGTTGAGTTTTTAACCACTGTTTTATCTTGTATTGTTGTATTCTTCTTTGTAAACCGTCCCGAACCGTTGGGAGTGGTAGTATATAATTGAATAAATAAATAAATAAATAAATAAATATAATCCAGTTCAAACAGACAATCTGGATCATCTGATTTGAAATCCGGATTATGAGGCAGTGCAGCTCCAGCCATACATTGCCATTTACAATCCAGATTATCTGCTTTGAACTGGATTATGAGGCAGTGTAGACTCATATAATCCAGTTCATACCTGGATTATTTGCTTTGATAATCGGGATTATATGGTGGGGTACATCCAGCCTCTGTCCAATGCTCAAGTCACTACAACGCACTTGAGAGCAACCTGTCTTTCCCTACGGAGCTGTCTACAAATTTCAGAACTAAAGCAGTTGCAGATAAATGTGGGGAAAAGACTTAACAGGTAAACAAACAAACAAACAAATCCTTGTAAACCAGAGATTGAGTGATTTGTTTTTGCGTTGCCAGTGCATCACTCTTTATGTATCGCATATATTTCCTCCCACAGACGCCTTTACCCCACTCCCACAGAAATCAATTTTGTGCAAAAGAGTCTACCAGGGGCTTTGCTGTCCAATCTATGTGTTGCATGCCACTCAAATTCTGAGTGAGGTTAATTTTGTGTGTGTGTGTGTGTGTGTGTATCTATATATATAAAAGGGAAGTGGTCGTGCAACGGGGCAAATGCACGCCAAAACTACATTTCCCACACACACAACAAAACCCAGGGCCACTCATCCCCACCCCGAGGTACATCAACCACCCACTAAAACACCCCGAAACACCACACAACACCCCCAAAACATTCCCCAAAAACCAACATTACTACGCATGCGCAAACACCCGACACACAAAATGGCCGCAAAGAACACATCACCATACCAAGCATGTGCAACATCCGACCGGCCCCGTGCCACCGCCACTGAGCACACCACCACCGCTACCTTCACAGCCTCCTTCGCCGCCTCCACACCGCTTCCCGCATGCAAACCAACAACCATATCCCGGCTCCTTACCCGCCGCATCCATGCCCCGCCTTCTCCGCCGCATCCTTGCCCTTCCGCAGCGGCTGCCAGCCTCTTGGGGACCTGGCCCACGCCATCGCCTCCTCGACCTTCTCCGACGCCTCTTCCCCGGTCCCTGGCCCGGGCCTCGCGGAAGACACCTTGCCCGTTTCGCCACACGCGGCCCGGCCCAGGACCGGCTGGCCAACGGCCGAGGAGAGGGGCAGAAGGCCAAGGACGGGGCCGCGGCCCGGGTCCAAAACAGGAAGGCAGCCGCCGAGAGAGGCCAAGGACGCAGCGGGAAAGGCGTCCGCGCGACCCGGCTCCATGCGGCGCCTGGAAGGTAAGTGAACTACACCTCCCAGAAGGCTCCGCGCCGGCCCGTTTCCCAGCGAGCGGCACTGAGCCTTCTGGGAGGTGTAGTTCACTTACCTTCCAGGCGCCGCATGGAGCCGGGTCGCGCGGACGCCTTTCCCGCTGCGTCCTCGGCCTCTCTCGCCGGCCGCCTTCCTGTTTGGGACCCGGGCCGCACTGCGCGCTCCTTGCCCTTCTTCCCCTATCCTCGCCCGTTACCACCGCTCCTGGCCCGGGCCGCGTGTGGCGAAATGGGCAAGGTCTCTTCCGCGAGGCCCGGGCCAGGGACCGGGGAAGAGGCGTCGGAGAAGGTCGAGGACGCCCACCCGGCCCGCCTCAACAACTGCCTGAGAAGCGGTGGAAGACCCCCCCTTCCCACGACGACGAGGACAAGACAGAGAAGGAAAAAATAAGGAAAGAATAGAAGGATGGAAAGGGAGAAGAAAGGAAGAAGAAAGGAAGAAGAAAGGAAGGAAAGAGGAAAGAAGGAGAGAGATAAAAAATACAAGGATGGAAGGAAGGAGGGGGAAGGAAAATAAACCAGAAAGAAATGAAAAAGCCACAGCGAAGCGTGGCCAGGTCAGCTAGTGTGTGTGTGTGTGTGTGTGTGTGTGTGTGTGTATATAAATATATATATAAAGATTACTTTGTTTCACTATCACCAAATATACCAGGGACTTGGCTTCATGCAGGAAGAAGGAATTTGGGAACAGATATTAAATAAGAGGGGGGGAAATATAAGTCTATTATACCATCATTTATTAAAATGGTCTACAGAAGAAGAACAAGTCAAAGAATGTCAGATAAAATGGGCGAAAGATTTGGGTCATAATATCCTTTCACATCAACGGGAAGAAATTTGGACTAAAAAATTAAAATACTCCGCACAGCTACAGATATTAATGAGAACTGGGTAAAAATGCAATTTAGATGGTACTATACGCCAGGAAAAATTAGCCAAATTTAATAAACACACCTCCAATAAATGCTGGAAGCGTGGAAAAGAAAAAGGCACCTTTTCCCATCAATGGTGGACTTGCAAAAAAAAATACGTAGTTTCTGGAAAGAAATTCATGTAATAATTCAAAAAATTATAAATAATACATTTCCAATGACCCCAGAAATGTATTTATTACGAATATCAAATCCAAAGCTTGATGAAAACCAAGATTAAATGTTTTTTTTAATGAGTGCTCGCGCCAGGATGACCATAGCTAAAACTTTGAAACAAAATATTTATTTAAAAAAGTATGCGTGAGTGAGTGACAGAGGAAATAAAATGCAAAGTACCATTGTTGTAATAATAATAATACACTTTATTTATATTCCGCTCTTCTCACCCCGAAGGGGACTCAGAGCGGATTACAGGTACACATACTTAGCAGACAATCTTTGCCGTTTCCACATACAGAACATATAGACCAGTACTGCCCAGGAAGTCGATCACGATCGACCAGCCAATCGTGGGACCGAAGGAGGTCGATCGCACCTGGATGGGGCACTTCTCAGAGGGGGCGGAGCCAGACTGCGCCAAGCCCCTCCCCCAGCTTCAGCACTCCCAGCAGCTGCTCCAGCCTTGAGGAGGGCAAGGCCAAGCCAGCCTTGTGATAGCTATGCCACCACTGGCTTGGCCCTGCCCTCCTCAAGGCTGAGCAGCTGCTGCTAGAGCTGAAGCCAGAGGGGGCGGAGCCAGGCAGTGCCAAGCCCCTCCCAGCTTCAGCACTCCCAAGGCCCAGCAGCTGCTCCAGCCTTGAGGAGGGGGCAAGGCCAAGCCAGCCTTGTGATAGCTATGCCACCACTGGCTTGGCCCTGCCCTCCTCAGCCAGAGCTGAAGCCAGAGGGGGCGGAGCCAGGCCATGCCAAGCCCCTCCCCAGCTTCAGCACTCCCAGCAGCTGCTCCAGCCTTGAGGAGGGCAAGAACAAGCCAGCCTTGTGTTAGCTATGCCACCACTGGCTTAACCCTGCCCTCCTCAAGGCTGGAGCAGCTGCTGCTAGAGCTGAAGCCAGAGGGGGATGAGACAGGCCATGCCAAGCCCCTCCCCAGCTTCAGCACTCCCAGCAGCTGCTCCAGCCTTGAGGAGGGCAAGGCCAAGCCAGCCTTGTGATAGCTATGCCACCACTGGCTTGGCCCTGCCCTCCTCAAGGCTGGAGCAGCTGCTGCTAGAGCTGAAGCCAGAGGGGCGGAGCCAGGCCATGCCAAGCCCCTCCCCAGCTTCAGCACTCCCAGCAGCTGCTCCAGCCTTGAGGAGGGCAAGGCCAAGCCAGCCCTGTGATAGCTATGCCACCACTGGCTTGGCCCTGCCCTCCTCAAGGCTGGAGCAGCTGCTGCTAGAGCTGAAGCCAGAGGGGCGGACCAGGCCATGCCAAGCCCTCCCCCCCAGCTTCAGCACTCCCAGCAGCTGCCCCAGCCTTGAGGAGGGCAAGGCCAAGCCATCCTTCTGCTAGCTATGCCACCACTGGCTTGGCACTGCCCTCCTCAAGGCTGGAGCAGCTGCTGCTAGAGCTGAAGCCAGAGGGGGGCCGAGCCAGGCCGTGCCAAGCCCCTCCCCCAGCTTTGGCACTCCCAGCAGCTGCTCCAGCCTTGAGGAGGGCAAGGCCAAGCCAGCCTTGTGATAGCTATGCCACCACTGGCTTGGCCCTGCCCTCCTCAAGGCTGGAGCAGCTGCTGCTAGAGCTGAAGCCAGAGGGGGCGGAGCCAGGCCATGCCAAGCCCCTCCCCCAGCTTCAGCACTCCCAGCAGCTGCTCCAGCCTTGAGGAGGGCAAGGCCAAGCCAGCCTTGTGATAGCTATGCCACCACTGGCTTGGCCCTGCCCTCCTCAAGGCTGGAGCAGCTGCTGCTAGAGCTGAAGCCAGAGGGGCGGAGCCAGGCCATGCCAAGCCCCTCCCAGCTTCAGCACTCCCAGCAGCTGCTCCAGCCTTGAGGAGGGCAAGGCCAAGCCAGCCTTGTGATAGCTATGCCACCACTGGCTTGGCCCTGCCCTCCTCAAGGCTGGAGCAGCTGCTGCTAGAGCTGAAGCCAGAGGGGGCGGAGCCAGGCCATGCCAAGCCCCTCCCCTCCCCCTGCTCCGCCCTGCTTCTCTCTCGTCCGGAAGCAAACGTGGACGGTGCGCAGCGAGGGAGGTAGATTTTGGTTTTATTATAAGTAGCTCGCATGCTGAAAAAGTGTGGGCACCCCTGATATTGACAAACAGAGGCAAACTCTGGCCACCAGGGGGAGCTGACACACTTCTAATCTCTCAGCGTCCCCAGCGTCCCTTGTTGTTCCTTCCGCATTCCTCAGCGTTCCTGGAGTTCTTTAATGGCCTCATAATTCAGTCAAAATTTGCCTCCCCACTTAATGTGGGACCTTCATCTCCTACTTGACAGATGCAACTGTCTTTCGGGTTGCAACGGTCGACAGCAGGCTACACTTAAAGGTTGAGCACCCACCTCGACCCGGGAGGCCTCGAACTCATGACCTATTGGTCAGAGAGATCTTATGCAGCTGACACTTAGCCAGCCGCGCCACATTGTTGTAGACATCATTTCCCAAATAAACCTGGGTGAACACTGTTATACGATGCTGTGAAGACCCATATAAGGGATCTGTAGTTGGGTGAGGCAGCTGCACTTTTGGGCAGAGGAGGCTTGAGACCTTGCCAAACTACAACTCCCATGATCCCATAACATTAAGCCATAGCAGTTCAAGGGATGTCCAACTGCATTAATCATGCAGTGTAGATACACCCTAACATATGCGTATTTGGTTAACAAAATGCTGGCCCATGTGCTTTCCCATGCAAAATCATGCAACTGCAACATTTGAAGACAATTGGATACATTCTGCAAGATCCTTCCTGGTCTATAATTCTCCCCAGTGGGGTTTCTGACTGCGGTGAACCCCATTTTTTTAGCCTAGAGATGAATAAGAACAGATGTCCCTTCCATCTCCAGCTGAGAGAGAGGTAACTGCCTGGCCTCCGTCTTGCTGTACCTGCCTGGGAAAACGCTTCCCTTCTTTCGTGATCTTCAATTAGCCTATGCAATTGGCTCAGCGGAAAAGAATTAATGCAACATATGCTAAGTGTATGCATGACCTATTTAAACTGACGGATAATCTTTTTTTTCTCCTCCTTGGTGAAGGCTCTTTAATGGTATAGGCCTGGTGCGCATCGGTGAGCGCAACCTTTTTGAGTCTAAGTAGGTGCATCAGGCTTTGAGTAAGCCAATCAAGATAGACACTGTCTGGCTGCTGGGCGGGTTTCGGGGGCTTCAAAAGGAGGGTGGAATGACCCCAGGATCATCCAGTCCAACCCCTTTCTGCCAGGCAGGAGTACACAATCTATTTATTTATATATATTTATAAATAAATAAATAAATAAATAAGCCCTCCCGACAGAGGGCCATCCAAGAATGTGGCGCAGCTGGCTAAGTGTCAGCCACATAAGATCTCTCTGACCAGTAGGTCATGAGTTCTCCATGCACCATAAAGAAGCCAGTATCATATTGTCGGTCATTTACGTCAATGAAGTTCAAGGATTATTATTGTATGATACATGGAATACACAATTACTGAAGTCTAATTGTGTAACGCCCTGAGGAAGCTCCTTTGTGGAGTGAAACGTGGTGGATCCTGTCCATCTAAACCCGTTGGCGATACTGGCTTCTTGCCCAATGAGATCACTGCGGTCGGAGGACGCCAACCTCCTAGACGTCCCTTCGGCGAGGCTCGTGCGACTGACATCAACCCGCAGGAGGGCGTTCTCCGTCATCGCGCCCACACTGTGGAACACCCTCCCGGCAGAAACACGCGCTATCCAGGACCTGCTCCCTTTCAGACGGGCCTGCAAGACCTACTTCTTTCGGCAGGCTTTCGACCTGTAGGTCTTGCCCCTGTTTTAATTGCTATCTGTCGCGATGCGCTGTACCACAGATTTTTAAATACTGCGTTGTTTTTATATGTTGATTCACTGTTGTTTTTAATTGTTATTGTATTGCTACTGTGCCTTGTATGGCTCTTGCGAGCCGCCTCGAGCCCTCCTGGGAGTGGCGGCATAGAAGCCCGAGTAATAAATAATAAAATAAATAAATGGTGCATGGAGAACTCCTAGATACACCTTGGTTGCGCCGATCCGGAAAGGCTACATTTCCCGCTTAGGGAAGCTGGATAAATTTACTTACAGCCCTTGCTACCAGAGGCACTTGGGTTTCCCTTAAAATTGTGGTGCCTGAGATCAGGATAACCCGCATTTTCGCGGGACTGCACTGAAGTCTACGAACTTTCTTCAGCGTGCTGCAAACGCCGCCCCTTTGGGAGCAACGCTACTAACTTTGAACGCTGCATCCTCGTTTTGGGAGAAATGCCACAACAGAGATATCTCGGGTTTTCCTCTTGGATTATACTGTTAGTTCACACATGGACTAGCACAGGACTATTTAGCTCTCGAAGATTATTGGGGACTTATCCTACTGAGGACTGTAAGTACTCTTTACATGCCCTGGGATACTCCCCAGAGGGATTGAATGCGCTGCACCAGGGTTTGTACTCCTGCACGCGGATATAATTGTTATAATTGTTATACCAGTTTTGATATGTATTGAGATATTATGATGAATGTATAGACCAGGGGTGCTCACACTTTTTCAGCATGGGAGCTACTGATTAAAAAACCAAGTCCCAAAGATCACCTGCCCAGAAATGTAAAACGTATAACTATTTTCTTATTTATTTTTTAATATTTATTATTCATTTTTATGTACCGCTCCTTCCAGCAGGTTCGGGGCACTTTACATAAAATGAAGTTATAAAACATCAACATTTCAATTTAATAACAACAATATAAAACAGAGCATAAAAATACATCCAACCACCCCATTTCTCCCACACTGCCATATTACCACACATATTATCAGCCAGAAAGTAAGAAGAGAGGCTGTTGAACTGCAAGGCCATTTAATCCTCGGCAAGGTAAACAAGGGGGCATGCAAAAATACATCCAACCACCCCATTTCTCCCACACTGCCTTATTACCACACATATTATCAGCCAGAAAGTAAGAAGAGAGGCTGTTGAACTGCAAGGCCATTTAATCCTCGACAAGGTAAACAAAGGGGCATGCAAAAATACATACAACCACCCCATTTCTCCCACACTGCCTTATTACCACACATATTATCAGCCAGAAAGTAAGAAGAGAGGCTTTTGAACTGCAAGGCCATTTAATCCTCGGCAAGGTAAACAAGGGGGCATGCAAAAATACATCCAACCACCCCATTTCTCCCACACTGCCTTATTACCACACATATTATCAGCCAGAAAGTAAGAAGAGGGGCTTTTGAACTGCAAGGCCATTTAATCCTCAGCAAGGTAAACAAAGGGGCATGCAAAAATACATCCAACCACCCCATTTCTCCCACATTTCCATATTCCCCAACATATATTTCTCAAGGAACAAAGCAAGCAGAGAGGCTTTGGACCTAAAAGGCCATTTTTAAAAATAAAAAGGAAACAAAGAGACATGCCAAAGTACAATCAAGCACCCACCCCAAAGTAAAAAGACCGACCTTTGAGATGCGGTAAGGAAATGACCCCAAAACGTCCTTCTTCTTCTCCTCCGTTGTTGCTCCTATTTCCACGCTGCCAGCATGCGTGCTGCCTCCAAGAGCTCACGAGAAGTCAGAGAGGCAGAATGGGCGCTTCTGCGCATGCGCGTGGGGCCAGCCATGCATCGCGTCATCCAGGCCCGCCCCCTTTGGTCTCCTACGACTCTGAGTGGCTGGAGAAGGACGGAGGGAGGAGGAGGAATCCAAAAGAGGGGGCCCATTCTGCCTCTTGGACTCTGGAGCTTTTGGAGCGGCGCGCGAGCAGGAGCGGGGAGGAGCAACGAGGAGGACTTCTTTGCAGCGTGCAGGGGCGCGTGAAGAGGACCAACAGCAAAAAACCTGGTCAGGGGCCTCAAGATCACCAGGATGAGGCCCGAAGATCACCCTGGTGATCGCGATCACCGTTCTGAGCACCCCTGGTATAGACGGACTTATGAAGACCTAATATATTTATTTTGTGATAGATTACACATTCAAATGTATTTTAACAGCAGGGCCTTTTGCAATCTCTACCATTGGAAGCCTGGCCTTCACAAACTACAACAATGGCTGTGCTTAGCCACGCCCACCTCATCCCTCCCTTGCATCACCAGGGGAGGGAACGCATGAGATTTAAAAACTTTTAAGGCTTCACCAAAGTTGCTTAATGGTTGTGAAAATTGAAATAACCTTGGGAGACATCCAAACATAACTCTGAAAAAAAAAGATAAATGGTTCAAATTCAGATTCTTCCCCCCCCCCCTTTTCTGCATGGTTCAAAACTACTTCAAAAGTCAAAATTTGGAAGTTTTTTACGACTTTCAGGATCTTCCGAAGGAACCGATCCAACCCTACTATAAAGTAACACAGCAACAACGCTTTGCTAGATATGGAAAGTTTCCAAATTCACGTACACAATCTAAGGCAGTGTTTCCCAACCAGTGTGCCGTGGCACACTAGTGTGCCGTGAGTGATCATCAGGTGTGACGTGGGAAATGGGAACCTCCAATCCCCTTTCTTCCCCCTCCTGCCGAACACTTTTTCTTCTCCACTCGGGCTCCCTTCGTCCCAGCCTCGCTCTGCTCGCTTTGCCTTGCTTTGCACTGGGGTGAGACTGCCTAGTAGCGCCCGCATGGGTCACGTCTTCCTCCCCCCCCTCCCCTCCTGAACACGGTCACGCTGCCTCCTCAGATCAAAATGGCAGCAGAAGGAGCAGCGTGAGCAAAGCAAGGCAAAGCGAGCAGAGCGAGGCTGGGAAGATGGGAGCCTGAGTAGAGAAGAAAAAGTAAGTGTTCGGCAGGAGGGGGAAGAAAGGGCGCGAAGGGGAAGGGGGAGGAAGAGGTCTCTGTCGAAAGCTGGCATGGGCAAACTTGGACCTTCCAGGTGTTTTTGGACTCCAACTCCCACCATTCCTAGCAGCCTCAGGCTCTTTTTCTTTTCCCCCCTCAGCCACTTAAGCAGGAAAGGGCCTCAGGCTGTTAGGAATGGTGGGAGTTGGAGTCCAAAGCACCCAGAGGGACGAAGTTTTCCCATGCCTGTTTTAGGGACCTTAAAGTGGTGAGCCTCCTTCCAACATTGTGATTCTGGATAGAGAACAAACAATAACATAACATAACATTGTTTGAATCCACAGTGCTCTCTGGGTGTAGGTGAACTACAACTTCCAAACTCAATTCCCAAGCAAACCCTTTCAGTACTTTCTGTTGGCAATGAGAGTTCAATATGCCAAGTTTGGTTCGATTCCATTGTTGCAAGAGTTCAGGATGCTCTTTGATTGTGTGTTAACTATAAATCCCAGAAACTGTAACTCCCAAATGCCAAGGTCTATTTTCCCCAAACTCCATCTGTGTTCACATTTGGGCATATTGAGTATTCATGCCAGGGTTTGGTCCTGATCCAACATTGTTTGAGTCCACAGTGCTCTCTGGATATAGGTGAACTACAACTCCAAAACCCAAGGTCAATGCCCACCAAACTCTTGTAGGATTTTCTCTTGGTTATGGGAGTTCTGTGTGGGAAGTTTGTGTCTTTCTGCCATTCCTGCCAGGATATCTATGTTGTGTTCATCGAAACAGGCCCAGGTTTCACGCTGAGTGTATAAATACATTTTAAAACATATTAACTATATGTATTACTGTGTTAGAGTGTCATTTTGTGTCATTTTGGTTGGCGGTGTGCCCCAGGATTTTGTAAATGTAAAAAAATGTGCCGTGGCTCAAAAAAGGTTGAAAAACATTGGTCTTAGAGCAGTGTTTCCCAACCTTTTTTGAGCCGCGGCACACTTTTAACATTCAAAAAATCCGGGGGCACACCACCAACCAAAATGACGCAAAATGACACTCTAACACAGTAAAGAACGGTTTGGGGTTGGTGGCCTGCTGGGAGCAGCTGCTGGGAGTGCCGAAGCTGGGGAGGGGATGGAGCCAGGCTGCACCATGCCCCTCCCCCTCCCCCCGGCTTCACCTCTCCCAGCAGCTGCTCCAGCCTTGAGGGGGCAGTGCCAAGCCAGAGGTGCCAGAGCCAGCACAATGCTGGCTTGGCACTGTCCCCTCAAGGCTGGAGCAGCTGCTGGGAGTGCCGAAGCCGGGGGAGGGGGCAGAGCCAGGCCGCGCCATGCCCCACCCCCTCCCCCCAGCTTCAGCTCACCTACAGAGGAGCATGAGCGGTCAACGGGCTTCAGTGGGCGGGGCTCCTCCTCCAAGCGGCTTCAGTGAGCGAAGGGCGAGAGTCATGGTGGGAGTCATGGCGGATTGGAGGCTGGCTGGGGAAACAGCCGAAGGAGGCGGCGCCCCGGTCCCTTCTTCTTTTTCTTCGCCACTGCCTGGCCCTTCCTCCTCCCCCAAGCAGCAGGAGTTCGGCAGGAAGGGGGGGAGGAAGGGGGGCAGAGAGCTTTTCTCGCGGCACAGCAGGAGGTCCGTCACGGCACACTAGTGTGCCACGGCACACTGGTTGAGAAAGACTGGTCTAAGGTCCCCAAATGGATGAGGTCCATCTTCTGTAATGCAGCCCAACAAAGCCCCCGCCAGCGCCTCCTGCAGCAACGGGTTAATTAATTGTGTGGCATAGGAATCTCTCTGTGGCCTTTTTAGCCCTCCATCTACTGCCAACCAATTTCGTTCGGTAACCTTAGTCCTGGGTTATGGATTGTGGTGGAGGAAAGTTTAATCATCTGCAGAGAGTTCTTAAAGGAGCCTGTCCTTCGCCCCCAATAAGTTATGCAGTGCAATGTCTTCGTCTTCTGCTTTTTATATAAACAAGCCAGTACTGGAAACTGAACCGTATCTGCCTTTTATGATAATATTGTGTTGATTAAACCTGGACTTTCCCTTTAGGCGCCGTGCTCCATACAGAGCCCCTTTTCCTCATCGACTCCGCTTTCGTAGGCAAGGTTTGTCGGTCACTGAGCATGCAAATGAAGGCCTTGACCTCTGTCCTTACCCAGAATAATGCATCAAATCAGCCTGCTGATATTTTTGAATTTTTCTCCTTTTTTTTTTAAAGTGACCTGGCTCCAAATGATCTGTGATCTAACATGGAAACTGTCAGAGTCATCTGGCTGCTTCCTTTCCATCATTTGAGCAGAAGTGGCAGTCGGCTTGTTACTGAAATGTGTTCGGATGAGGAGCCTGGGACCCGTTTCGTTGACATTCGCCCTTCTTGGTTCTTTTCTCCTCACTTTTGGGTCCTTCGTCTACTTTTAAAAATAAGAGCCAGATCCAGTCTCCTTGTGGAGAGAAAACGTGGGGTATACATAAATATAACAACAACAATAATAATTTTTACATCAGCCACAACTGAAATATACTAAAGTAGCTTCTGGTCCCTTTGAGGTTACCAAAATCCATAGAACAGGGGTGGGCAACCTTGGCCAGATCCGGCCCAGCAGCCGATACTATCCAGCCCTTGGCTCCCTCAAGGCTCCGTCCTGAAGAGAGGGAGGCGAACTCCCATTGGGGCGGCTACAAATGTGAAGAAGCAGGCAGGAAGGCAAGCGGAGGGGAAGGGAAGGGAGGGTAAAGAAGGGGAGGCAGCCAGGAGCAAGACTATGGCTTCGCCCTCCTCCTCCCTTCACTTCCTCCTTGCGCGCTCCCCCCTCCCTCTTGCCTCGGTGCTCTTTCCCTTCTTCTGTTTCCTGTCTTCCTGTTTCCTTCCCTCTCTCCCTCTCTCTTTCCCCCTTTCATTCCTTCCCTCTTCCACCACCTGAATGGAAGACGGAAGGAGAGAGTGTGCAGCGAGGGAGAGGGGGCGGAGCAGTGGGTCCAAGTCTCCCAGAGGCCATCCCTCCCCCCCCCTCTCCACACGTTGTCCCCGGTCTTGAAGAAAGGAGGCCACCCATTTAAGGGCACTCCCCCTAACTCCCGTCACGGCTAAACAGTGGGTCAATAATGCGTGATCTACCGTGTCAAAAGCTGCTGTGAGATCTATCCCCGAATAGATTGGCTAAATTCTTGTTCTACGCATGAAAGAGAGACAAGGTTCCTCGACACGCTAGCTGATTATTCCCTTGAGCAGATGGTCATGGAACCAACCAGGGGAAAGGGGATCCTGGACTTGGTGCTAACTAACGAACAAGACCTGGTTCAAGATGTCCTTGTAAACGAGCCCATAGGTACCAGTGACCACAACATAATAACCTTCAACTTAAGTTTGGATAGCAAACTGTCAGTGAAAACTAACACAGAGACATTAAATTTTCACAAAGGGAATTTCACCAAAATGAGAAAAATAGTAAAGAACAAACTAAAAGGAACAGTAAAAAAAAACAAATCCCTCCAAAATGCTTGGAAACTGTTTAAAAATACTTTAAAACAAGCCGAACTAAAATGCATTCCTAAAATAAGAAAGAGGCCGGGAAAGTCCAAGAGGACATCGGTATGGCTTACAAATGAAGTAAAAGATGTGATTGGAAAGAAGAAAAACTCATTTAAGAAATGGAAGGCTCTTCCTACCGAGGAGAACAGAAAGGAACACAAGCTCTGGCAAACTAAATGCAAAGCAACCGTCAGGAAAGCCAAGAGAGATTTTGAGGCACATATAGCAAAGAATATTTTTAAAAAGCAAAACTTCTTTAAGTACATCAGAAGCAGAAACCCAACTAGAAAAGCAGTTGGGCCACTTGATGAAAATGGTAAGAAAGGGACAATAAGTGAAGACAAGGAGATTGCTGAGCGGCTAAATGACTTCTTTGCCTCCGTTTTCACACAGGAGGACAGACAACATATGCCTGCAGCTGAGTCAGTTTTTTCAGGGAGGGAATTAAATGAATTAAACCAGATAGACATAAACAAGGAGGATGTTCTCACATGCCTTACTAAACTAAATGTCAACAAATCACCAGGGCCAGATGGCATCCACACCAGAGTTCTTAAGGAACTCAAGTGTGAAATTGCTGAAATTCTAGCCAAAATATATAACCTTTCTCTAAGATCAGGCACTGTACCCGAGGACTGGAGGGAGGCAAATGTAACTCCGATCTTCAAGAAAGGATCCAGGGGTGATCCAGGAAATTATAGGCCAGTTAGTCTAACCTCAGTTCCAGGCAAAGTGATGGAAACCATTATTAAAGAAAAAATTACTAAGCACATAGAAGAACAGGCATTGCTGAAAGAAAATCAACATGGTTTCTGCAAAGGCAAATCATGTCTTACTAACTTGATAGAATTCTTTGAGGGTGTAAATAAACACATAGATAAAGGGGACCCAGTCGATATTGTTTACCTTGACTTTCAAAAGGCTTTTGACAAAGTCCCTCACCAAAGGCTCCTAAATAAGCTCTTCAGCCATGGAATCAGGGACAGGTCTTGTCCTGGATTGGAACCTGGCTAAACTGCAGGAAACAAAGGGTGGTAATAAACGGACATTTCTCTGGGTGGAAAGAGGTGAGAAGTGGCGTACCCCAAGGTTCAGTTTTAGGACCGTTACTTTTTAATTTATTCATAAATGATCTGGATGTAGAAGTAAATTGTGAGGTAGCAAAGTTTGCAGATGACACTAAACTGTTCAGGGTAGTTAAAAATGAAACTGACTGTAAAGAGCTCCAGAAAGATCTCTCGAAATTGAGTGAATGGGCAACAAAGTGGCAAATGCATTTTAACCTAAACAAGTGTAAAGTCATGCACACTGGGGCAAAGAACCCCAAATACACTTATCAACTGATGGCATCAAAGCTTTCTGAGACAAACCAGGAAAGGGATCTTGGGGTTTTGGTGGACAGCTCAATGAAGATGTCAACCCAGTGCGCTGCAGCAGTGAAAAAGCAAATTCTATGCTAGGCATGATCAGGAAGGGAATCGAAAATAGGTCGGCAAATGTTGTATTGCCTCTCTACAAATCTATGGTGAGGCCACATCTGGAGTACTGTGTACAATTCTGGTCACCGCACCTCAAGAAGGATATAACGAAACTGGAAAAGGTACAGAAAAGGGCAACAAGAATGATCCAAGGGATGGAGCAGCTCCCTTATGAAATCAGGTTGCAACGCCTGGGTCTTTTCAGCCTTGAAAGACGGCGTTTAAGAGGTGACTTGATCGAAGTGTATAAAATCATGCATGGGATAGAAAGGGTGAATAAAGAAAAATTATTTTCTCTGTCACCCAACACTAGGACTAGGGGGCACTCCCTGAAGCTCCAAGGTAGGAAAGTTAGGACTAATAAAGGGAAATATTTCTTCACCCAGAGGGTCATTGGGTTATGGAACTCACTTCCAGAAGAGGTTGTGACAGCGGTCAGCCTGGACAGCTTCAAGGCAGGATTAGACAGATTCATGGATACCAAGGGAATCAGTAGTTACTGAAATGGACATCCAAGTGCCACCTCTGTGTTGATGGAGGCAGGCAGGATTTCCCGGTACTGGTTGTGGGGGTCGGGAGCAGGTGAGGGTTTTGCCCTCCTTTCTGCTAGAGATCCCTGTGTACAACTGGTGGGCCACTGTGTGACACAGAATGCTGGACTAGATGGGCTGAGGCCCGATTCAGCATGGCTCTTCTTATGTTCTTATGTTCTTATGTTCTTACAACACCAGCAGTGCTGACCCACCACGGTTCAACTGGCAGCGAAGTTGGTCTGTAATGGAGGCACTCAAATTGAGGCACTCAAAGAAAAGAGAACAAGGAAACACAGCCATGGAAAACTTCCCTATCTCACTCTCTACAATGCTAGAAGTTTGGGGATCGAAGAAACATGTAATGAGGTGGGAGGGTTTTTATTGGGGGTATGTTTCCATTATCCCCCAAAAACGAGGTGACAGAGGTCCATCAAATGCTGCGGGGCTTCCTATGCTCATTCTTCACAGAAATGTTGCAAGTATTTCCATTTAAAAGTAATAATAAGAACAGCACAGGGTGTTTCTATTCACTGGAGACTCCATTTGCCACATTCGGGACCTGCTCCCACGGGGTCAGAAACAAAGCATTCCTTTTGCCCATTTTGTTGCCGCCGCTTGTTTCGCCCACTCTCCTTTGCTGGGTGCCAGGGCTTCTGCCAGGGGGGCCCAGCAGCAGAGCGGAAAACGGTGGGAAGCCTTTGAAGACAGCTCTGTTCTGGGAAAGCGGCAGCCACAAGGCTTCCCATCCATAACTATCATGTATCTGAAGTGTTGTAACTCTCTGTTGCTCCGCTCTGGCTCCCAAGAGAGAAAGCGAGTGAGAGAGAAATAGAAGGAGAAGGTGAGACATCCCACAGACAAGCAGCTCAACACAGGGTTAGCGGGTGCATTGGAGATCAATGAGGAAGAGGGTATGTGCAGAGTCACATATAGACAGTAGACCCTCAGTTAACTAAAACTCAAGCTACCAGAACTCTCAAGTGACTGGTCAAAAATGAAGAAACAATACTCTACCTATTTATCTATTATGTCTGTTTGATCCAAAAAAAAGGGGGGTTCAAAACTCATTCCAGATGTAGGGGGCGCTGGCGCTTCGAATCGGAATGACTTCCAAAATTTTTCAAAATAAAAAAATCGTAATTTTTCCAAATGAATTCCAAAATTTCGGAATGGCTTCGTTAATGGCGGATATACACATGCTTAACCCAGTTTGGATGGGGATGTCTTCCCTCCATGTCAGAACCAGGGCGACAGTTGTGTTTAACCCACTTTGGATACGGCTGTCACCCCAGATCTGACGCAGAGGGAAGGACTCCAAACTGAGTTAAATAGCCAATGAGGGGAAAGCACCTCGAGAGGGGTGAGAATCTAATGCCAATTCCTTTCTGAAAATGGCGGCGGTGGCCTCGAAATAGCAAATTCACTTCCCGGTTGCTTACATCGCTTCGAAACCGCTGCAAAGGTGAATTTAATCCAAATTCATTCCAATTTTACGAGCATTCCGATGAACATACCCAGGCCTATTATCTATCTATTCAGTGTGTGTGTGTGTGTGTGTGTGTGTGTGTATGCTGTTTGGAGGAGGGTGGACCACAGATGATGGGACTTGCAGTACCTTCAGTAATTTCATGATACCACTGCAACTCCCAATAATGATGGATCAAGGCCAAACAGGGCAGACAGAGCCCCCATGACCCACTCTATGCCCTGGTGCTCCTTGGAGGAGGGTGGACCACAGATGATGGGACTTGCAGTACCTTCAGCAATTTCATGATACCACTGCAACTCCCAATAATGATGGATCAAGGCCAAACAGGGCAGACAGAGCCCCCATGACCCACTCTATGCCCTGATGCTCCTTGGAGGAGGGTGGACCACAGATAATGGGACTTGCAGTACCTTCAGTAATTTCATGATACCACTGCAACTCCCAATAATGATGGATCAAGGCCAAACTTGGCAGACAGAGCCTCCATGACCCACTCTACATCCTGGTGCTGTTTGGAGGAGGGTGGACCACAGATGATGGGACTTACAGTACCTTCAGTAATTTCATGATACCACTACAACTCCCAATAATGATGGATTAAGGCCAAACTTGGCAGACAGAGCCTCAATGACCCACTCTACATCCTGGTGTTGTTTGGAGGAGGTTAGACCATGGACGATGGGACTCGCAGTGCCTTCACTAACTTCCTGACACCACTGTGAGCCACATAAATAACTGCTAAAGACCAACTACTACGTTTCTCAAAAACCCGGGCACCGCCGGGTCCTAAGCTATATACTATATATATATATATATATATATATATATATATATATATATATATACACACACACACACACACACACACACACACATATATATATATATATATATATATATATATATATATATATATATACACACACACACACACTGGCTTGGTTGATTAAAAAATAGTTCATAACTCATTTTGAATGTAGGGGGCATTGGTAGTTCAATTCTAAAGTCACTTCCGAATTTTCCTGAAAAAAGTCGGAACTTTCTGAAACTTCTGAACTGCTTCATTAATGGCGGACGCAATTGTGCAATATGCGGAAAACAGCACTGGCACTGGGGAAACTCCAGGGCCTTCTCCCTCCCTCGTTGTTATACCAATCTTGATGAAACTGGATGTACTGCTACAAGACATCCTCCTCTGTGAGCACACCAAATTTCAACATGTTAGGACATGTGAGCAAAAAAAGAAGTTTCCAGAAATGACTTTACTAATTTCACCCTCTCCTTTCCAAACACACTTTTCCTCTTTCTTTGGAACAGGACTGTTAGGACTATATAGACTCCAGGAAAAAAAGGAGAGACCCCCAATAAAAATAGCAAAGCTTTAGTGGTGAGCAAAAAAGAAGTTTCCAGAAATGACATTATTAATTTCACCCTCTCCTTCTTTCTCTCTCTCCTCTGGCCCCGAACCAGTTTTCCCCATCGAATCCACAGATCAGGTGACACCACACCTCTTATCCACTTCTCAGCACAATCTCTGTATCACTAGTAGTTTATTCATGCTTAGACCAAAGGTGCTTGGAATAAAAAAAATAAATAAGTGTGATATAAAATGGCGTATAGCCTTTGCATACTAAAACAATCTATAGAATTATTTATTTATTTATTTAAAACTTTTGTCCCCCAATAGAGGGACTCAGACCGGCAACCAACAAGAATTCAATGCTAACATTTAAAATCTAAAAACATCTAAAATTCACAATAAAATTAAACAATTATCAATACAATAAATACATAAAAACTATTCACCACAGTAAAATTATGTCCAGCTCAGTCCTTGTATACCAGGGGTGCCCACACTTTTTTCAGCATGCGAGCTACTTATAATAAAACCAAGATCTACCTACCTCCTCAAGGCTGGAGAGGGAGGGGGGGGCGGGGCTTGGTACAGCTGAAGCCAGAGGGGGCGGAGCCAGGCAGCACCAAGCCCCGCCCCTCCTCTCTGGCTTTGGAGCTCCCAGCAGCTTCTCCAGGCTTGAGGATGGCAACACCAAGCCAGTGGTGTCAAAGCTAGCACACGGCTGGCTTGGCACTGCCATCCTCAAGCCTGGAGAAGCTGCTGGTAGAGCTGAAGCCAGAGGGGAGGCAGAGCCAGGCCACGCCAAGCCCCACCCCCTTCCCTCTGGCTTCAGCTCTACCAGCAGCTTCTCCAGGCTTGAGGATGGCAACACCAAGCCAGTGGTGTCAAAGCCAGCACACGGCTGGCTTGGCACTGCCATCCTCAGGCCTGGAGAAGCTGCTGGTAGAGCGAAAGCCAGAGGGGGGCGGAGCCAGGCCATGCCAAGCCCCGCCCCGCCGGCTTTGGAGCTCCCAGCAGCTTCCCCAGGCTTGAGGATGGCAACACCAAGCCAGTGGTGTCAAAGCTAGCACACGGCTGGCTTGGCACTGCCATCCTCAAGCCTGAGGAAGCTGCTGGTAGAGCGGAAGCCAGAGAGGGGCGGAGCCAGGCCACAACAAGCCCCACCCCCTCCCCTCTGGCTTTGGATCTCCCAGCAGCTTCTCCAGGCTTGAGGATGGCAGTACCAAGCTAGTGGTGGCATAGCTAGCACAAGGCTGACTTGGCACTGCCATCCTCAAGCCTGGAGAAGCTGCTGGTAGAGCAGAAGCCAGAGAGGGGTGGAGCCAGGCCACGGCAAGCCCCTCCCCCTCCCCTCTGGCTTTGGAGCTCCCAGCAGCTTCTCCAGGCTTGAGGATGGCAGTACCAAGCTAATGGTGACAAGGTAGCACAAGGCTGACTTGGCACTGCCATCCTCAAGCCTGGAGAAGCTGCTGGTAGAGTGGAAGCCAGAGGTGGGTGGAGCCAGGCCACGGCAAGCCTCGCCCCCTCCCCTCTGGCTTTGGAGCTCCCAGCAGCTTCTCCAGGCTTGAGGATGGCAGTGCCAAGCCAGTGGTGTCAAAGCTAGCACACGGCCGGCTTGGCACTGCCATCCTCAAGCCTGGAGAAGCTGCTGATAGAGCGGAAGCCAGAGAGGGGCGGAGCCAGGCCATGGCAAGCCCCACCCCCTCCCCTCTGGTTTTGGAGCTCCGAGCAGCTTCTCCAGGCTTGAGGATGGCAACACCAAGCCAGTGGTGTCAAAGCTAGCACACGGCTGGCTTGGCACTGCCATCCTCAAGCCTGGAGAAGCTGCTGGTAGAGCGAAAGCCAGAGAGGGGTGGAGCCAGGCCACAACAAGCCCCACCCCTCCCCTCAGGCGTTGGATCTCCCAGCAGCTTCTCCAGGCTTAAGGATGGCAGTACCAAGCTTGGTGGCATAGCTAGCACAAGGCTGACTTGGCACTGCCATCCTCAAGCCTAGAGAAGCTGCTGGTAGAGCAGAAGCCAGAGAGGGGCGGAGCCAGGCCACGGCACACCCCTCCCCCTCCCCTCTGGCTTTGGAGCTCCCAGCAGCTTCTCCAGGCTTGAGGATGGCAACACCAAGCCAATGGTGACAAAGGTAGCACAAGGCTGACTTGGCACTGCCATCCTCAAGCCTGGAGAAGCTGCTGGGAGAGGGGAAGCCAGAGGTGGGCCCAGGCCACGGCAAGCCTCCCCCCTCCCTCTGGCTTTGGAACTCCCAGCAGCTTCTCCAGGCTTGAGGATGGCAACACCAAGCCAATGGTGACAAAGCTAGCACAAGGCTGGCTTGGCCCTGCCATCCTCAAGCCTGGAGAAGCTGCTGGTAGAGCAGAAGCCAGAGAGGGGCAGGACCAGGCCATGGAAAGCCCCACCCCCTCCCCTCTGGCTTTGGAACTCCCAGCAGCTTCTCCAGGCTTGAGGATGGCAGTGCCAAGCCAGTGGTGGCATAGCTAGCACAAGGCTGGCTTGGCCCTGCCCTCCTCAAGGCTGGAGCAGCTGCTGGGGGTGCCAAAGCCGGAAAGGGGCCGGGGCTTGGCGTGGCCTGGCTCCCCCCCCCCTCTGACAAGCACCCCATCCGGCTGGGATCGACCTCCTTTGGTCCCGGGATCGACTGGTCGATCGCGATCGACTTCCTGGGCCGCCCTGTTGTCTGATGGTCAGCGACTTTAGTCAATAGTGATCTCCGCCCTCATTGTGTGAAGGCCTCATTGCACAGCTTCCTAAAAGTCAGGAGGGAGGGGGCAGATCTAAATTCACTTGGGAGGGAATTCCACAACCGGGGGGGCAGGGCCTCTCCAGACGATCTTAGCACTCTTGAGGGTTCAGGGGAGAATACATTCGGACAGGTAAACTGGGCCGAGACCGTATAGGGTTTTGTAGGTTAACACCAGCACTTTGAATTGTGCTCGGAAGCTAATTGGCAGCCAGTGGAGCTGGCGCAACAGGGGAGTTGTGTGTTCCCTGTACCCCGCTCCTGTTAATAATCTGAATCAGTGCTGTCCAACTTCTACGGGGTCCAGGGCCGGATAAGAGGTCACTGATGACCTAGGGGGCCGCTCGGCCCCGCCCCAGGCCCCGCCCCAACCCCAGGCCCCCCCTCCTAAACGGCCGAAAAGGGCAGAAGGCAGCGCCAAGAGCAGCGCGTCACAGGCCTGGTGTGACACGCTGCCCCTTGGCACTGCCTACTCCTCCTGGCCCCCTCCCTTCCTAGGGCGGAGGCGCGCGGAAAAAAGGCGCGCAAGAGCAGCGCTCACGCCAGGCCTGTGACGCTCTGCTCTTGGCGCCGCCTACTCCTCCTTTCGGCGCCCCCGCCCTAGGAAGGGAGGGCGCGGCGCAGGGCAGAAGGCGGCGCCAAGGGGCAGCGCGTCACGCCAGGCCTGTGACGCGCTGCTCTTGGCGCCGCCTGCTGCCCGGCGGCTCTCCCGCCCTAGGTAGGGAGGGCGCCGAAAAGGAGGAGGAGCTAGCTCTCTTCCTCCTCCCTGCCCCGCCTCCCCCTCCCCCCCGGCCGCCATTTTTTAAAAAAGAATCGATTTTTTTTCAAATTTAAAAATGGCGGCTGAGGGCATAGGTGGGGCCGTGTCCAACAGGCTACGGGGCCGGATCCGGCCCCGGGGCTGCCAGTTGGACAGCCCTGATCTGAATTAAAGGCATGTTGACTGATCTCTGGCTCAGCTCAAGTAAGTGAGCATTTCCCTGTTGCTTATATTTGGAGGTCCAGGCCACGGTTTCCTTGTGTCTTTTGAACAATATCACAAACGCTTTAAAAAAAATTGCCAAAGATATTCATTAAAAAGTGCAATTGCCCTTCTCTGTCGGCCGCCTGGGCGAAAACGTTTCGTCCCATGCTGCCTTAATTTTCAGCAAGTTAAGCAGGAATATTTTATTTTTTTTAAAAAAAAGAAAAAGCAAATGAAAGAAAAGAAAGAGGGCTTCCAGGAAGGAGAACCCTGCAATTTCGCTTTATTTATAATTCATAGACCTCTCATAAAGGCGCTGGCCTTTCCCTGCTGAGGCAGAAACCGATCCACGGAGTTGCATTCTTTGCTGAGCGTGGAGAACATGGGGCCTTCCCTTTGAAGTCCTCCCTTTCTCCTCCTCAGCAGAAACTCCTGCTACTTTGCAATAATAGCAAACAAAAGCAGTTGCAAACAGGGGGTCGGGAGAACATGCAATGGGGAGTGTACCAAACCCTTGGGAGCCCTTCTGCAGAGTTTGCAGAAGTTGCGTGGACTGCCTCTTTCCAAGGAGGGGTCATGCTGTGCCCTCCTCTGGTAAGCTATTCTTGGAATGAGTCAAGAATAAGGAGACCAAGATGGCTGAATCCTAGAACCCTGTGAAGCCTAAATATAAAATTCTAAGGACCGCGGATACATACGGCCCATGCCTGGCAAGAGCCGCGAATCTCCAAAGTCTCCAAAACAGACTAGGACCCACCAGTTGAAGGCAAACGACAGAGGCCTTATTCAATCTGCAGAAGGGATGCAAGTACTGCAAAATATGTCAAAATGTTCAAGCATTTATTTATTTATTTATATTCCGCTCTTCTCACCCCAAAGGGGACTCAGAGCGGATTACAGGTATACATACTTATCAGACAATCCCTGCCGTTTCCACTTACACGCATATAGACAAACATATAGACAAACAGAGGCAAACTCTGGCCACCAGGGGGAGCTGACGCACTCCTCATCTCTCAGTGTCCCTTGTTGTTCCTTCCACATTCCTGGAGTACTTTTAATGGTCTCATAATTCAGTCAAAATTTGCCTCCCCACTTAATGTGGTACCTTAATCTCCTACTTGACAGATGCAACTGTCTTTCGGGCTGCAAAGGTCAACACCAGGCTACACTTAAAGGTCGAGCACCCACCTCGACCTGGGCAGGCCTCGAACTCATGAATTACTAGTCAGAGAGATATTATGGAGCTGACACTTAGCCAGCTGCGCCACATTCCCAGTGCATTTAATTCAGGACTCATAAGCATTATGGGATGTGAAACCATTTAAGACAGTAGAAAACACAGTAATTAACATTGCCTAGGTTCAGATTTTCCTCCTCAATCCCTGATTGGCTGAGTGCAGCCTACACTCTTGATTGGTTAGGAAGTGGACTCAGGTGGGCTCACTCTGTGGTTGGCTCTGGCCCCAATGACATGACTGGAGATCCCCTCCATGGTGGGTGGAAATGCCCTAGGATCACCAATCAGCTGTTGAAGCTCTTCTCTATCTTGAGATGGAGAGGAGCTTCCAGGAAGTGGCATCGATATCTGGGAGGTTATGGTGGAATTTTTGAGACCATGAACGTCCAGGTGTGGAAGTGATGGCGTTAGGCAAATGTTGAGACCGGGATGTCGGGGACAATGAGTGATACTCCCCCAAGTATCAAGTATCAAGGGGGATCAGCACTGCTCGTGTTATTGGACCTCACAGCAGCTTTTGATGCGTTAGACCACGCATTGTTTACCCACCGTCTAGCCATGACGGGAGTTAGGGGGACTGCTCTTAAATGGGTGTCCTACTTTCTCCTAAATCGGGGACAGCGAGTGGAGAGGAGAGGCATGGTCTCTGAGAGGCTCCCCTTAAGTTGTGGGGTGCCTCAGGGAGCCATTCTCTCCCCTTTATTGTTTAACATCTACATGCGACCACTTGTCAAGCTGATGCAGAGTTTTGGTCTGGAGTGTCATCGGTATGCGGATGACACCCAGCTGGTGCTGAGGATGGACGGCCAGCCAGACTCGGTACCCGATTGTTTCCAACAATGCCTTGAAGCCATGACTGATTGGCTACAAGCCAGTCGGCTGAGAGTGAATCCATCGAAGACGGAGATCCTTTGGCTGGGTCATCCAGGTGGGTGTGAGCTCCAGTTGCCTACTCTGGACAGTGAGGCATTACGCTCGGAGCACTTAGTAAAGAGTCTGGGGGTCCAGTTAGACCTGCTGCTGGCAATGGAGGCTCAGGTCTCTGCTGTCAGCAGATCCGCTTTTTACCATCTGCGGCAGGCTAGGCGGCTGGCGCCCTATCTCTCCAGAAATGACCTAGCCACGGTAATCCAAGCGATGGTCATCTCAAGGCTAGACTACTGTAATGCCCTTTACATTGGCCTTCCTTTGTCGGTCATCCGGAAGCTCAAACTGGTGCAGAACGCAGCAGCGAGACTCTTGGCTGGAGTGCCGGCCACGGCTCATATCACTCCAACTCTGCAGCGGCTGCACTGGTTACCAGTCGAGCACCGGATCATCTTCAGATTGTTGGTCTTGACTTTTAAGGCCTTGCATGGTCTGGGGCCGGTGTACTTGAAGGACCGTCTACTCCCATATGTTCCCCAGAGATCTCTTCACTCTGAGGATCTCAAACTCCTGCAGATCCCCTCCCTGCGAACCATCCACTTGTCGTCAACCAGAGAGCCTTGTCTGTGGCAGCACCATATCTATGGAATAACTTACCACCTTTTTTTCCCCATAAGTTTTTATTATTTTGTGCAGTAAATAAAAACAGATAAAGAGGGGGAACAATCGTAGAGTCATAGGAAAGTAGGAAAACATGTAACTAACTAAGACATAAAAGTACCTTTGTGGAGTCCATCACTCCATCAGAGGTGAAGAGAGGAAAAAGGGAGAAGAAAGAGAGAGAAGGAAAGATAAAGAATCAAGAATTTAAAATAAAGAAAACTTTGACTTCCATACATCTTCGTTTCGTCTAGTCCATTTTTAGTTCATTCTATTCACTTTACATTAAGTCTTTCCATAGTGATTGGTATTATTTCTCGTATTTTTCTTTAACCAGTTCGTCCTCCATCCTTTCCTACTAATGCCCGTCTCTATTTATCTTGTCCTGGGTGGGTTATATTTCCTTGTCGATGTGTTCTTGCACTCCCTCCCAGTTTGTTCTTTTCGCACCTTTCCCATCATTCCTTTTCAGCCAAAAGGTTAGCTAGTCCATATCTTTTATATCCATGACTTTCTGTAGCCATTGGACTCTTGTTGGTATTTGGTTTTCCTTCCAATATCTTGCAAATATCATTCTCGCTGCTGTCGAGAGAAATATAAACAATTTTTGTGTATTTTCTTGATCAAATATGTTTTCATCTAAACGTCAGAGTAAATAAAACTCTGGTTTCATTGGGTAGACCAAACCTAAAATCTGCATGCATTCCTTATGTATCATTTGCCAAAATTGATTTGTTCAGGGGCACGTCCACCACATATGGTAGAATGACCCTTCATGGGCTTTGCATTTCCAGCATTTGTTATCCGTATTTTTATACATTAGACTTATTTTTTTCGGAGTTATATACCATCTGTGTAGCATCTTAAGATAGTTTTCTTTTAAATCCGAGGCATACGTGTATTTCAATCTTGTTGTCCATACTCGTTCCCATTCATTTAACTTTATTGTCCTTCCTACGTTCTGTGCCCATCTGATCATGGAATGTTTTATTTCCTCCTTTTCCGTCGCCCATATTAACAACATATTGTAGATTTTTGTGATGATTTTTTTCTCTCCAGTTAAAATTTTGTCCCATTGCTCCTCTTTCCCACTAAAACCTACTTTATTATCTCTTTTAAAACATTCCTTAATCTGATAGTAATGCAGCCAGGATATGTCTTTAAATTGACATTTGACCCCCTCGTAACTTTTGAGTTCGTATGTACCATCTCTTCTTAATTCTAGTAAGTCACTGTATTTAGGCCATTCCCTCCATCCTAGAATAACTTACCACCTGAAGTACATGAAATTAGCAAGCTGCTGGCTTTCCGGAGAGCTTGCAAAACAGTGTTGTTCCGGCAGGCATTTAGCCTTCAACCTCCTGGTTTTAGCGGAATATTGTTCAATTGTCTGATTTCACTGTTTTACTGTTTTATGCTTCTTGTTATAGTTCAACATGCTGTAAACCGTCCTGAGCCAATATGGAAAGGACGGTATATAAATTGAAATAATAAATAAATAAATAAATATTATTTAATTCAGGGCTCATGAAGTCAAGGCACCGTTCCATGATGTGCTGACAATGGCCCTTCTCATCCTCCTTAGATAATCTGGCACACATAGAATCATGATGCAACCAGAGTTAGAGGCGATGCCACAGGATCAGGCCTGGATCAGGCCCTTTTGCCACCCTAGGCCAAAGGGTCTGCCTCTGCCCCTCCCCCCGGCTCCCAAAAAATCCCCCCAAAAATTTACCCCAAAAAAAGGGCGCATGCGCAGCCGCCCCCTCCCTTTGCTCTGCTCCCCAGGTCTGCTTTAGGAGGGAGGGAGGGAGGATCGGCTCCGCTCCTTACTCCGCCCCTCGGCTCCGCCCCTCCCCGCCTCCTCACCGGATTGAAGGAAGGAGGGCGGGGTGAGGAGAAGAAAGAGGCGCCCTCCCGCCGCGCGTCCTGCGCCCCGCCCACCCCTTTTCAGCGGGGCTGGCACGACTCCTCTCTGACTCCTCCCTGGCGTGGTGTGAGGTGGCCAGGCAGGGAGGAGGAGGCAAAGCCGCGCCGCCGCCCCTCCTCCCTTGCGTTGCCATGCCACGCAAGGGAGGAGGGGCAGCGGCACGGCTTCTCCCCGCCTCCCTGGCTTGGCGTGGCCAGGCAGGGAGAAGTCGCGCTACCGGCCCTCCTCCCTTGCGTCGGCACGCCACCCAAGGGAGGAGGGGCTGCGGCGCAGCGTCGCCTCCTCCCTGCCTGGCCACGCCACGCCCCGCCAGGGAGGAGGCAGAGAGGAGTTGCTCCAGCCCTGCCGAAAAGGGGTGGGCGGCGCGCAGGACGCGCAGCGGGAGGGCACCTCTTTCTCCTCCTCACCCCGCTCTCCTTCCTTCAATCCGGCGAGGAGGCGGGGAGGGGCGGAGCTGAGGGGCGGAGTAAGAAGCGGAGCCGATCCTCCCTCCCTCCCTCCTAAAGCAGACCTGGGGAGCAGAGCAAAGGGAGGGGGCGGCTGCGCATGCGCCCTTTTTTTTGGTAATTTTTTGGGGGGATTTTTTTAAAAAAAAATTGGGCGTCCGGATTCGCTGCCCCCCCAAACGTGCCACCCAAGGCCATGGCCTCGGGTGGCCTTATGGGTAATCCGGGCCTGCACAGGACTTCCAGTCCAACTCTTTTCTGCCTTGCTTAAAGACATCATCCAATCCCTCCTGACAGATGGCCACCCGGTCTCCATTTAAAGACCTCCAGAGAAGGAGACTCCATTGGACAACCTGACAGTAGCGGATTCCACAGTCCAACAGTTCTTATGAATGAATGGATCATATTTACAGGGGTGCCCTCACTTTTTCAGCATGTGAGCTACTTATACTAAAACCAAGTCAGAAAGATCTACCTACCTCCTCAAAGCCGGGGAGGGGTGGGGTGGGGCTTGGCCAGAGGGGGGCGGAACCAGGCCACACCAAGCCCTGCCCCCTGTGGCTTCTGCTCTACCAGCAGCTTTTCCAGGCTTGAGGATGGCACAGCCAAACCAATGGTGACATAGCTAGTACAAGGCTGACTTGGCACTGCCATCCTCAAGCCTGGAGAAGCTGCTGGTAGAGCAGAATCCACAGGGGGCGGAGCCAGGCCGTGCCAAGCCCCGCCCCTCCCCTCTGGCTTTGGAGCTCCGAGCAGCTTTTCCAAGCTTGAGGATGTCAATGCCAAGCCAATGGTGACATAGCTAGTACAAGGCTGACTTGGCACTGCCATCCTCAAGCCTGGAGAAGCTGCTGGTAGAGCGGAAGCCACAGGAGGCAGAGCCAGGCCGCAAGAAGCTCTGCCCCTCCCCTCTGGCTTTGGAGCTCCCAGCTGCTTCTCCAGGCTTGAGGATGGCAATGCCAAGCCAGTGGTGACATAGCTAGTACAAGGTTGACTTGGCACTGCCATCCTCAAACCTGGAGAAGCTGCTGGTAGAGCGGAAGCCACAGGAAGCAGAGCCAGGCCGCGCCAAGCTCTGCCCCCTCCCCTCTGGCTTTGGAGCTCCCAGCTGCTTCTCCAGGCTTGAGGATGGCAATGCCAAGCCAGTGGTGACATAGCTAGTACAAGGCTGACTTGGCACTGCCATCCTCAAGCCTGGAGAAGCTGCTGGTAGAGCGGAAGCCACAGGAGGCAGAGCCAGGCCGCAAGAAGCTCTGCCCCTCCCTCTGGCTTTGGAGCTCCCAGCTGCTTCTCCAGGCTTGAGGATGGCAATGCCAAGCCAGTGGTGACATAGCTAGTACAAGGTTGACTTGGCACTGCCATCCTCAAACCTGGAGAAGCTGCTGGTAGAGCGGAAGCCACAGGAGGCAGAGCCAGGCCGCGCCAAGCTCTGCCCCCTCCTCTGGCTTTGGAGCTCCCAGCAGCTTCTCCAGGCTTGAGGATGGCAATGCCAAGCCAATGGTGACATAGCTAGTACAAGGCTGACTTGGCACTGCCATCCTCAAGCCTGGAGAAGCTGCTGGTAAAGCAGAATCCACAGGGGGCGGAGCCAGGCTGTGCCAAGCCCCGCCCCTCCCCTCTGGCTTTGGAGCTCCCAGCAGCTTTTCCAAGCTTGAGGATGTCAATGCCAAGCCAATGGTGACATAGCTAGTACAAAGCTGACTTGGCACTGCCATCCTCAAGCCTGGAGAAGCTGCTGGTAGAGCGGAAGCCACAGGAGGCAGAGCCAGGCCGCAACAAGCTCTGCCCCCTCCCCTCTGGCTTTGGAGCTCCCAGCTGCTTCTCCAGGCTTGAGGATGGCAATGCCAAGCCAGTGGTGACATAGCTAGTACAAGGCTGACTTGGCACTGCCATCCTCAAGCCTGGAGAAGCTGCTGGTAGAGCGGAAGCCACAGGAGGCAAAGCCAGGCCGCGCCAAGCTCTGCCCCCTCCCCTCTGGCTTTGGAGCTCCCAGCTGCTTCTCCAGGCTTGAGGATGGCCATGCCAAGCCAATGGTGACATAGCTAGTACAAGGCTGACTTGGCACTGCCATCCTCAAGCCTGGAGAAGCTGCTGGTAGAGCGGAAGCCACAGGAGGCAGAGCCAGACCGCGCCAAGCTCTGCCCCCTCCCCTCTGGCTTTGGAGCTCCCACCTGCTTCTCCAGGCTTGAGGATGGCCATGCCAAGCCAGTGGTGGCATAGCTAGCACAAGGCTGGCTTGGCCCTGGCCTCCTCAAGGGTGTAGCAGCTGCTGGGAGTGCCGAAGCCAGGGGAGGGGCGGGGCTTGACGCGGCCTGGCTCCGCCCCCTCTGAGGAGCACCCCATCCGGCTAGGCTCGACCTCCTTCGGTCCCGCTTGCAGGGGTGGGGCTGCTTGCAGGGGGCGGGGCCGCTTGCGGGGGGGGGCCCTCCCTCCTTGCTGGCATCAGCGTCGGTCCCGCCCCTCTTCGGCACGAGCAGCGAGACAGGAGGGGCTGGCAGGACTTCCCTCTGCCCCCTCCTTTTTCACGTCAGCATCGGTCACGTCAGAGGGGTGGCGCCGGCGCGAGCATGCGCACTTTTTAAAATATATTTTTGTTACTTTTTAAAAATAATTTTTGATTTTTTTAAAACTGGGGGGGGGGGGACTTGCTGCGCACCCAGGGCTGCCGCCCTAGGCCTACGGTGGCCTTATGGGTAATCCAGGCCTGTTTCGAATAGCACTCAGTGCCCACCAGCCTCCTCTTCAATCTACTTCGTAATCAGCCTCAGTTTCATTGACTTCCATTGAGCTCCACGCCTGCTTGAGAAGACTGGCTGCCAAATGCAGTCCTGTTGGATCAGTTACACTTAGGCCTGAAGTGGAAAGGGGAGGGTTCCTCAAGTGAGCCATGCAGATGAGACATGCATGCCATGCGCCGTACGACACCCATGTTGCTCATCCCCACCCGAGCGCATGCAAGATCACGGCCCCAATCAAGCGCCCGAGCGACTGCCCCTTTTGAAATTACACAATAAATTAAAACATCAAATATTCATTGCGTAATCTCTGTTTGACATTTCATTCTCATCCGCGAGTTGTGCTGGGAATATGCACTTGGCTGCCGTATTAATTACCCATCCATTATTTATGAACTGCTGTATTATTAATAGAAGAGCAATATTATTGGGTAGGGGGCTGCATCCCTGTTGGTGATGGAGGGAGAGGACCAAGCAGGCTCCGATGAGGAAGCAAGCCCCACCTTGACCTTACCTTCTCTTGATCGATCCTAGAGCACCGTGCGCCATTCTGGGCACCACAGCTCAATAATTATGTGGACTCGTAGCTGGAGATTGTCCAGAGAAGGACGACCCAAATGGTCAAAGGCCTGGAAGCTATTAATCCCTCTGAGGAACAGCTTAGAGAGCTGGGAGGACGGAGACATGGAGCAGGTCCCGTTGAAGCAGAGGAAAGTTTGTTTTCTGCTGTTCCAAAGGCTGGGACGCAATGGAGCAATGGATTTAAATCCCAGGAAAAGAGATTCCACCTAAACATTAGGAAGAACTAGAGTTTTTCGGGATGTCTGGCCATGTTCCAGAAGCATTCTCTCCTAACGTTTCACATGCATCTGTGACTGGCATCCTCAGAGACTGTGTTGTCAGTAAGGCAAGTGGAATGTATCTGTGAAATGGGGGAAAGAACTCTGTTGTCTGTTAAAACAAATGTGAATGTTGCAATTAGCAAGCTTGATGCCCCCACTGATTGACTTTGCAGCTTCATGGCTATTCAATTTTATGGCTACTCAATGCTATTCAAGCTTGCTAATTGCAACTTTTACACCATATATATACAGTATATATATATACAGTATACATACACACACACACACACACACACATACACACACACACACACAGAGAGAGAGACATATATATATCATCCAGAGCAGGGGTGCTCAGAATGGTGATCGGGATCACCAGGGTGATCTTTGGGCCTCATCCTGGTGATCTTCAAGCCCCTGACCAGGTTTTTCGCAGTTTGTCCTCTTCATGTGCCCCTGCACGCTGCAAAGAAGTCCTCCGTCATTGCTCCTCCCTGCTCGCGCACCACCTCCAAAAGCTGCAGAGTCCAAGAGGCAGAATGGGCCCCTCTTTTGGATTCCTCCTCCTCCCTCCGTCCTTCTCCAGCCACTCAGAGTCGTAGGAGACCAAAGGGGGCGGGCCTGGATCTCAAAGGTCGGTCTTTTTACTTTGGGGTGGGTGCTTGATTGTTCTGTGGCATGTCTCTTTGTTTATTTTTAATGTTTAAAAATGGCCTTTTAGCTCCAAAGCCTCTCTGCTTGCTTTGTTCCTTGAGAAATATATGTTGGGGAATATGGAAATGTGGGAGAAATGGGGTGCTTGGATGTATTTTTGCATGCCCCTTTGTTTACCTTGCTGAGTATTAAATGGCCTTGCAGTTCAAAAGCCTCTTTTCTTACTTTCTGGCTGATAATATGTGTGGTAATATGGCAGTGTGGGAGAAATGGGGTGGTTGGATGTATTTTTATGCTCTGTTTTATATTGTTGTTATTAAATTGAAATGTTGATCTTTTATAACTTCATTTTATGTAAACTGCCCCGAGTCTGCTGGAAGGAGCGGTAAATAAAAATGCATAATAAATATATATATATATAAATAAATAAATAAATAAATAAATAAATAAATAAATAAGAAAATAGTTATACGTTTTACATTTCTGGGCAGGTGATCTTTGGGACTTGGTTTTTTAATCAGTAGCTCCCATGCTGAAAAAGTGTGAGCACCCCTGATCCAGCGCCTCACCCAAATCCATGCTACTGTTTGATGCTATTGACTCAGCATCTTCCCCAATACTACTCGCCGTAGTAGCTGAAGGCTCAATCACAACTATATATATATATACAGTATATATATATATATATATATATATATATATATATATATATATATATGGGAAGTGGTCGTGCAACGGGACACATGCACGCCAAAACTACATGTCCCACACACACGAAAATCACAGGGCCACTCATCCATACCCCGAGGTCCAAACTCCGCCCACGAAAACACCCCCAAACACCACACAACACCCCCAAAACATCCCCCGAAACACAACATTACTACGCATGCGCAAAAACCCTAAACACACAAAATGCCCGCCATCAAAACATCACAGTACTGAGCATGCGCAACATCAAACCGCATCGCAGCAAACCCCAAACCACAAACCACCTCCATACCTGCCCACTACACCAAAGAAACAACACGCACACACACCTCTTCCCCTGCCTTATCGACCTCCTTCGCCGCCTCTACGCCACTCCCGAACACAATCAGCACGGCCGACGCCATGCCCCCCTCCTCCGCCGCTTCCCAAACACTCCTGAGACCGACGGCAGAGGCCAAGGAGGTGACCGGCATGGCCCGGGTTCAAAACGGCGAGGGAGCAGGCCACGGCCGGGCCACGGCGCCTCCGGCACATCCCGGGTCCGGGACCCGCAGGGAGGCAGCGCAGGAGGCCGAGCAAACAGCGGAGGAGACGGCCAAGACATGTGGGGTCTTCTGGGAAATTTAGTTCCTTCGTGGCGCCTACTTTTCCCGCTGTCTCTCTGCAGTCTTTGGACCTGGGTTGCGCGCCCGGCGTCCTGCCCACCTCCGCCGTCTCCTCGGCCTCCTCCGCTACCTCCCTGCGGGTCCCGGACCCGGGACGTGCGGGAGCCGCCATGGCCGCCTTGATCCCAGCATCGCCCGTGCGGGTCGGGTCCGTGGGCGACTGGAAGACGGCGGAGGAGCCAGAGGAGCCGACCAACACGCCGCCCACGCAACCCAGATCCCAAAAACTACAGAGAGACGACGAATAAAACAGCCACCACCAAGGAACTACAGTTCCCAGAAGACCCCGCACTGCCCACTCTCCGCCCTCCTTCCCACTGACCCGAGACAACACGGAAGTATGCCCTAACCTCAGAGAGAGACAGGCACGCTCCCGGACCAGGCCCCTCCACAGGCAACACCGCACCCCCTCCTCCGCAACTGACCTCCTACCGAAGGTCCCCCTACGGCCCCCCCTTCGACAAGGAGGTGGAGAAGACAGACGAACAGGGAACAGAAGAGACGGCCATCACAGAGGCAGGCAAGCTTACAAAACCCATAACACAAAAAAAACCATACAACTCCTACACAAAACAACGCAAAAACACACATATACACAAACATACACATATACATATAAACCCACAGATACAAACAAAAATACATACACAACCACATACAAACACACATATATATACAACTATACATACACATAAACACAAATGAACACATTCACATATATAAGCACACATATATACACACATACACAAAAATACACACATACCTACATATCAACACACAAATATATACATACACACATACACATATATACACACATATATAAACATACACATACATACACAAACACATATATATACACACACACACCCCAAAATATAAACACACACACACATACACACACAAAAGTATACACATATATACACACACAACACACATGCTCACATCATTTCAAACCCTTACATACTCAGACTTCCTCACATCTACTACATAGGGCACAGCAACACGTGCCGGGCTCAGATAGTGTGTATATATATATATATATAGAGATATACACACACACACACACACACACACACTCAGATATATATAGTTGTGATTGAGCCTTCAGCTACTACGGCGAGTAGTATTGGGGAAGATGCTGAGTCAATAGCATCAAACAGTAGCATAGATTTGGGCGAGGCTCTGGATGATCAGGCTCCTGCAGCTGGGATCAAAAGGGCTGCTAGTGACTCAAGTCTGGAAGGCAGGGAACAGAGGAGAAAGATCCAGCACATACTTAGGGATCCTTCCAATTCAGACACTTTTGAAGGGTTTCCTGGGGATGCAGAAATACAGTCAGAAGAGAGTGATACTGACTTAGATCCACCATTAGTTCAGGAAGTGAGAGATGTATGTAATACAGATTCTGGTGATAGTATTGTCCTGGGTTTTGATATGGATCAGGATTGGCCTTCTACACATTCAGAAGCTGAGTGGGACACTTTAAGTCAGCAAGATCGTTGGAAAACTTGGAGGTCTGTGCATAGTTCAGCAGCTGCAAGGAATGAAGCAGCTGTTGCTCTGGAACAAGGTGGGTCTTCAGATGACTCTGATGTTAATGTTATAAAAGAAGTGGGCATTTGACTTGGCTCTTGCGTTGGTCAAAGAGTTGCTATCTGGTTCTTGTTCCTGTGTTCCTGACTTCGTGTACCTTTGATCCTGGTTCTAGTTACTCTTGCTGCCGTGTACTTCTTGACCTTCGCTGTGACTGCTCTCCTGACGACCTTGGAAAGTCTCCTCCTTTTCCATCTGTCTTTCTCCTACCTTACGACTTCTGGACTGGCCTTGGACTTCTCTTCGTGCATACCCTCTATTAGACGACGCAGACGGACGTCTCGTGTTTGTTTTGGTTTCTCTCCACAACATTCTTTTTTGGGCATTCCTGGGATTTTTGTGGGTTTTAAAAGCCAGATTTTGGGCTACTTTTTTGTTCAGCCTCTTCCCATCTACTGTTCTAATAAACTTTTGTTACCCTTTTACTCTTGGGCTTGGCTGCTTGCGTCTCTATGCTATAACATATATGGTATATATATGGTTTGTATATATGGTAAATATGTATATGGTGTGTGTGTGTGTGTGTGTGTGTGTGTGTGTGTGTGTGTATCACTCTACTTGCCTCACTGGCAACAGACCTTTGTAAAAAAATTTAAAAGATCTAATATATTCTAAATATGTTCCACAATCATCACGTGGATGTCGCCCTTGTGGACATTGTTTATGCAGCAAACAAGTGTGCCAGGATAAGATCATCTTCAGCCCAGCCCAAAACAGAACTTTCAAAGTGAAAGACTTTACCACGTGCGCCTCTGACCACGTGGCCTACGCTTTAATTTGCAGTTGTGATAGTGTTTATATAGGAGAAACTGGACGCCCTCTCCGGATCAGAATTACGGAGCATAAGTCTAAAATCCGTAATAAGAATTACAGCACGGAACTGTACCAGCACTTTCTCCTTAAAAAACACTCCCCGGAATCATTTAGATTTAGGCTTGGAAAGAATAAAGGCTCCTCCCTACAGCAATAAAGAGCTGAATCCAGATGGATTTCCCTAATTGCAAGCGAATTTCCTTCAGGACTTAACGATGGTTTATCTATCACCTCCCTGCTCAAATAATTAAGGTTCCATTCACCTGGATATTTCCCAATCAGTATATATAGAGAACACAAGCTTTCCGTCTTACCTTTGGGTCACCTTTCCCAGTATCTGTGATATATTCGTTTACATTTGGAATGGTATGTATCCATGCAGTACCACCTTTATTCTGTCTGTTTATTTGCTAAACTTGTGGTTGGAATATACCTATGTATGTGTGTTTTTATATTATAGAAACACAACGTGCAATATATCCTGGCAAACTCGGGTCTCCGCTTGAGAAAGATGGACTAGTGGCGAAACGGTCCTGGCCATAATTTCCGTACCGTTGCGGCTTATACCTGATGCACTGCCAGTGTTTCTGTATTATACTTTGCTTCCCAGCGGCTTGAATTTCTACTATTACCATGTTTGGATTATAATATATGAAGAACTTTCTTTGCGAAGATTAGCATCTAACGGACATGGCACTTCGGCCAAATTCGACATGCCAATAAGTCTTCCTCTAGTGCAAAACACTTCAAACGAATTCGGATTATCCACTCATTCTCGGGACATTTTCCACTGCACTGCAATCTACGTTGGTAGATTTTGGATTACAATTAACTACAAGGGATGGAACTACTAACTGATGGGCTTTGAACGCTTGACCCTTTCCACTTGGATATAATTTCCGTTTGGATATAATCCGATTTATTTCTCATTAGCAGATCTTCGCACGAACGCTGGGCAAGTTCCTATACTTATACTTTGCTGTTGTGCTTCTTTTGTATGGTGTATTTCCCGATATAAATGCTGTAATATAAGGATAATTATATATATATATCTATAGTGAACTTTGCATAAATGCTGTAATATAAGGATAATATTTATATATATATATATATATATATATATGTAGTGAACATTTCCCATTTGTTTCCTTAACCACTGTGTTACTCTGTAAATAGTTATGATGCACCATCAAAGAAAGTGTCAATGCATGCATACCTAATCCCACCTGTGGAGTTTCACTTTGCGCAACTGATATCAGGGGCAACCCACCCCCAGGCCTCTGTCTAAAGATAGTTCAGAACCAAGGAATTCATAGTTTCATCCAGGACACTCCCCTGCAGCATGCAGACTTGTGGTGTGCTCTCCCTACATGGCCTCTGATTTTTCCTTATGTGTTTTTCATGTCTGTAATATAGTGAAAATATTGGGATCACCACTTTAAAAAGCCACATTTGCTCTAGCTCCCTGGGCAAGGTTTCCAAGCTGCATTCTTGACCTGTGACTCATTAACCATACATTCATTTGCCCTTCAAAATGATTATCATTGTCCCGGCCATCCAGTCAATATTACACCTTTTGGTATCTCCCTACCACAGGAAGGAAGAGAATAAGGGCAAAGACCTTATCTTACAACCCCGGCTCTTTGTTTACCCTCCATTTACTGAAACTCACACAAAAGAGTTTTTTGGTCTGTGCTTGGCCAAAAAAGGAAATCATGGATTAAGGCTTTTGTCTGCAACTCAGAAAAAACTGGTTTGGGAAGCCTGGGCAAAAGCCCACCCTCAGAACCACCCTCTTCTCTCATTATTCCTCCTTCTTCGCCCTCATTGGCTGGGGCCATGCACAGGGACTGCCTGTGCCCTGCCTGCAAGTGATGACATCTGCCAATCAGCAGCGGGGGTGGGAAGAGGGAAATTCAAATCTGTAACCCTATAGAAAGAATGTTCACCAATGTAGCTGCATTGCAGCATGGATGAATGATTGCGGCTGTGATCCCTTCCAGCTGGAACTGAATAAAACCTCAATGGCACCCTCTTCAGGCTTTGGTGAGATCTGTTAAATTAAGACATTTTAGGGAAAATATGGGATTGGTTGCTTCCTTTCTCACCAGGTTTTGACATGGGCCCTCTTTGGTGGGTCTAGCCGGTCTGCCTTCAAGGCAAGACCCCCAAATTCTGTTCGTTATCACAACTATGAACTGAAGCAATCCATTGCACAATGGCCAAAAATTTTAAGAAGCAAAAGCAAACTTAAATGTGCATGGAACGGACCAACGGGGTTCCATCCACGATGCCTGCAAAGCAACTTAAAACATTCGAAATGTGTAAACCAAAAAGCAATAAACGGCCATCCACAATCAAACAAACAGCAAGCCGCAGCAGAAAATCTATAAACAGCAGTCAATAAAAGCACGGGGCCGATGAGGAATTAACCAGCAGCAATGATTGAATTAAAAGGGTTGCTTTCATATTAAAAAAAATTCCCTACATGGAACCAGGCTCCCAAATTATAATAATACAGAAATATGGTTCAGATTTGTCTGGGGAGGCCCTCAGGTGAAACCCAGAAGAGGAGGCAGGTTCTCCAGGTGAGAGGAGGAGGCTGCCTTTGAAAGTCACAGGAGCAACTCAACAGCAAGCCAACAATTTATTTATTTATTTATATTTATTTATTCGAACTTGTTTGCCACCACTCCCAGCCGGCTCGGGGCGGCTCACATAACAATTGTAATAAAACAGTTAAAACATCACATTAAAACAGCATCATCATAGTAAAACATCAACAATAAAATAACATTTTCAAGTAGGCTGCCCGGGCGGAAGAGAGGGCAGGCCCCAATTCTGAGCCAGGCCAGGGCGGAGCCAGCCCCACCACTGGTCAGCTGGGTCTGGTGGTGGGAAAATCTCCCACCACCCAGGGGGTTTCTGGGGAGAAGAAGCCCCCTCCCGAGCCATAATGGCGGTGAGGACACCCAGCGCCACAACCTGCTCAGCCCGGTAAGTTGGACCAAGCCATGTAATGCAGTTTGACACCATTTTGAGTTGCACTGGCTCAACGCTATGGAACCCTGGGAGCAGAAGTTTTGTGAGGTATCAGCCTTCATTGGCTAATGAGAAGGCTAAATCTATATATATATAAAGGAAGAGTCATCATGGAACGACCATCCCAAACAGAGAAACCTTACAACGCAGAGACACCAAACTTGCCAACAGAAATAGGCCTCAGACAAGGTACGTTTGTAGCAAAAAAAACCCCCAAAAAACCAAAAAGGCCCACAAAACAATGAGTTTAAAAACTACATATCCCAGCATCCTCCGGGGCTGCCAACGACTCTCCCAGCCTCTACATTCTGACAACATGATTGGCTGCCAATAAGGGCGGATTTGCATAACTCCTGTACTGGCCAGCCAACATGAACATTCCGACCCAAATTAAACTGTCAGAGGAGGATAAGGCAAAGGGCTGAGGCACAAACACCCAATTCACTTCCCACAGAAAATTAATACCCCTACAAATCACAGACCATGCCCAAAATTGACAGTACGGCTTCATTAACTTAATTTCCCTGACTAGGCCTCACTTAATGGAATGCTGTTTACGCTCTGAATTGACAGTAAGACTTCATTAACTTGATTCTCCCAACTAGCCCTCAGCTCATTGGACATTGTGTATGGCCTGAATTGACAGTAAGGTTTCATTAACTTGCTGTTCCTGACTAGGCCTCAGCTCATGGGACATTGTGTATGGCCTGAATTTACAGTAACCTACCTTGGCACACAGAGCCCCTATGACCCACGCTACATTCTACTACAGTTTGGAGGAGGGTGGACCATGGATTATGGGACTTGAAGTACCTCCATGGATAATGGGATTTGCAATACTTCAAAACTCATCATTCCCCACAGACCACTGTGTCCCAGAACCAAGACCGATAAAGACCAAACTTGGCAAACAATGCCCCCCATGACCCACACTCCATCCGAGTGCAGTTCAGAGGAGGGCATACCATGGATAATGGGATTTCAAGTACCTCCACTCACTTCCAAAGTACCCCACCCACACACGCATCAATCTCTACATCAACACAGCAGACGGAAAGACCAAAAAAAAGTATATCCACAAGCAATGCAGAACCCCAGCAACACCACACAACAACAACTCCACAGGACTCCAACATCCCACCCACCAAAACAACCCACAACAACACAGCCATGACCCCAACAACACCATAACTAACAACAACTCCAACCCATACATACTCAGACTTCCTCGCATCTCCAAAATAGGGCACAGCAACGCATGCCGGGTACAGCTAGTATCTTGTAAAACTACAACTCGCAGTATTCCATAGCATTGAGCCATGCCAGTTCAAATGCCAACAAATGGCATTAATTCTACAGTGTAGATGCACCTTAAGCACCTCCCATAAGTCCCAAGACCCTTGGTGGTGATGGGATGATGTGATGATGCTGATGATGATGAGACCCTGTAAGTTAAACTGGGATGAAACTGATGGAGCTAAGTGGTGCAGGTTCTGTTGGATGGCAAAGATTCCAAGGCAGTGAATCCCACGGTCTAAGGGTTGCCTCTTATTGGAAACCAACGCCGTAATCAATGCAACAAGATTACTTTTCCACTTGAAAAATGCCAGTTGATTGTTCCTGGGCTACGATTTCCAAAAGTAAACTTGATGACCGTGGACAGGCCTTTTATCTGTAGGCAGGGAATATATTGACGCACAGGTGTTTGCTTTTGTACAGGTGCCACAGTCTTAATCCATCGAGGCTCAAAGCAACTGAAACAGAAAACCCTCTTTTGCATATTTGGGGGAGAGCAACAGCTTGAAGTGTGGAGTCAAATCCATTTGCCTGCCCATCCCTGAAATAACGAGACAACACACAAATAAGTTTGGGTTCAAATTTTGGGCAACTTTTATTTAAATGTTACCTATTTAATTTATGCCTTAACCTAAACTAATAGGTGTCAAGAACCTGGTGAACAAAGCCGAGGAGGTATCCCAGCCGGCTATACCTCTCGGCTAACTGGGGCGAAAACCTAGTTTTCCAGGTAACCTAAACCGGACAGAAGTCTTTTCGAACATGTCGATATCAGACTCTCTCATTCCTGGGCCATCAAATCTTAACTCACCGATTATCTAACTTTCCAATTATCTAAAGTTCTTGGAGTCTTTGTGAACAACAAGTTGAGCATGAGCCAAGAGTGTGGATGCAGCAGGTGAAAAAGCCAATGGGATTTTGGGCTGCAGCCAAAAGAGTCAAGTGTCTGAATCAAGGGAAGTCATTGTGCTTCTCTATTCTGCTTTGGTTAGACCTTTTCATCTGGAATGACTCTGATATCAGGGGCGACCCACCCCCAGGCCTCTGTCTAAAGATAGTTCAGAACCAAGGGATTCATAGTTTTACCAAGGAGCGGTCCCATAGTCCCCTTGTCACTTTCCCAGGCCCCACATTGCACAGCCTCCTATAACCCACAATTTTATGGACACACCAAGAAAATTCCCTTGCATTATAACTCAAAGCTCTGGACTCAAAGCTCTGGCGAAGGGGCCTCATGGTTTTAGCGACCAACGAAGGGACTCCTTCTGGAGGAGTTTCCAGAGTCAATTTTAGGGACAACTAAATTTCCAGAAGGCACCTGGTCCAAGAACTTCGACCAGACTATTTGGGAAGCGATTGGGTTCTTGGGAAGGGACGCCTTACTCCAGGATTCAGAGTTTTATACTCGCTCAGATCGTATTCCCAAACATCTGGCTGGTCTTCAAGTTCTGGCCAAAGGAGCCAGGGAGCGCCTTGACTCCCAAAGGTAGTGCCACGAAATTGAAAACTGGTAAAAAATCAGCCGGGAAGTGTCGCCCGCGTGGAGTTGACGGAGTCGGGTTGACCCCTGCGTGGGTCTTCAGGTATACTGTAAGGGTAGATTACGAGGCCTAACCGCTCCTGGCTCGCCAGGTTAACTGAACCCTCGCGGGCTCTGCTCTGTGGTCGGTCCACGAGACTTGCCCGGTTGTCGGAGCAGCCGGTCCGGGGAAGTGACAGCTGTTCGATAACAATGGCTTCCCAAAGACTTTCCCCTATTCAAAGCCTCATAAACTCTCTCATGATTTCAATAAACTTTATGAATCTTTAGTGGAGGAAGGGGAGTTGGTATGCCTCCCCTTATGCTTGAATGTACCCCCCATTCCCTATGTTATTACCTTAATGTATTTTTTCTTGCATGCTTCACCTTCTCCCATGAAATGTAACCTTTTAAAAAGTAGCAAAGCCCACTTTGTTGACCAAGCTGATGACTCATATGAGACCATTTAGTTCCTCCTGCATGAACAATAGGTGAAATCTGTCCTTTTCCTGGCTGTCCCAGGAGCCCCCAACAGATTATCACCTGGCTATGGAAAGCTGGCTTCTGAGATTAGCTTGCCAGAGACCCATAAACTGTTTGGCAACATTTTGTTACACATCACAAAAGGGTTTCTCCAGAGACCCGAAACCAGCTTTGCAAACTATATCTCCTTTTCACAACCCTATAATGAAACACCCCAGGATCATGGCAAAACTGGAAACCTCTTTGGTTTACCCTCCATTTTACTGAAACCCACTCAAAAGGATTTTTGGTCTGTGCTTGGACAGAACAGTAAATAAGGGATTAAGGCCTTTGTCTGCAACTCAGAAAAACTGGTTTAAAGCCTGGGCAAAGCCCACCCTCAGAACCACCCTATTCTCTCATTATTCCTCCTCCTTCGCCCTCATTGGCTGGGGCCATGCACAGGTTCCGCCTGTGCCCCGCCTGTAAGTGATGACATCTGCCAATCAGCAGCGGGAGTGGGAAGAGGGAAATTCAAATCTGTAACCCTATAAAAGGGATGTTCACCAATGTAACTGCATTGCAGCATGGAAGAATGATTGTGGCTGTGATCCCTTCCAGCTAGAAGAATAAAACCTCAATGGCACCCTCTTCAGGCTTTGGTGAGATCTGTTAAATTGAGACATTTTAGGAAAAATATGGGATTGGTTGCTTCCTTCCTCACCAGGTTTCAACATGGGCCCTCTTTGGTGGGTCTAAACTGGCCTGTCGTCATGGCAAGGCCCCCAAAATTCTGTTCGCTATCAACTCCATGTCCAATTCTGGGCAAAGCCATTGAAGAGGAATATTGACTGTAAGCTGGAAGGTGTCCAGAGTAGGGTGAATAAAAGGATCAAAGGTCTGGAGAGCTGGATCTCTTTAGCTGCAGAAGGGAAGGTCGAGAGGAGACATGAGAGCCATGTTTCTATATTGGAAAGGATGCCATAAGGAAGAGGGAGCAGGCTTCCTTTCTGCTGCCCTGGAGACTAGCCTCAATGGAGCCATGGTTCTCCAGTAGAGGAGAGTCCACCTGAACATTAGGAAGAACTTCCTGACCATAAGAAAAACTGCTCAGCAGTGAAACTCTCTACCTCAGAGTCTGGTGGAATCTCTGTCTTTGGTGGCTATTAAGCATAGGCTGGATAGCCAACTGTTGGGGTGGTTTGATTACGTTTTCCCTGCATGGCAGGAGGGGGTTGGACTGGATGGCCCTTGTGGTCTCTTCCAACTTTATGGTTCTATTATTATTTTCTGAGAGAATATATCTCTAGATCAGGGGTGGGCAACCTACGGCCCGCGGGGCGGATCCTGCCCGGCAGCCGATTCTGTCCAGCCTGGGGAGAAGGGCGTCGGGGGCGAGAGCAGAGCAGCAGCCGATCGGAAGAGCGGCGGCTTTGGAGTGCCTCCCATTCCTGGAGGCGATCCGGGCCTGCAGCGGGAGCACTTGGTGACCTGCGCGAGCTGATCGCCCTGGAGACCCGAAAGACTTGATCGTCTTCCGGGTCACCAGGGCGATTAGCCACCTCAGATCACCGAGTGCTCCCCTGCAGGCCCGGATCACCTCCAGGAATGGGAGGCACTCCAACCGCCGCTCTTCCGACCTGTCTGCCGACACATACCCCACACAGCCTGCGATGGGATGGCGGCAACGCACCCTTCCTCTTGGCCTTCAGGGATGACAGGCACCCCATAGCAGGGCGATCAGCTGGGGAACGGATGGGGGTGAGAGTGGGTGAAGGTCTGCAGCCTCCGATCGGCTGCTGCTCTGCTCTCTTCTGTTGCTGCCGCTTTGCCATCCTCTGGTCTGGGTCCATTGGGCCATTCCATCTTGGGATCCTTCCTCTCTTGAGGATGTCAGCCTCCATCTTGGTTTGCACCTTGTCTTCTTGAATTTAATTTAATTTAATTTTAGTGGTTTTTATTATTATTTTATAATAATTTTATAATAATAATATAATAATATAATAAATAATATAATATAATAATGTTATATTATATTATAATTTCAATATATTATAATGTCTATATAGATATACTATAATATAATAATTATGATATTAATACTAATATTGGAGCCCCTCTTGCTGTGTTTAAAATAATTCTATAAAATTATTTATTTAAATAAGTAATTTTATTTTGTTTAAATAAATAATGTTATTTATTATTTTATAAATAATATAATATAATAATATATGATACTAGCTGTACCCGGCACGCGTTGCTGTGCTCTATTTAGGAGATGCGAGAAAGTCTGAGTATGTAAGGGTTGGAATTGTTGTTAGTGAATGGGGTGTTTTATGTTTGTGCCTCATCTCTTTGCCTGCAGTCCTTCGTGATTGACTTTTACCATGTCCAGTACGGTTGAGGATGGTTAGGGCTTGTCCTGTCAGGGGATCTCTATCTTCACAGGTGCGTCCAGTGTCTGTTGGGGACTGTTAAAAATCCTTTCCGTATCCTTTTAGCCACCTTTCTCAAGATCTTCATGTCTAGCTTACTTTCTGCTCCTCTCTTTTTCAAGATGTCCTGCTCTGTGTCTTTTGCCCCCTTGAATGGTGTTGATCTCCATCATGGTCTTCTGATTTGAAAGTGTTGGAGGAGGCTGTGGCACTCATCTGACAGTTTGTTATGGGTCGGAATGTTCATGTTGGCTGGCCAGTACAGCAGTTATGCAAATCCGCCCTTATTGGCAGCCAATCATGTTGTCAGAATGTAGAGGCTGGGGAAGTCTTTGGCAGTAGAAAAGGAAGAGGAAGGGTGTCCTCCAAGCAGCGTCAAAATAAAGTTCAAGCGGTTAGCTGCAACACTAAAAGTCTTCAAAGTATAAGTTTCCAATAGTATCTTTATTATCTTGTATAGTTCTTTGGCATGGAAAGCATATATCTATTCCCAAATGGGGATGTGGAATAGAGGAAAACCTCTCGTCAAACAATTCAAAAATTCTCAGAGTCCTTACATCCGAATTAAATCATAAGTAATTATCCTCAAATATATGTCGGATTAAGAGACTTCTGGGGGTCGACGGACTAAATATCAAAGGCCTCAAATCGACAATTGATCCCCCCATCAGCCTCCCGGATCTTAATGCTATTCAACAAGAATGTGACAAATTATATCAGGACTTGAAGACCGAGAAACTGGGCAAGGTCAAACGTGATGAAACAGACTTTGCCAACAACCGAATATAGATGGCAATTTATATACACCGACCCACGCAGCGCAAGGTTAGCTTCCCGGACAAACCCACCCAGTCCGGAGCCAGCACAGACGACTCGGCAGGTCTATCGGATGGATCCACCACCTCCAATCCCGGCTCCAGATACGACCTGAGACATCCCCAAGAACACGGAAGAACCCCCAAGAAAAATTTTCATCGGGCCAAAACAGAAAGCTTCCAACCTAATCATTAATCTTTGGATCTACCTCTCTGCCAGGGACGCCTACATTTTGAATAAAGGGACCTCATTTGTATTCACCCCCCAATGCTCCACACTTAACATACGTAAAGATCTTGCTACATTATACAGATCGATGCGGTTAAAGGAATACTTTCAGGATCACCCTTCCCGGCAAATGGATGAAGTCCCAGTCCGCCTTAAAGGCAAGAGCTCGTTTGTTCCACCTGTGATATCTGATAAATTAAAAAATTTTGAATCAGTTGTATCCAAAGAAGTGGCTCTAATAAATCATAATAAAGACACACAGAATGCCAATCTATCCAAAGAGGACATCACAAGACTCCGAGAGCTGGGACAACATCCGTCTGTAATTATGAAACCTGCGGATAAAGACAGAGCTTTGGTATTGCAAAATCGGAGTGATTATATGGCGATTATATGGCTGAGGCAATAAGACAATTATCAGATACAACATTCTATACTGATTCCCAATGATCCCACCGACAGATACTTGAAAACCATCACTCATACAGTACAGTCTGGGGTAGAAAGAGGATATATATCCGCAACTGGGGACTGCTCTAATTAATCGCCACCCGGCCATAGCCAAATTTTACCTTCTTCCGAAGACTCATAAAAGACATTTCCGGTGCCAGGACTCGACCAATTATCGCCGCGACCAACTCCCTGTTGCAACCCCTTGCCATCTTCCTCGATACCATCCTTTAAGAATTTGTGAGTACATCACCGGCCTTTGTCAAGGATACAGGACATTTGATTTCTAAGATTGATGGAATGGCATTGCATGATCAGGATGTGTTTGTAATTGCGGATATTGCTTCATTGTACACAAACATAGATTTGAAGATAGCAAGGACTGTAATATATAAACTGTTGGATGCTCGCCCTTCCCCTCGCACCCCTCCGACACCGTTCCTCATGGAACTGATCGACATAGTCTTCGATTATAATTATTTTACATTTGATGGTGATTTTTATTTACAAAATGGCGGAATTTCAATGGGCCTGTCCCTAGCTCCCAGCGTGGCCAATTTGTTTATGTCTGACCTTGAAATGCAATTTTTATACCCCGATCTAGACATAACAGCACCCATTAGGCAGTATTATCGTTATATAGACGACGTTTTCTTTATCTGGTCAGGAGAGGGCGATATTGAGCAAATTAAGAGGTATTTCAACACATGGAATCCATCGATTAAATTTACGTTCGAAACCAGTCCTCAAACCATTACCTTCTTAGACCTCACGATCTTCAGGGAACAGAACACCTTAAGAGTAAAAAATTATTGTAAACCCACTAGCCGTAATTCGTATTTACATTTTGAGTCTCATCATACTCACTCTCTAAAACACAACTTGCCATTTTCCCAGCTAATCCGCCTTAAGCGGAACTGCTCCAGAGAGGCGGATTTTGAACAGTCAGCCGCGGCCCTTATATCACAACTGAAAGACAGGGGATATCCCAACTCCATTCTCTATAAAGCTCTAAATAAGATCCGCAATATCCCCAGGAATACCCTTTTTCAACACCGCCCTAAAACACCCAGTGATCGAATTATATGGCCCTTAACGTTCACCCCTCACTCCCACGCTATTCTTAAAATTGTTCGTAAGTACTGGCCCATTGTTAGCTCAATCCCAGGACTAAACAAACCCCCGATGGTCGCCCACAGAAAAACATCCAATCTCAAACAGCTATTGATTCATGCCGATCATAGAATCCCCCAACATATTGCCAGTGGGAAGAGGTGTACTCAACCGTGTTATCATTGTACAATATGTAAACACATCTCTTCCCAAGATTCAATTACGGACCTTGAGGGCAAACATACCTACAAATTCCGAACAGGGGCAACATGTGGTAGTAGGAATGTCATTTATTGTTTAATATGTCCATGTCACAGATATTACGTGGGGAAAGTGGGCGGGGACTTACGCACGAGGGCCCAGGAACATAAATCGAGATTTCGCACTAGGAATGAATCCTCACCACTATATAACCATTATAGACGGCATCACGATTTCAATGATTTTAAAATCCTGGTATTGGAAACGACACACCCAAACCATACCAGGATCATAAGAGATTACTACACCAAAGAGAGGTTTTGGATTCATTCCCTTAAAAGCGAATTACCCCTGGGGCACAACGATTCCTTAACAATCAGTGAGATTCTGGAGTAGGTTGCACCTGGAACGGAGGAGGAGAGTATGTAACGTAGACCTCCAGCGTTGGGTGTTGTCCGTTGACTACTATGTGAAGCAGTGGCTGTGTCCACTCTGAGATATATGGAAATGATAATATGGTATGTAATATGTGATATATATGTGTTAGCCTTCTAAAAGGGTTGTCCTGTTCAATTGGTGGGCTTATGATTATATGTACCTAATGATATTATTGTATATATTTCTATGTTTTAGATGCACGGACCAAAAGTGGAATACAAAACAGTATTATGATTTTGGGTCCCGATGAAGCTGGGTTTCGCGAAACGGCAAGGCCTTTGATATTTAGTCCGTCGACCCCAGAAGTCTCTTAATCCGACATATATTTGAGGATAATTACTTATGATTTAATTCGGATGTAAGGACTCTGAGAATTTTTGAATTGTTTGACGAGAGGTTTTCCTCTATTCCACATCCCCATTTGGGAATAGATATATGCTTTCCATGCCAAAGAACTATACAAGATAATAAAGATACTATTGGAAACTTATACTTTGAAGACTTTTAGTGTTGCAGCTAACCGCTTGAACTTGATTTTGAAGTCTTTGGCAGCCCCGGAGGAGGCTGGGAAAGGTAGTTTTCTTTTTACTCGTTGTTTTGGGGGCCTTTTAGGTTTTGGGGGGAAGTTTCTTTGCTACAAACGTACCTTGCTTGAGGCCTATTTCTGTTGGCAAGTTTTGTGTTTCTGCGTTGTAAGGTTTCTCTGTTTAAGGTAGTCTTCACATGACGACTGTTCCTTTATATATATAGATAATATAATGTTACATTACGTTATAATTTAATATAATATAATATATTATAATGTCAATATATTGTATTATGTTATAGTATAATAATTGTAATGTAATAATAATAATAATATGATTACGGTATGGTGTGTGGAATATGCATTTGGTATTGGTGGTGTTGTATTGTAACACAGTATAATACTGCCAATGATAATGTGATATAATAATTATATCATGATATTATAATTTGTATATTTGTATTACATGCAATATTGCTAACAATAGTGCGATATGTTGTAGTGAAATATGATGTGTAGTGCTAATGTTGTGCTATGACAGTAAATTGTTGTTTTTTCAGTTTGCTGTAAGCCACTCCAGCGATATTGTTATATATATATTGTAAGCCACTCTGGCAGTATTGTTGTTTGCTGTAAACTGCTCTGAGTCCCCTTCGGGGTTGAGAAGGGCGGCATATAAAATAGTAAATAAATAAATAAAAAATAATATATGAATATTTCTTGATATATTAATATGTTAATATTAATGATGTGTAATATATAGTAAATATAGTAAATAAATAAATAAATAATGTAGATTAGAATGTAGTTCAGCCTGTAGGTGCGGCCCTCCATAATACTTTTTGGCTCTCGTGTGGCCCCTTGGGAAAAATAATTGCCCACCCCTGCTCTAGATTTTCCAGGGCAATTATTTGGTCAACGTCTGTTAGAAATGGGCATTGGAGGATCTACAGATCCCTAGATATTTTCTCAGGATGATTGTATGACCAACTTCTGGTAGAAGTGGACCATAGACCTCTTCTGGATTATGCAAAGATTCTTGGAGATATCTTCTCTCTAGGGATCTTTAGTTCCTCTAGGACAGTGTTTCTCAACCTGGGGGTCGGGACCCCCAGGGGGGTGGTGAGACGGGTTCAGAGGGGTCGCCAAAGGCCATCAGAAAACATATATTTCTGATGGTCTTAGGAAGCTCTTTGGCAGAGAAGGTTGAAGATCTCTCCATTTGTCCTCTCTTTTTTTGGAAACAGACTGCGAATTCTCCCACCTAAAGCTCTCCTTTGCTGTGATTGGCAGGCCTCCCAGCCAAGGGGAGGGCTGTTTCTGATACTCCAAGCAGGGAGAGGAGAACAGGTGTGCTTGGCGCATGGCAGCATGATGCGCATGTGTGGGCGAGGGAGAGTGTGAGAGGTGGGATGGAGGTTCACGCCAGCTAGTCCCTTCAAGGCATGAGGGTTCTGTATAGGAAGTTTGACCCATTCCTATCATTGGTGGGGTGCAAGGGGCTCTTTGATTGTAGGTGAACTATAAATTCCAGCAACTATAACTCCCAAATGTCAAAATCTATTTTCCCCAAACTCCACCAGTGTTCACAAATGGGTATATTGAGGATTCGTTTCAAGTGTGGTCCAGATCCATCCTTGTTGAGTCTATAGTGTTCTCTGGATGTACTACAACTCCCAAACTCAAGTTCAATGCCCACCAAACCCTTCCAGTATTTGCTGTTGGTCATGGGGGTTTTGTGTTCCAAGTTTGGTTCAATTCCATCATTGGTGGAGTTCAGAATGCTCTTTGATTATAGGTTAACTATATTATATTATTATATAATCTCTGTATGTAGATGAACTACAACTCCCAAACTCAAGGTCAATGCCCACCAAAGCCTTCCAGTATTTGCTGTTGGTCATGGGAATTTTGAGTGCCAAGTTTGGTTCAATTCAATTGTTGGTGAGTTCAGAATGCTCTTTGATTGTAGCTGAACTATAAATCCCAGCAACGACAACTCCCAAATGTCAAGATCTATTTTCCCCAAACTCCACCAGTGTTCACATTTGGATATATTGAGGATTCATGTCAAGTGTGGTCCAGATCCATCATTGTTGAGTCTATAGTGCTCTCTGGATGTAGGTGAACTACAACTCCCAAACTCAAGGTCAATGCCCACCAAAACTTTCCAGTATTTGCTGTTGGTCATGGGAGTTTTGCGTACCAAGTTTGATTCAATTCAATTGTTGGTGAGTTCAGAATGCTCTCTGATTGTAGGTGAACTATAAATCCCAGCAACGACAACTTCCAAATGACAAAATCAACCCCCCACACACACACACACATACAGTTATGAAGTAGAAATGAAAATAATGTTATGCTTAGGGGTCACCACAACATTAGGAACTGTATTAAGGGGTCGCAGCATTAGGAAGGTTGAGAAACACTGCTCTGGGATGACTGTATGGTCAGCTTTGGTCAGACCTTGATCATAGACTCCTGGAGGAGAATTGGCTGTTCTGGGGCTCTTCTAAATGACCTCAGGGTCCCAATATGGAAGAACGTATCTCTTTCGTAACCCAGCCATGCTCCCCACATGGCCTGTTGCTATTGCCATCCTCTGTAACCTTTCCTTTGGTGCCAAGCATTGTCAGTTTCCATAGATACCAATCTCAATTAAACATCTGCTCCAGCCCCTTTGGATCTGATTTACCATCCTGTGAATAATATGAAAACAGAACCAGTGTGGGGCAGTGTCTTGAGCTCTGGGTGATAGCACAAGGGTTTAAACCTCTGCTTGGCCATGGAAACCTATTGGGTAACCTTGACCAAGTCCCACTCTCTCAGCCTCAAATGAAGGCTATGGTGCCTAACCATCCCTGAACTAAAATGGGATGCATCTGAAGAAGCAGACTGAAGTCTGTGCAAGTCTGGGCTGACAACCTCTTTCAACCTGTATCCACATTGCAGAGTTATAGTATATGATCTACCATGGCTCCATGTTATGGAATTCTGGGATCTGTAGTTTTGCAAGATATTCGCCCTTCTCTGTCACAGAATTCCGGTTGCACAACACATTAGTAATTCTAGGGTTTATAATATAATATATTGCATATACATATAATATTGATAATATTTTAATGTAATACAATATAATACTAATAATAATAATATCATATTATAATTATATATTTTATATTACATGTAATATTACTAATAATATTACAGTATAATGTTGTAGTACAATATAATATATAATATTAATATTGTGCTATGGCAATAATATATTGTAGTTACGTTTTACTTGTAAGCTGCCTGGATCCCCTTCGGCAGGCCCAGATTAACACCTTTTTGCGCCCTAGGCCACAATTTGGAATTACGCCCCCTTTAAGACAACCTCTACCGCCCCCGCCCCCCATGCACACCACTCACCACACTTGACTGGCTTTCGCCATGGTGCCTCCGGAGCAGAAGAGAAAGGTGGGCAATTATTTTTCCAAGGGGCCACACGAGAGCCAAAAAATATTATGGAGGGCCGCACCTAGGGGCGGAACTACATTCTAACCTAAATTATTTATTTATTTATTTATTTGCTATATTTACTATACCAGGGCTGTCCAACTGGCGGCCCGCAGGCCATATACGGCCCCCCAGCCTCTTCCCTACGGCCCCCTAAGCTTTTTAATAAAAAAAATTGAAAAATAATAAAAATAATAAAAATTTCAAAAAATACCTACTTCTGGGTTTGGAGCAAGTATCGCGAGAATATGCAATCCACACGGGATTTCGCTGTCAACGCGGCGAGATCACGCCGGCGTTGACAGCGAAATCCCGTGTGGATTGCGTATTCTCGCGATACTCTTCGGCTACTCTACTACTGGATCGCTGAGTCTCACAGACGCGATTAAGACCTTCTTTGACTCAGTCGGGCGTCGCCTCTCGTCGTCCGGGTACTCCTGGATCCTGCGCGTTTGGAAAAAGGTAGGCTGAAGCAGGGGGCTCCTCAGGGGCTCCTCATTTCCCTCCCCATCTCCCCTCATGTATTAAATATAAAATTAAATATATTTAAAGATGAAATAAGGGAGATGGGATACATTAAAATAAGGGGAGAGGGGAGGATGGAATTAAATATATTAAATATTAAATAAAAATAAGGGGAGAGGGGAGGATGGAATTAAATATATTTAATATTATTTATTTTATAATTAATAATGCAACTAGGAATTGTAAGTAAATGGAGCCGGGAGGGGCGGGGGCAAGGCGGGGGTGGAGCTGGAGGTGGGGAGGGGTGGAGCCAGGGTGGGGCGGAGCTGGGGCGGGGCAGACCCTACGGCCCCCCAGGTCATCAGTGACTGGAATTCAGCCCCCAGGGCCGGTAGAAGTTGGACAGTCCTGTACTATATGTTACACATCATTAATCTTAACATATTAATATATCAAGAAATATTCGTATATTATTAGTATTAATATCATAATTATTATACTATAGTATATATATATAGACATTAGAATATGTTGAAATTATAATATAATATAACATTATATTATATTATTTATTATATTACTATTATAAAATTATTATAAAATAATAATAAAAACTACTGAAATTAAAATAAAATAAATTCAAGAAGACAAGGTCCGAACGAAGATGGAATGGTCCAATGGACCCAGCCCAGAGGATGACAAAGCAGACCCAACTGCCGCCGCAGCAGAGGAGAGCAGAGCAGCAGGCGATTGGAGGCTGCAGGCCTCCACCCGCTCTCGCCCCCAGCCGTTCCCCAGCTGATCGCACTGCTATGGAGTGCCTGCCAGCCCTGGAGGCAATCTGGGCCTGCGGGGGGGAGTAGTCAGTGATCTGAGGCGGCTGATTGCCCTGGCGACCCGGAAGACAATCAAGTCTTCTGGGTTGCCAGGGCGATCAGCAGCCGTAGGTCGTCAAATGCTCCCGCTGCAGGTCCGGATTGCCTCCAGGGATGGCAGGCACTCCAAAGCCGCTGCTCCTCCGGCCTGTCTGCCGACACAGGCCCCACAGAGCCTGCGATGGGATGGCTGCGGCAGCACCCCTTCCTCTTGGCCTCGCCCCCGATGCCCTTTTCCCCAAGCCGGACACAAGTGGCTACCGGGCTGGATCTGGCCCGCGGGTCGTAGGTTGCTCACCCCTGATCTAAGTCATGAATCAAGATCCTGAGCAGGACCAGGCCCAGGACAGATCCCTTCTGATGACTCTCCACTCCTCACTTCTTCTCGGGATGAAGGGGAAGCATTGGGGAGAATCACCCTCTGGGTTTGTTGGCTTAACCAGCGACAGATCCACTTAACCATAGTTTTGCCTAGCTCAGGGCTGTCCAACTTCTACCGGCCCAGGGGCCTGAATTCCGGTCACTGATGACCTGGGGGGCCGTAGGGTCTGCCCCCGCCCCTGGCTCCGCCCCTGCCCCCCCGCCCCCGGCTCCGCCCCCACCCTGGCTCCACCCCTGGCTCCACCCCCGCCCCTCCCCCGGCTCCAATTTACTTACAATTCCTAGTTGCATTATTAATTATAAAATAAATATAATATTTTACTAACATTAAATGCAGGGGGCATTCAAAAGGGGCATGCATACAATCAAATATAATATTTTACTAACATTAAATGCAGGGGGGCATTCAAATTCACAATTACATAATAATAACATAAAGGTTAGCCTACCTTCCCAAACGCGCGGGATCCAGGAGCAGCCGGACCACGAGCAGAGGCGACGACCGAGCGAGGCAGCAGCCGGGAAGGTACAAATCACGTCTGCGTGGCCCGCAGGGATTAAGTAGCCGAGATTTCGGCAACAGGAGTATCGCGAGACTACGGAAGCCACACGGGATTTCGTTCTCAAGGCAGACGAGATTTCGCGTTGAAAGCTAAATCCCGTGTGGCTTCCGTAGTCTCGCGATACTTGCTCCGAAACCCGGAAGTGAGTGTTTTTTAAAAAAATTTAATTTAATTAATTAATTCATTTTATTTTTTATTAAAAGCTTAGGGGCCGTAATGAAGGGCTGGGGGGCGTATACAGCCCCCGGCCGCCAGTTGGGCAGCCCTGGCCTAGCTCACATTGGAATAGTTTCCTTGCTAGAATGTCATGGGGGATTTTGTTGAAGGCCTTACTGAAATACACTACATCCATGGCATTTCCTGCATCTACCCAGCTTGTAACTCTATCGAAAAAAGAGATCAGAGATCAGCCTTCTGCCCAACGAAAAGGCCCAATCATTTCTGTAGGCGAAGCTACACTTGCACATGGTGCCAGTAAAAGCTTCAAGGAATGAGAGCTAGGAGGGATATGGGGACAGGACCGGACAAAGGTAAAAAATAGTAGTAAGCGAACCTTTTTTTTTTGCACCCCCTGGCTCTTCAGGCTGGTGATGATGGCGCATGCACACACTCCGGAGCACACATGCACGCAAACAGCTAGTTTCGCGCATGCGCTTTTGGGACCGAGCGCTTCTGGTGGAGGGCGTTGCTAAACGCACTCCCAAGAGGATGAAAAGGACGGGGAAGCATTTGCAGCCGGGGCGGAGCCTCCCGCCTCCGGCTGCAAAATGTTCCCCTGGCTTCCTTTTCGGCCTCTTGGGAGAGCGTTGCGCCCTCCACCAGAAGCGCTCCGCCCTGATGGCGCATGCGTGACAGTTTCACGCATGCGCTCTTAAAACAGAGCGCTTCTGGTGGAGGGAGTTGCTAAACGCACTCCCCCAAGGCCGAAAAGGACAGGCCAGGGAAGATTTTGCAGCCGGGGCGGAGCCTCCCACCCGCACGCCACCCGCACGCCACCCGCCCGCAGCAATGGCGTGGCATGATGTGCCGAACCTTGCAGCCGGATGCACCCTTATTTATGTGTTTGTCACATTTCTATACCGCCCCTCTCAGCCCGAAGGCGACTCAGGATGGTTTACACAGGCAGTCTCTGCCCTCAATACAACACAGCAACAAGTCAACACCCCCCCTCCCAGAAAAAACCCAATAATAATAACAATTTAACAATTAAAAACATACAATTGCAGCCTCAGTGTCATGTTGAAATCAGTTTCCATCACGTCGTCGTCATTCCATATATCCAATTAAGCCTTATATTTCATCAGCAAATGCCTGCTCAAATAACCAGGTCTTGACTTTCTTGCGAAACGTCAGGAGGGAGGGGGCCGATCTGATGACTTTAGGGAGGGCATTCCAAAGCTGAGGAGCCACCACTGAAAAGGCTCTGTCTCTCGTCCCTGCCAGTCGCGCCTGTGAAGAAGGCGGGACTGAGAGCAGGGCCGCTCCAGATGATCTTAAACATCTCGATGGTTCATAGGGAGAGATGCGTTCGGACAAGTAAGTTGGACCCGAACCGTTTAAGGCTTTAAAGGCTAAAGCCAGCACTTTGAATTGTGCCCGGTAGCAAACTGGCAGCCAGTGGAGCTGGCACAACAGGGGAGTTGTACGCTCTCTGAATGGCGCTCCTGTTATCAACCGTTGGACTAGTTGCAGCTTCCGAACAGTCTTCAAAGGCAACCCCACGTAGAGAGCATTGCAGTAATCTATACGGGATGTAACCAGAGCGTGGACCACCGTGGCCAAGTCAGACTTCTCGAGGTACGGGCGCAGCTGGCCACGTGGCGCCCTGAAGCGGCCGCTTACTTCGCCTACACTAAGATCCGCCCCTGTATGGGGATGTGTGCACAGCCCTGAAAGTTACCTCAATACACCCCCAACCTGTTTCCTCTGCATCTTTTGTAACAATTGGGCAGAGCTTTTCCCTGCCTCTGGAGACCTGACTCCGGACGCGACACTTCCTTGAACCCTGTGCTTGCGATGAGAACAAACAGAGATGGCGTTCAGGTTAAATCATTTCCTGCACCGTCTCACTTCTCAGCGGGTAAATCATGAGATGCAAACAGATGCTCAGGTCACGCTGCTGGGTTCTCTGGGGATTCCGCCACTCAGTCGGGCCGACGAAACATTACAACATGCGCCTGTCCATCACGCAGTCCACCTTGTCTGCCTCGGCGGCCGGCAGAATGTGCTCCGACCCATGCGCCGCATGACGCTTCTCCCGCGGCGAAGGATGGGGATGATTGTTCCATGCTAATGAAGCCTTTCCTGGATTTAATATGTACGGGCCATGAGCGAAGAGAGCGACCCAGGGTCCGACTCTCCCTTCGCATTTGGAGCAGGCAAAGCCAAGCATTGGAGGGGGGAAAAAGATTTCCACTGGATTATGTGATGTTCAGTCACTCCCCCGGCTCATTTCCATAGTGCACAAAGGGCAGATTTACCGACAAAGTGGGTTGCATTCATTAATTTCTGTGGAAGTTAATGGGGATGATGGGGGCCTCTCTTTTTTTTGCTGAAAATGCAGAAGACAGCTGTGATTAGTCAGCTTTTGCTGAATTATGGTTGGGAAGCATCTTGCCTACAAAGTAAGCCAAGCACCTGAGAAGCAAAGCTGTGTTGCTGTGTATCCCTGCCTGTTGTTGCTTTTGGTATTTGCAGCATCACTGAGTTCAAAGAGGAAAGGACTCCCGAGGCATCTAGTCCAACCCATGTCCAATCAGGAATGTGTTGTGGCAGACCCCATTCACTTCCACCAGGCCCGGATCATGGCCTTTTGGCACCCTAGGCCAGGGCTGTCCAACTTCTACCGGACCCAGGGCCGGAATAGAGGTCACTGATGACCTCGGGGGCCGCTCGGCCCCGCCCCAGGCCCCGCCCCCAGGCCAAACCCCGCCCCCTCCTAAAGCTGTCATTCTCCCTCCTCCTCCTCCTCCCTCTTTCCCGGGCGCCATGGCGCCAGGGGAAGAGGAGGAAGAGGAGGAGGAGGGAGAGTTCTCCCTCCTCCTCCTCTTTCCTGGGCACCACGGCTGTCCCGAGCGCCGCGGCGCCCGGGAAGGGCACGGCGCCCGGGAAAGAGGAGGAGGAGGAAGAGCAGAAGGCGGCCTGTGACGCGCTGCCCTTGGCACCACCTAATGCTCTTTTGGCGGCTCCCGCCCCTAGGAAGGCGGGGAGCCGCCAAGGAGGAGTAGGCGGCGCCAAGGGCAGCGCCGTCACGCCAGGCCTGTTACGCGCTGCCCTTGGCGCCGCCTTCTGCTCTTTTAGACTCTCCCCGCCCCTAGGAAGGCGGGGAGCTGCCAAAAGGAGGAGTAGGTGGCGCCAAGGGCAGTGCGTCACGCCAGGCCTGTGACGCGCTGCCCTTGGCGTCGCCTACTCCTCCTTTTCGGCGCGGAGAGGGAGGGAGGGGCGGTGCAGGGAGGAGGAGCTAGCTCTCTTCCTCCTCCCTGCCCCGCTCCGCCTCCCCGCCGCCATTTTTTTAAAAAATTAGAATTTTTAAAAAATTAAAAATGCCGGCTGGGGCATAGCAGGGGCCGTGTCCAACAGGCTGGGGGCCGGATCCGGCCCCAGGGCCGCCAGTTGGACAGCCCTGCCCTAGGCCAAAGGCTCTGCCCTCACCCCTGGCTCCACCCCACCTGCGCGGCAGTGGCCCCAAGGGCGGGGCCTCCCCACGGCTCCTCCCTCCCTCCTAAGCCACCATGTCGGCCTCAGAAGCGGCCAAAATCGCCCTTTTCAGGCTGGCATGACGGCTGTAGGAGGGAGGGAGGAGCCATGGGGAGCCGTCCTGCGGCTCCTCCCTCCCTCCGAAAGCCCCCATGCCGGCCTGAAAAGGGCGATTCCAGCTGCTTCTGAGGCCGGCATGACGGCTCCCCATGGCATCGGCTCCAGAGGTGGGGCTTTCCTTCCTCCTCCTCACGCCGGTGAGGAGGTGGGGCGGGGGTGGGGGCAGAGCCTTTGGAGCTGAGGGGAGCAGAGCAAAGGGGGTTGGGGGGGCGTGGATGGCGCTTCCGTCGCTGCACGCATGCACAATTTTTTTTGAATTTTAAAAAAACTGGGGGGGGGGTTGGATCTGCTGCCCCCCCCTGGCTGCTGCCCTAGGCCATGGCCTAGGGTGGCCTTATGGGTAATCCGGGCCTGACTTCCACAGATATTAATGCATGCAACCCACTTCGTCAGTAAATCTGCCCTTTGTGCACTATCCCAGTGTTTCGCAACCTTTTTTGAGCCATGGCACACTTTTTACATGTACAAAATCCTGGGGCACACCACCAACCAAAATGACACAAAATGACACTCTAACACAGGAATACAGATAGTTAATATGTTTTTAAATGTATTTATACACTCAGTGTGAAACCTGGGCCTGTTTCGATGAACACAACATAGATATCCTGGCAGGAATGGCAGAACACAGAACTCCCATAACCAAGAGAAAATGCTATAAGAGTTTGGTGGGCATTGACCTTGAGTTTTGGAGTTGTAGTTCACCTATATCCAGAGAGCACTGTGGACTGAAACAACGTTGGATCAGGACCAAACCTGGCATGAATACTCATATGCCCAAATGTGAACACAGATGGAGTTTGGGGAAAATAGACCTTGACATTTGGGGGTTACAGTTTCCTGAGGGAGGGGGCTCGAAAGACCAGCAGTCTCCCTCTCACTTAGGTTGCCCCCTCCCTCCCCGCCAGGCTTTAATTGGGGTCGTGGGCAGCAGGAGCCTCACTCACCACCTGCGCAGCTCCTCAGGGGTCAGCGGGGCAGCCCAGGTGGGCATCTCGGGGCTGGCGAAGCAGGGAGGAAGGAAGGCAGCAGTGGCAGGCAGGGAGCCGGAGAGAGGCTGAGAGCGGTTTCACGCGCACTCGGGAAGAGGGGGAGGAGGGAGGGGCGGGGCCGGTGCTGGACTGAACCATCTGGCATTAGGCCCGGGGAGGCAAGAAGATGTCTCTACTTGGGTAACGGGAGGTGGGCCTTCCCAATTTATGGAGAGGGAGAGAGGGAGAGACCAAGTAGACAACGGGTGGGGAGGGGGGTGTTTGTAATTTTGCGCCTTTATTGAGGTAGGTTTCTTAGGGTTTCTATACTTCAACACACTAGACTCTTCCCCCTCCCCTCCTGGAGGTTCCAATTTCCCAAGGCACACCTGAAGATCGCTCACGGAACACTAGTGTGCCCCGGCACACTGGTTGGGAAACACTGCACTATCCAAATGAGCTGGGATTCTGTGCGTGCGACACTGAACACTGATCACATCATGCAAATTGATTCAAAATGATCTTGAGAGCTGGGCCAAAACAAACAAAATGCATTCCAGCTAGGATAAAAGTAAGTCTTCCACAAGAGTAGAGTCTACTAAATCTATGGAATTCCCACTCTCTTCTGCTTTAGCCAGACCTCACCTGGAATAACACTGTGTCCAGTTATGGATGCCAGAAGACAAGAAATACATGGACAAGATGTGTCCAGTGGAAAGTGACTGTTGTGAATCAGCCTGTGGTTGGTTTTCAGGATCATGATGCTTCTTATGTGGGAAATGATGGTTTGGTCAATGATTTTCATAACAATAATAATAATAGTAATAATAATACACTTTATTTATATTCCGCTTTTCTCACCCCGAAGGGGACTCAGAGCGGATTATATCACACATATGGCAGACAGTTCCTGACAGTTCCACATACAATTACATACAACATACAACATATGACAAGTACAATTTTAGAAGGATTTTCTTCAGGCTGCATCACGGGGTGCGTCACAGGGTGTGATTGCATCATTATGTCACAAGGGGGTGCTGTTGCATCATCCTCATGACAGAGAGCCTCTGTTTCCGCAGTCCACCTTCTGGCAGCCGATCTTACTTTATTTAGGCATTGTAAGTCCTTCTTGAAAAAATCCTTCCCCGCTTGGCGGCTCCCAGTTTTATCTAATCACAGCTGAGCTGTTTTCGAACTGTTGGGTAAACAGTGGACAGGGCTCACAGCTGGGTGTCCAAACCAGCCCGGGATTTGAACATGCAACCTTCAGATTGCCAGCACAGCTGTTGTTACCACTTGTTGGACCTTAGACCTGAAGGACCCCTCAGTAAACCACTTGAGTCTGGCCACGGTTAAATGCTTTATCTATATATATAAAGGAAGACCCGTCATCTAACGACCGTCCTAGGCAGAGAAACCTTACAAGACAGAGACACCAAACTTGGCAACAAAAATAGGCCTCAGGCAAGGAAGGTTTTTAGCAAAGAAACTCCCCCCCAAAACCTAGAAGGCCCCCAAAACAACAATTAAAAACTACATTTCCCAGCGTCCTCTGCGGCCGCCAGCGAATCCCATTGACCAACATCGGCCCACACAAAATGCAGGGAGGCTGAGTAACAATCCAAAAGACCAAGCAAGCACAAAATACCACACAACGCCAATATGCAGAAGATACACAACTATGTGCACAGAGCACATACATACCACTCACAGGACAAAAGACACCCACTTTACAAACACCACACCCACAACATGACAGCCGCACAACTCGCGATGCCTACCTCTACAGACCCACAACACAACAGACACACAACACACACAACGCATACATACCACTGCTACACAGAAACCTACACAGTACAACCAACTAACACAGGAGGACATAACAACTACCAGGAGGACATAACACTAACACAAATAGGGAACCAGGGACACAGGCACCACTGACAAACACATACCGCCAGAATAACACAAACTTGAAAAACCCACAAAAAAACAATCCTGCAACACAAAAACCCACCCCAACCAAAATTCACAACAAACACCACTGGCAAAAGCAACACCCCCTCCACATCACAACCAGCACACAGCCAGACTGAGACACACAACACACACAAAATACACCCCACAAATACCTGACAACTTCCCCAACACAAAACCCAGGACTGCAGTCACTACTCACCACCACACACACTTCCAAATACACACATGCCCCAGGCACAATACTCCAGCAATTCCTACCCACACAACACAACACAACTTCCTATCACAACCCATCCCCCCAACCTTACGGGACCCCGCACACACAACACCTACCACCACCACAAACAAAAACCAACTCCACCTATACTCCAACCACAACACAACACAACACTGCACTGATACTCTACAAACACACACAAACACCCAAAATACCCCACCCACACAAGCATCAACCTCTACATCAACACAGCAGATGGAAATACAAAAAACATTGTATATCCACAAGCAACTCCACAGGACTTCAACATCCCACCCACCAGAACAACCCACAACGACACAGCCATGACCCCACCAAGACCATAAGTAACATCAATTCCAACCCTTACATACTCAGACTTTCTCGCATCTCCTAAATAGGGCACAGCAACGCGTGCCGGGTACAGCTAGTTTAGAATAAATGGATAGAGTAAAGAAAATACAGAAATAGTCCTTTGATGCTTCCAAGCACCAATATTGCAAAGTAATAATCCAAAAGCAAGCAGGAACAAAGTATAGAGTCTTGATGCCCCAACGGGCTAATCCACAGGAAAGTCTTGGCACAAGGCTTGGCAAACAGAGTTCAATGGCTGGAAGGCTCAATAGCCCAGGCAGAGTTCATGAAGGCTGGAAATTCAACGTTGATGAGAGATACTATACATCTCTCAGTCCCAAACTCTTATAGGTCTCCAGGGCTTTGAAGTTACGACATACCAGTGCGTCGAAACGAGTTCTCACAACAGCTTCCCAGCTGGGCTCTCTCAGTCCTCCCGCATTGAATTGGAATGCAAGCAGTGCCGGCCTTTGCCATTCGGCCGACTAAGTGGCCGCGTGGGCGACGGGTCCTGGGAGGGGCGTCGCCGCCTGGGAGGGGCGCTGCCACGTTGGCCGCCCCCCCCTGCCCCCCCGCTGCGCCTCCTGCCCGGGAGCCAGTGCTGCCCGCGCCTCCGTTGCCGGCGGCGCAGCCAGTGGTGCAGCCGCGCCGATGCACTCGCGCAGCTGCGCGGGGACGCTGGCGCGCATGCGGGGAGAGGTGAGACCGCCCCTGAATGCAAGCCCAATTAGCAGTAGCACCTGGCCGAATGGAAGTAAACTCGGCTCTGCCATTCCCGCGGTCCTTATCAGCGTGAGCTGAGCCAGCCTGGCTTCTGCCCTTGAACGTTGGGTGAACGGGGGCCTCTTGAAGCATCTTGCCTTTAGGCTGAGCAGGCCTTTCTGTGACTTGGAATTTAACATGGCATTGGTCTTGCTGAGGACCAGGGGCAGGCTGGGGTATGACACCACTGTGCTATCTCTCCGGCCCCTGAAGTGGGAAATGATGGTTTGGTCAATGATTTTCACCAGGCAGACAATGATAGAGAGGCTTCAGTGCAAAGGGCATTTTCTCACGAGAATATTCCCGCTGAGCAGAGAGATGATGGGTTACTCCCTCTCTCTGTGAGCTCTCAAGATTTGGGTTTGGAAAACAATCTGACACCTGGGGATTTTAATGAGCAGCCCAATAACGAATAGGAGGCTGGAATTTTGCCAGTATAGACAGCAAACTCAAAGTTTACATTGCTCTGAAAGACTTTGTCAGATAAGAGCCAAGAGTGGGGGGAAACGAAACCAATTTTTAGGTTTTGGGATATAAGGTTTGCCTCAAAGGAAAAAACCTTTCAGATCAGGCATCGTTCAGAATCAAGTTTCATGTGTCTTGGTAATCTTGCTCAAGGGGTCTTGTTCCTGTGGATTTCTAGCCTTGTGGATATTGACTAGCATTGTAAACACAACGAGTAGGGCTAGTGGTAACAGTCAGGTACAACAGCGTTAAAAGTGATTCAAATTTCTACCATATATTATATCAATAGGCTATGAAAGAAATAAGAAAAAGGCACATACATACATTTGAAGTTCTCAAATTGGTATAACAAAATATCCAACCATGAATTGGTTAGGGAGACTCAGAAACAGTCCATAAGAACAGTCTTGGAAAGTCCGTCAGTTGTAAATACACATAACGAAGATAATTCCAAGTGGAAAGTCCATACAGGTAGGTTCCTGAAGGTAAGTGAGTGTCCAGTAACAAGAGAAACAAAGTCCGATACAGAGCCTATATATTGGTAGAGGAATAAATATTCCAACCGGAGAAATCCCCAGGACGCGGGAGAGCGAAATGAAAGCGTCTCCCTTCCATAAATCCGATGTAGACTTCTTTGCCTCTGTTTTCACACAGGAGGACAGACAACCTATGCCTGCAGCTGAGTCAGTTTTTTCAGAGAGGGAATTAAAAGAATTAAAACAGATAGAGATAAACAAGGAGGATGTTCTCATATGCCTTACTAAACTAAATGTCAACAAATCACCAGGTCCAGACGGCATCCACCCCAGAGTTCTTAAGGAACTCAAGTGTGAAATTGCTGAACTTCTAGCTAAGATATATAACCTTTCTCTAAGATCAGGCACTGTACCCGAGGACTGGAGGGAGGCAAATGTAACACCGATCTTCAAGAAAGGATCCAGAGGTGATCCAGGAAATTATAGACCAGTCAGTTTAACCTCAGTTCCAGGCAAAGTGATGGAAACCATTATTAAAGAAAAAATTACTAAGCACATAGAAGAACAGGCATTGCTGAAAGAATATCAACATGGTTTCTGCAAAGGCAAAGCATGTCTTACTAACTTGTTAGAATTCTTTGAGGGTGTAAATAAACACATAGATAAAGGGGACCCAGTCGATATTGTTTACCTTGACTTCCAAAAGGCTTTTGACAAAGTCCCTCACCAAAGGCTCCTAAACAAGCTCTTCAGCCATGGAATCAGGGGACAGGTCTTGTCCTGGATTGGAACCTGGCTAAACTGTAGGAAACAAAGGGTGGTAATAAACGGACATTTCTCTGGGTGGAAAGAGGTGGGAAGTGGCGTACCCCAAGGTTCAGTTTTGGGTCCGTTACTTTTTAATTTATTCATTAATGATCTGGATGTAGGAGTGAATTCTGAGGTAGCAAAGTTTGCAGACAACACTAAACTGTTCAGGGTAGTTAAAAATGAAACTGATTGTAAAGAGCTCCAGAAAGATCTCTCGAAATTGAGTGAATGGGCAACAAAGTGGCAAATGCATTTTAACCTAAACAAGTGTAAAGTCATGCACATCGGGCAAAGAACCCCAAATACACTTATCAACTGATGGGGTCAAAGCTTTCCGAGACAAACCAGGAAAGGGATCTTGGGGTCTTGGTGGACAGCTCAATGAAGATGTCAACCCAGTGCGCAGCAGCAGTGAAAAAAGCAAATTCTATGCTAGGCATGATCAGAAAGGGAATCGAAAATAGGTCAGCAAATGTTGTATTACGTCTCTACAAATCTATGGTAAGGCCACATTTGGAGTACTGTGTACTATTCTGGTCTCCGCACCTTAAGAAGGATATAACGGAACTGGAAAAGGTACAGAAAAGGGCAACAAGAATGATCCAAGGGATGGAGCGGCTCCCTTATGAAACCAGGTTGCAACGCCTTGGTCTTTTCAGCCTTGAAAGACGGCGTTTGAGAGGTGACTTGATCGAAGTGTATAAAATCATGCATGGGATAGAAAAGGTGAATAGAGAAGAAATATTTTCTCTGTCACAAAACACTAGGACTAGGGGGAACTCCCTGAAGCTCCAAGGTAGGAAAATAGGACTAATAAAGGGAAATATTTCTTCACCCAGAGGGTCATTGGGTTATGGAACTCACTTCCAGAGGAGGTTGTGACAGCGGTCAGCCTGGACAGCTTCAAGGCAGGATTAGACAGATTCATGGATACCAAGTGTATCGGTAGTTACTGAAAAGGACATTCAAGTTGGTTGAGGTAGGCAGGATTTCCCTGGGTACTGGTTGTGGGGGGTCGGGAGCAGGTCAGGGTTTTGCCCTCCCTTCTGCTCGAGATCCCCGTGTACAACTGGTGGGCAACTGTGTACAACTGTGTGATACAGAATGCTGGACTACATGGGCTGAGGTCCGATTCAGCATGGCTCTTCTTATGTTCTTATGTTCTTAGACTCCGAGCCACATGTCCATTAGAACTCTATTTTTCCAACCTGTAATGCATACCCTATTCCTTGTGTGTGAATTTCCTGCATTTTATTTATTATTGTAATTGAACAGGACTGGCCCCACGTGTGGCCTGGGTCGTTCCTGGGCAGCCTTAAGTAAGCTGCCTGGGCGGAAATGCTGGCCGGCCGGCTACCAAGAGGGGGCGGGTGGGGCCAGCCCCGTCATTGGCCGGCTGGCGTTGTTCGCGGGAACCTTCCTGCCACCCCAGGGGCTTCTGGGGAGGAGAAGCCCCTTCCACCTCACAAGATGGCGCGAGGGCAACCCTGCCCCACAACCAGCTCGGCTGGTAAATCGGCCAAGTCCATTATTATTATTATTATTATTTCTGATGTATTTTGTTCTGTATTTTGTATTTTACCGTGTCGTATTGTATTTTAGAAGGGCTTGGCCTCATGTTAGCTGCCCTGAGTCCACATTGGGGATATGGTGGTGGGGTATTTATTTATTTGTCATTTATTTGTCACGTTTCTATACCGCCCCTCTCAGCCCGAAGGCGACTCGGGACGGTTTACACAAGGCAGTCTCTGCCCTCAATACAACCCAAGCAAACAAACCAAAAAAATAATCAAATAACAAATTAACAATTAAAAACATACAATTGCAGTCTCCGTGCCATGTTGGAATCAGTTTCCGTCACATCGTCGTCCTTCCATATAACTAATTAAACTGTTACATTTCATCAGCAAATGCCTGCTCAAATGGCCAGGTCTTGACTTTCTTGCGAAATGTCAGGAGGGAGGGGGCCGATCTGATGTCTCTAGGGAGGGCGTTCCAAAGCCGAGGAGCCACCACTGAAAAGGCCTTGTCTCTCGGCCCCGCCAGTCGCGCCTGCGAAGAAGGCGGGACCGAGAGCAGGGCCTCTCCAGATGATCTTAAACATCTCGATGGTTCATAGGGAGAAATGCGTTCGGACAGGTAAGTTGGATCCGAACCGTTTAGGGCTTGAAAGGCTAAAGCCAGCACTTTGAATTGTGCCCGGTAGCAAACTGGCAGCCAGTGGAGCTGGCACAACAGGGGAGTGGTACGCTCCCTGAGTGCCGCTCCTGATATCAACCTGGCTGCTGTCCATTGGACTAGTTGCAGCTTCCGAACAGTCTTCAAAGGCAACCCCACGTAGAGAGCGTTGCAGTAATCTATACAGGATGTAACCAGAGCGTGGACCACCGTGTATAAATAGAAAATATCATTATTATTATTATTATTATTATTCGGGTTTCTATGCCGCCGACTCCCTGAGGCTCACGGCGGCTCACAGGAACCGAAGGTACAACTACACACAAGCAATGAGATAAAACATCTAAGACAATTAAACAGTTAAAACAGCAAAATACAAAACCCCCAGGTACAGTTCAGAAATTAGATAGCGTGACACCCCAGGACAGCGGCTAAAGCGAACATGGGCAGGACCTACTCACCGAAGGCCTGCTTAAACAATAAGTTTTGCAGGCGCGTCTAAACGGGAGCAGGTCCTTTATAGCTCAGCGTTCAGCCGGGAGGGCGTTCCACAGCGTAGGAGCTATAACGGAGAACGCCCTCCGGCGAGTAGATGTCAGTTTAGCCAATTTCGCCGAGGGTATCTCTAACAAATTAGCATCCTCGGAGCGTAGTGATCTCGGGGGACAGGGTGGGGTGAGTCAGTCCCTCAAGTACGCGGGCCCCAGGCCATGCAAGGCCTTAAAGGTAAGAACCAACACCTTGAAGGAGATCCGTGCTCGATTGGGAGCCAGTGCAGATCCTGCAAAACAGGTGTGATGTGGCGGCCTGCTGGGGTTCCAGACAGGAGCCGGGCGGCAGTGTTCTGCACCAGCTTGAGCTTCCGGTCGCCGACAAAGGAAGGCCAACGTAAAGCGCGTTACAGTAATCCAGCCTTGAGATGACCGTAGCTTGGATCACCGTGGCCAGGTCATTCCGGGAGATATAGGGGCCAGCCTCCGAGCCTGTCGCAGATGAAAAAAAGCAACCTTGCTGACCGCGGAGACCTGGGCCTCCATGGTCAGCTGGGAGTCCAGATGGACCCCCAGGCTCTTAACGGAAGGCGATGGGCATAGCGCCACACCGTCCAGGGTCGGAAGCTGGACATCTACACCACCCGAGCGGCCCGACCACAAGATTGTATTACTATGAAGTTACAGACAACACAATCCTATCTAACAGTGCATTATCCGCCCTGAGTCCCTCCAGGGAGATAGAGTGGAATATAAATAAAGTCCTATTATTATCTACATAAGAGTAAAGCCTTCCACGTGGGAAATTTGGATTACTTCCTTCCAGGGGTGCTTTCATGCAGGATCCTATATTGTCTAAGGATCGAACTAGATGGACTCTGGAGTCCATTCCAACTCTTGCTGTCCGTTCCTCTAAGACAGGGCTGTGCAACTGGCAGCCCGGGGGCCGTACACGGCCCCTCAGCCCCTTCCCTACGGCCCCCTAAGCTTTTTAATTAAAAAAATAAAAATTGAAAAATAAAATAAATAATAATTTTTTTTAAAAAATTCCTACTTCCGGGTTCGGAGCAAGTATCCCGAGAATATGCAATCCACACGGGATTTCGTTGTTAACGCGAGATCACACCGGTGTTGACAGCGAAATCCCGTGTGGATTGCGTATTCTCATACTCTTTCGGCTACTCTACTACTGGATCGCTGAGGCCCACAGACGCGATTAGGACCTTCTTCGACTCAGTCGGTCGTCGCCCTCTCTCGTCGTCCAGGTACTCCTGGATCCTGCGCGTTGGAAAAGGTAGGCCGAAGCAGGGGCTCCTCATTCCCCCCCATCTCCCTCATGTATTAAATGTAAAATTAAATATATTTAAAGATGAAATAAGGGGAGATGGGATACATTAAAATAAGGGGGAGGGAGGATGGAATTAAATATATTTAATATTAAATTAAAATAAGGGGAGAGGGAGGATGGAATTAAATATATTTAATATTAAATTAAAATAAGGGGAGGGGAGGATGGAATTAAATATATTTAATATTAAATTAAAATAAGGGGAGAGGGAGGATGGAATTAAATATATTTAATATTAAATTAAAATAAGGGGAGGGAGGATGGAATTAAATATATTTAATATTAAATTAAAATAAGGGGAGAGGGGAGGATGGAATTAAATATATTTAATATTAAATTAAAATAAGGGGAGAGGGGAGGATGGAATTAAATATATTTAATATTAAATTAAAATAAGGGGAGAGGGAAGAATGGAATTAAATATATTTAATATTAAATTAAAATAAGAGGGGAGGGAAGGATGGAATTAAATATATTTAATATTAAATTAAAATAAGGGGAGAGGGCGCTGGGGGAGAGGGCGGAGCCGGGGGCGGGGAGGGGGCGGAGCCGGGGCCGGGGGCAGACCCTACGGCCCCCCAGGTCATCAGTGACCGGAATTCAGGCCCCTGGGCCGGTAGAAGTTGGACAGCCCTGCTCTAAGATGTTCCCCTGATGTTGACTCAACGCTCCACAGGATGCTGGTGGCATGCTGGAAATCCGGGCGCTGCGTTGAATTAGTCTGACAGCCATTTCTTTCCAGAGGAGCAGAGCTTCAACGGGGCGCATGTTTTAAAAGAGAGGCGCACACCATCCATGACTGCAGGGACCGCATCTCCGCAGGAGTGTTGTCTATTGTGCAAAGAAGCCTGAGATGAATATTAAACAGTCGGGGGGCACCGTGGTGAAAGACGATACTCCAAAAATAAAATGTTACTGTACCATGCAAAAATGTAATTATCTCTTTAGTCCTCCTGGATCAACTGCCTGTTTTTTTAATCAATGGTGACATCCCGATAAAGCCTAATTGTTGTTCTGCTGCAACCTGTGATAAACATCCAAGGAGAAGGCTCCCCAAGATGGATGGATGAAAGATGAAGGCCTTAAGGACTTTTTGCTCCCTCTTGAGGAGCCAAGGCCATCCGCTTGAGTTCCTTCCTCTCATGTAATACCTTCCAGCCGGTTCGTAAAAAGAGCGACAAGACCAGCAAATTCCAGGTGCATTTATCTTGTTGTTGTGTTTGGTGTTTCATGTTATCAACACATTTGTGACCCTAAGGTAGGCATGGGCAAACGTTGGCCCTCCAGGTGTTTTGGACTTCAACTCCCACAATTTCTAACAGTCTATCGGCTGTTAGGAATTGTGGGAGCTGGAATCCAAAATACCTGGAGGGCCAACGTTTGCCCATGCCTGCCCTAAGGTGAACCTTACAACAAACCTCACAACCTCTGAGGATGCTTGCCATAGATGCAGGTGAAACATCAGGAGAGAATTCTTCGGCGTTGAGTATTTATGGCGCAGCGGATAGGCAACAGAAATATAGAAGTTTAATTCCCCATCGGCCCAAAAACTCCAGTCTCTGTTCGAGTGAAGAATGAAACTCTCATTCAATTCACAAGGTAAATATATAACTTTGTATTGAATTGTATTTAACAATAACTGGCAAAACATCGAAAAACAACAGCCATCACAGCTACCTTTCTAAACATCCTTTCCTCACAGATATTAAATCCCAACTGACAAATCCCAACTGTCACTTTGTAACTGACATTCCTCAAGGTTCCATTTAGCAGTCTTGAGACAGCGCCATCTGGTGTCAAACATGTCACACTGCAGGTCATCTCAAACTGCGAAATTATATATTGTGCTGACTCATGAATTGCTATTCAAAATGCAATAATCTGACAAGAATGCCTCTAGAACAGGGGTACCCACACTTTTTCAGCACGCGAGCTACTCATAATGAAACCAAGTCAGAAAGATCTACCTACCTCCTCAAGGCTGGAGAGGGGCAGGGGCGGGGCTTGGCACAGCCTGGCTCCGCCCCCTCTGGCTTAAGCTCTACCAGCAGCTTCTCCAGGCTTGAGGATGGCAATGCCAAGCCAGCCTTGTGCTAGCTATGCCACAACTGGCTTGGCATTGCCATCCTCAAGCCTGGAGAAGCTGTTGGTAGAGCGGAAGCCAGAGGGGGGTGGAGCCAAATGGTTTTTTTTTTATTAGTATATCAAAGACCCCAAAAATTTCTGCCCCTCCTACACTGTGTACATACACAGTACACAGACAGAACAGAAGGAGGTGCCACAGGGGGTGCTGTCGCTCCATCCTGTTATGACGAAGAGCTGTCAGGACTTCCGCATTCCAGCATCTGCCCTTCTTCTCCTTTATGGCATTGTCAAAACCTCCCCCACTTTTTAGTGGTACCTAATTTCTCTAATTACAGCTAAAGTTGTTTTCGAACTCCTTAGGTAAACAGTGGGCAGGGCTGACGGTTGGCTGCCCATGCTAACCTGGGGTTCGAACTTGCAACCTTTCCGTTGATAGATTCTTAGCTGCTGATGATTTAACAGCTGTGCAAAACATCCGGCCCTACAATAACGCAGAACCTTACTTAGTTACTTACTTACTTAGGTGACCCCTCATTGTCCGAGTAAGATTGTCCTCCAAGTGCAGTGTCCTGGCAGTGGATACGTAGGTGGCTGTGGAGCCCTCATCTTGACCCGCATGTTCTCCTGCAGTGAGGACATCAGTTTCCAGATAGAAGGTGGTCCCGTCACGGTTGGCTTGACGCACCTTCCTCTTGACACATTTCTCTCTTTCGCCTTCCATGCCTCTTCAAATTCTACAGCACTGATGGTGACAGCTGACCTCCAGCTAGAGTGCTCAAGGGCCAGGCCTTCACAGTTCTCGATGTCTATGCCAGAGTTTTTAAGGTTGGCTTTGAGCTACATCTTTCCATCTCTTTTCCTGTCCTCCAACATTACATTTCCCATTCTTGAGTTGGGAATAGAGTAAATGCTTTGGGAGACGGTGATCTTTGGGCATTCGGACAACGTGGCCGGTCCATCGGAGTTCATGGCGGAGGATAATCACTTCAATGCTGATGGTCTTTGCTTCTTCCAGCACGCTGACGTTTGTCCGCCTGTCTTCCCAAGAGATTGGCAGGATTTTTCGGAGGCAGTGCTGATGAAATCATTCCAGGAGTTGCATGTGACGTCTGTAGACAGTCCACGTCTCGCAGGCATAGAGCAGGGTTGGGAGGGCAACAGCTTTATAAACCAGCTGTCAGCTCCTGGTAGGGTCTTTGCACAAACCATGCTCACACAGGTTCTTCCTGGGATAAGTAGTTTATTTGGTCCTATCTCACAGCTAGCAAAGACAGAACTGAGGGGTTCCCGCTCAAACACACTTTCAAATCCCCTTCAGGTCCCTCCTCCTTCTCCCTCTTTCCGTTTGTCCTTTACAACCTGCAATACACATTCCAAAGCTCTAATCTTCCGGTCTTCTGGCCAGATGGTTTCTTATCAGATGCCAGTTGTAGCCAGATAGTATGTTTATATAACTGTCTCTGGGTGCAACTGACCCAAGCTCTTTGGTTTCCCTACGGATGTCCCGGTCCTCACACACTCTCTGCTTCATTTGGAAGAGCTCAGCCAGGGTTGTATTTCGGTGTCAATGTTGACTTTTGTGGAGAGGTGGCTGCCAAGGGAGCGGAAATGGCCAACATGTTCTAATGTTACATCATTAAGCTGCATTTCTGGCATTGGAGAGGTGTATGAATTCGAGGCCTGCCCGGGTCGAGGTGGGCTCTCGACCTATTGTGTAGCCTGTTGTCGACCTTTGCAACCCGAAAGACAGTTGCATCTGTCAAGTAGGAAATTTTATTTATTTATTTATTTATTATTTCGCATTTGTCTGTCGCCCCCCCCCCCCCAACGGCTCGGGGCGACTTACAACAGTTCGTAAAATACAATTGTCAGATAACTCATAAACCACAGTAATACCATTAAGATGGAATTACAATTAGAACAGTTGAAGCAACAAATGGAGTCGCAGTGGGCTGACAGCTAGGCGGTGCGAGCTATAGTCTAGCTAACTCCAAAGGCTTGTTGGAACAGCAATGTCTTGACTGCTCTCCTGAATGGGAGGAGGCCCTGGGTGGCACGGATGCCGGCGGGCAGTGCGTTCCACATGGTAGGGGCTGCAACAGAGAAAGCCCGGCGGCGGGTTGCGGACAGATGGTAGGTCCTCACATTTGGGATGACCAGGAGGTTTAGCTCTTCGGAGCGCAGTGATCTGGTGGGATGATATGGGACAAGGCGGTCCCGCAGGTACACTGGCCCCAGACCATGTAAGGCCTTAAAAGTCAGGACTAACACTTTGAAGGCAATCCGGCATTCAATTGGGAGCCAGTGCAGTTCGCGCAGGATTGGCGTGATGTGGTGGCCAATCGGGACCCCCGCCAGGAGTCGCGCTGCAGCGTTCTGCACCAGCTTGAGTCTCCGGATTACCGACAGAGGAAGGCCAATGTAAAGAGCGTTACAGTAGTCCATCCTCGAGATGACCGTGGCTTGGATCACTGTGGCTAAGTCGCGCCGGGACAAGTAGGGGGCCAGCTTCCTCGCCTGGCGAAGATGGAAAAATGCTACCCTGCTGACGCTGGAGACGTGGGCCTCCATCGACAACAGGGGGTCCAGGGTTACTCCTAAGCTCTTAAGAGAGGGCGACGGACATAATGTCACGCCGTCCAGGGTTGGAAGCTGAACATCCCTACAGCCCGGAGGACCCAGCCACAGGATCTCCGTCTTTGCCGGATTCATCTTCAACCTACTGGCTCGCAGCCATCCAGTGACGGCCTCAAGGCAACGATGGAACTTATCGGGTACGGATTCGAGGCTGCCCTCCATCTTCAAGATAAGCTGGGTGTCATCAGCGTACTGATGGCACACCAGCCCAAAATTACGCACCAGCTGGGCAAGTGGTCGCATATAGATGTTAAATAAGAGGGGGGGAGAATAGCCCCCTGAGGAACCCCGCAAAGAAGCGGGGAACCCCCGGAGCACTTAGTGGGAAGGCTTAATTTAACTGATTTACGAGGCCATAAAAAGATCTCCAGGAAACACGCTGAGGAATGAAGGAGTGCGACGGCTCCCCCTGGTGGCCAGATGTTAAATTGCCTCTGTCTGTCTTGTGTGTTTGTGTGTCTAAATGTAATGTGTACATTGTAATCCGCTCTGAGTCCCCTGCGGGGTGAGAAGGGCGGAATAGAAATGAAGTAAGTAAGTAAATAAATAGCCTGGTGAACTTATAAGAGTGGTGATTTCGCCAGGGCAACTAAGTGGGTCTCCCCCCCCCCCATGTTCAAAAGGTTATGTTTAATGCTGATGGATACCTGCTTCAACCTTTATATCTCACTAGAGAATTTCCTCATCTGCTTTTCATAGAATCATAGGATAACAGAGTTAGAAGACACCACGTGGGCTATATAGTCTAACCCCTGCCATGAAGGAAAAGCACAATCAAAGCACTCCTGACAGATGATAATGATAACAATTCTTATTGTTGTTGTTATCATCATGTCCATTAAAAAGCCCGAGCCAGCCCCACATCATTCAGGTTGTAACTTGAATAGGTTTGAATGGTTTTTAACTGGGAATTCAGGGCTGCTGTGATTTTGTGATGTATAAACGCTTTCTTGTAAATGCACTTTTATCCCTATCTCGCCCAGGGTTTTAACTTATTAACATTTTACCTCATAGATTTGGCCCGCCCTTTGTGTTCGATTTTATTATGTTATTTTATATTCTTTATTTTATTTGTTATTTCTTATTTCATAAGCCGCCTGAGGGCTCGCACTAAGACTCTAAACCAGGGGTGCTCACACCTTTTCAGCATGGGAGCTACTGATTAAAAAGCCAAGTCCCAAAGATCACCTGCCCAGAAATGTAAAACGTAGAACTATTCTCTTATTTATTTATTTATATTTATTATTCATTTTTATGTATCGCTCCTTCCAGCAGGCTCGGGGCAGTTGACATAAAATGAAGTTATGAAACATCAACATTTCAATTTAATAACAACAATATAAAACAGAGCATAAACATACAACCAACCACCCCATTTCTCCCACACTGCCATATTGCCACACATATTATCAGCCAGAAAGTAAGAAGAGAGGCTGTTGAACTGCAAGGCCATTTAATACTCAGCAAGGTAAACAAAGGGGCATGCAAAAATACATCCAACCACCCCATTTCTCCCACACTGCCATATTACCACACATATTATCAGCCAGAAAGTAAGAAGAGAGGCTGTTGAACTGCAAGGCCATTTAATACTCAGCAAGGTAAACAAAGGGGCATGCAAAAATACATCCAACCACCCCATTTCTCTCACACTGCCATATAACCACACATATTATCAGCCAGGAAGTAAGAAGAGAGGCTTTTGAACTGCAAGGCCATTTAATACTCAGCAAGGTAAACAAAGCGGCATGCAAAAATACATCCAACCACCCCATTTCTCCCACATTTCCATATTCCCCAACATATATTTCTCAAGGAACAAAGCAAGCAGAGAGGCTTTGGAGCTAAAAGGCCATTTTTAAACATTAAAAATAAACAAAGAGACATGCCACAGAACAATCAAGCACCCACCCCAAAGTAAAAAGACCGACCTTTGAGATGCGGTAAGGAAATGACCCCAAAGCGTCCTTCTTCTACTCCTCTTCCGTTGTTGCTCCTATTTCCACACCGCCGGCATGCGTGCCGCCTCCAAGAGCTCACGAGAAGTCAGAGAGGCAGAATGGGCGCTTCTGCGCATGCGCGCGGGGCCAGCCATGCATTGTGTCATCCAGGCCTGCCCCCTTTGATCTACGACTTTGGCTGGAGAAGGATGGAGGGGGGAGGAGGAATCCAAAAGAGGGGGCCCATTCTGCCTCTTGGACGCTGGAGCTTTTGGAGGCGGCGCGTGAGCAGGGAGCGGGGAGGAACAATGACGGAGGACTTCTTTGCAGCGTGCAGAGGCGCGTGAAGAGGACCAACAGCAAAAAACCTGGTCAGGGGCCTGAAGATCACCAGGATGAGGCCCGAAGATCACCCTGGTGATCGCGATCACCATTCTGAGCACCCCTGCTCTAAACTCTCTAGTCCGTGAGCTGCTTTTTGCTGACTATGTTGCCTTTTGTTGCCCATTCAGAAGCAGCCTTGCAGCGCCTCATGTTCTGCTTTGCAATAGCTGCAGAGCTGTTTGGGCTGGAAGTCAGCCTGAACAAAAGGGAAGTCCTCTACCAGCCCACACCACAGGAAGAACACCATCTTCCCCACGTCAGCATAGGCACATCTGTGCTTAAGTCCGTTCAGCAGTTCACCTGCCTGGGAAGAATCATCTCTTCAGACGCCAAGATTGATAAAGAGATAGATCACAGATTATCAAAGGCATAGAGTGCATTTGGAAGACTTCACAAAAGAGTCTGGAGCAACAAGCACCTGAGGCAAAGCACCAAAAATCAGTGTGTACAGATCTATTGTACTGTCTATTCTCCTCTATGGGTCTGAAACATGGGTCACCTATCGCCAACACCTACGACTCCTCGAACGCTTTCATCAGCGCTGTCTTCGCACAATCCTAAATATACACTGGACTGACTATGTGACGAATGTTGCTGTCCTTGAGCAAGCAGGGGTCACCAGCGTTGAGGCCATGCTATTGAGAACACAGCTGCGCTGGGCAGGGCACGTCTCTAGGATGGAGGACCACCGCCTCCCAAAGATACTACTCTATGGTGAATTCGCTACAGGTCAGCGCAAGAGAGGCGCCCCCAAAAAGAGATATAAGGACTCCCTGAAACAACATCTCGGGCTCGGCCAGATTGATCACCAACATTGGTCCACCCTGGCCTCACATTGGGAGGCATGGAGACACACTATATGCACAATCCTGCGGCCTCTTTCAAGAAGACACGCCGAATGGGTCTCGAAGAGAAACGACAACGCAGAAAGAACCGCAACTTGGAAACAACATCACCCAAGGAGACTTTCGGCTGTGCTTCTTGCAACCAAACTTGCCTATCTCAGATTGGCTTTTTTTGTCATCAACGCGCTTGTAAAAAGCCTGGGATGAGTCCTTCCTAAGAAACTTCTTTTGCGAAGTAATGCCGAGAGAGATATGTGTGTGTGTGTGTGTGTATAGAGAGAGAGAGTTGTGTGTGTGTGTGTATATATATATATAGAGAGAGAGAGAGAGATGTGTGTGTGTGTATATATATAGAGAGAGAGTTGTGTGTGTGTTTGTGTGTGTGTGTGTATATATATACTGTATATATTTGTCAGCCACTTTGAGTCACCGTATGGAGGATTGTTTGAGTCTGCAGTGCTCTCTGGATGTCAAAGAACTACAACTCCAAAACTCAAGATCAATGCCCACCAAACCCTTCCAGTATTTTTTGTTGGCCATGGGAGTTCTGTGTGCCAAGTTTGGTTCAATTCCATCATTGGCGGAGTTCAGAATGCTCTTTGATTGTAGGTTAATTATAAATCCCAACAACTACAACTCCCAAATGACAAAAAATTGGGTGCATTGGGTCTTTGTGCCAAATTTGGTCCAGTAAATGAAAATACATCGTGCATATCAGATATTTACATTATAATTCATAACAGTAGCAACAGTTATGAAGTAGCAACAAAATAATGTTATGGTTGGGGACCACCACAACATGAGGAACGGTATTAAGGGCTTGTGGCATTAGGAAAGTTGAGAAACACTGGTTTAGGGCTTTGTAGGTCATAACTTGCACCTTAAATTAGGAGTGGACATTTATTGGTAGCCAGTGGAGCTGCTTGAAGTGGTGTGTCATGCACTAATTGCATTTTCTAGGCCAGGGCTGTCCAACTTCTACCAGCCCAGGGGCCTGAATTCCGGTCACTGATGACCTGGGGGGCCGAAGGGTCTGCCCCCGCCCCGGCTCCGCCCCCGCCTCAACCCCAGCTCCGCCCCCACCCCTCCCCCGGCTCCAATTTACTTACAATTCATAAGAGGCATCCATACAATCAAATATAATCTTTTACTAAGGGGAAATGCAGGGAGGGAATACATAAGGGGCATCCATACACAATTACATAATAATAACATAAAGGTTAGCCTACCTTCCCAAACGCGCAGGATCCAGGAGTAGCCGGACCATGAGCAGAGGCGACGACCGACCGAGGCAGCAGCCGAGAAGGTCCAAATCGCGTCTGCATGGGCCGCAGGATTCAATAGCCAAGATTTCGGCAACAGGAGTATCGCGAGACTACGGAAGTCACACGGGATTTTGCTCTCAACGCAGGCATGATCTCGCGTTGAGAGCGAAATCCCGTGTGGCTTCTGTAGTCTCGCGATACTTGCTCCGGAACCCGGAAGTGGGTAATTTTAAAAAATATTATTATTTATTTTATTATTATTAATATTATTATTAAAAACACATAGAGTGCATTGCAGTCAGGCATGTAGCCAGGGGGGGCTAAGGGGGCTTCCTTTTAAAAATGCAATTTATTTAGTGAAAGTTTGCAAAGAAGGAGGAGGATGAGAAAAGTGGCATTAGATCATATTGACTTTTCGACGAATGTACAAGTATCAGTTTCCATTAAAGCACGAAACTCCTCAGGAAGAGTTGAAGTGTTCGCGTTGCATTTAGAAAAGCTAGGCATGACTTCCTGAAGAGTTTCTGAAAGCTTGGAGTTCAACCAAATGGATTTTCCCAAGGATCCAGGAGTGCCTGAGGTGGTTGCGTCTGGCTGGGTCGTTCTTTGTGCAGAAATGTGAAATAAAAGCCACACAAGGTGGAACTGAAGCAGACTATTTTTATTTCTAGCTGGATCTACCAAATTCACTCTCTTCTGGTGACAGAAAGATGGAAGGGGGGGGGGGGCAAGGCAAGAGAGAGCAGTCCTGTTCTTCGCTACCCCAGAGGGGAGAACCAAGACTCAATGGCCTGATGTTACAGTGGGGTAGATTTCAGCTGAGCATCAGTAGGAAAGCATTGGTTGTAAGCAGGGGCGGTCTTACATATACGCGAACTACGCAGCCGCGTAGGACGCCATCTTGGATGGGGGGTGCCGCCGCCGCCGCGCCGCCCGCGCCGCCACTGCGTTAGCTTCAGTGCCTGCAGCAGCTTCTGGGCATGCGCGGAGATTTTCGCGCATGCCCAGTGGCTCCGGAGCTCAACTTGAGCCCGGAGCCACTGCACATGCGCGAAAACCTCCGCGCATGCCCAGAAGCTGAGCTGAGCAGTGAGAAGGAGGGAGCGGAGGAAGAGGAAGAAGCAGCAGCACAGCATGGCGCCTCCGTCTCCTCCTCCTCCCTGACCGGCCCCCTTCCTCTCCGCCTCTTTGCGGCCTGAGCCAAGCGGCAACTCCTCCTCCTCCGAGAGAGAGAGAAAGAAAGAAAGAAAGAAAGGGAGAGGAAGGAAGGAAGAGGAAGGAAAGAAGAGGTAGGGAAAAGGTTTGTTTTACATGGGGGGCGCCAAAATAATGTTTTGCCAAAATAATGGGGTGCCAAAATAATGTTTTGGGGGTGCCAAACAATGTTTTGGGTGCTACCATTTAAAATGCAAAATTCAGGAAAATAATGTTTTGCGGCCCATTGCCTGGAGCCTGGAGTTCTCCTTTAGATGTCTCCAGAAATTGCCTGGGCTTGGTGCATCCAGTATGGTCGAGTCAGGAAGTCCCACATCCAAAAGATCAAGCAGCAGAGAGTCCCCAGCATCCCTTTTGGCCCGTGGCCCAAGTCGCACCACCACCAGACCTTTTTTTCCTTCTGCCCCACCTCAGTGCCCAGGGGCGGTCCTACAAGATAGGCCAAGTAGGAGGCCGCCTAGGGCACCATCTGGGAAGGGGACGCCATCCTGGCCGCATGGGGCGCCATCCTGGCCCTGCCGATGTTCCTCAGACAGTGCTACAGCTGCCTGCTTTTTGACCCCGGCCTTGTGTGCTCCGACGCCGCTTCTGGGCACGCACGGAGGTTTTCATGCAGGCGCAGTTGCTCTGGAGCTGAAGTTGAGCGCAGGAGCAACTGCACATGCGCGAAAACCTCTGTGCATGCCCAGTAGCTCCCTTGCGCAGAAGCCTGTAAGCAAAGCACTCCCTATCGGGCAGGCCGGGAGTGCTTCCCCTCTCCCTCTGTCTCTGCCGCTCGCGCGCGTTTGCGGGGAAGGAGAAAAGAATCAGTGAAGGAAGTGTAAGGGAAGGAATGAATGAAGGGCTTTCCTCCTCCTCCTCCTCTGTGACCTCTTCACTCCCTCCTTCCTTTCTTCGGCTCTATTTCTGCCTAGACCTGAGGGGCCTGAGGCCATGAGGAGTTGTGGGAGTTGGAGTCCAAAACACCTAGAGGAGGGTGGGAGGGCCCAAGTTTGCCCAGGCAGCGCTGCCTGTATTCGACCTCATATGAACCTTTTGACTGTTTTTCTATTTACATTTACATTGGGATCCTAATTTTGGACTTATGGGAGACTCCTATGGATTATGAGTCGGGTGGTAGGTAATATATTCTGATTTTGATGCATTTACATTGAATTTCTTGTTGATTATTATACAGTTCTGCTTAATATTGTCATACAATATAATACAAATACAATATAACAATAGAATGATGATATATTTATATTACATGTAATATTACAAACAATATTGCAGTATAGTGGTATTGTACAAATTAGTAATATATAATATTTTACTTTACTTTATTTTGGGTTATTTGAGTTTTATAGGAGTAATGAAAATATTTAGTAGAGGATAATTTTATTTAAATAAATAATTTTATTATTTTATAATAATAATATAATAGAATGTCAATATATTATAATATAATTATATTGTAATGTAGTATAATATAATTATGATATAATATAGTATGAGTATGGTATAATATATTGTATATGCATTGATACAATATAATACTACTAATGGTATTGTGATATTATAATTGTATATTTGTTTTACATGGGGGGCGGCAAAGTAATGTTGGGGGGGGCACCAAAATAATGTTCGCCTACCATTTAAAATTACCTTAGACCGCCCCTGTCAGTGCCCCACACTACTACATCAACTCTGTCCCTCCCAGCAAGCCCAGCCACCCTTGCCCCATCATCACACTTTACACAACCAAAAGCACATAAGAAACAAGATTGAACAGCACATAACAATGAATCAGGACATTTTCCCCAGTCTCCACCCAACCCCACATAAGGCAACAACACATTGAACTCCATCAACAGACTATAGCAAGATAAAAGCCAAATACATTTCCCTCCCATTCCTTCCCCAGAGCCAAGGCACCAAAACATCTCAAAACAACCTTATACCTCACATAACATTGCAAGAACATTTCTCCCAGCGTTCACTCAACCCCATAAGCAAACCACATCAAGTCAGAAGCAAATATTTTCCTCTGAGCCCCTAAGCCACAACAGCCTGGCGACCTCCTACAGGCCTATGCTAGGCCGCTGCAGTACCGCTACCCACCACTAGGCCCCGAAACGCCTTCCCTCTCCCTCCCGCTAAGGAAAACTTTCCAAAAGTTAACCAAAACAAACAAACAATAAACAGAACTCTCCCAGAACCGCCCCTTCCCCTTACCTGGTCTTCCGTCCCGCCCACCGATCGTCCGTGCTGCAACCGGCCGCTTAACGGGGGCCCGGCGGGCGGACAGCACGTCGCTGAACCGCCCGCCCCATCGCCATCTTGGAATAGTGGGGGCCCTTCCCGAGGGTGGGGGCGAGGAGCGGAGGACCGCGGAAAAGGGGATCCCCATAGGAATCAATGAATTCAGTATCCACACTTTGAAAGTTTCCCCGATTTGTCCCATTCTTGTTGCATAAGCACTCTGCCCCCTTCTCCTTTCCAGTCTCCACTCTTTCTTCTCCCCTCTTTCCCTTTCCGGCCTGGGGGAAGCCCGGAAAAGCGGCCGCTCGCAATTAGCGGCTTGACTCTCCCGCTCGCTCTCAGTTCATCCGAGGACAATCGCCCCCACCTTTTTTTCGCATTAAAGTCCCACTCTCTCTACAGCAAACCCGTGCCCAAAAGCAGCAGCAAATTGGTGATTTGGGCTCAAAAGGATCTTGAAGGGGGGAGCAGGTCCCCAGCCTTCTGCCACATTGAGAGACATAGTTTGCAAGTACCAGGACTCACTTTTCCCCCATTTCCAACCATTTCTTTCCTGAACGAACTCAAGGTCCCTTTCCCTGGCTGGAAACTGTCAGGGGGCCCAAAAGTGCATCTATGGACTCTGGGAGAAGGAGAGATGCCCCTGCTTCGGTAGATCGCCTCCAGGAAGCCTTTGGAAGGGATCCGTGTGAGCAGGGGGCTTTGATCTGGCAACCCGGGTCTCTGGACTGGGATATGCAGTTCGTTCAAGGACACCAATCATGGACTCATTACTGTTGTTTCTCTGGGTTAGCCCCGTACAAGCGGGCTTGCCCAGGATTGGACACGGACCCTCTCCCTTGCATTTTGGACTTTATAGTTTCCAAGGACACTTCCCCAGTTGGACATTTCCTGTCCTTTTCCCCTTTCTGCCCCATGGACTGGCTGATTGGCTGATTCAAATCTAGGCGCACTTTTTCTGATTGGTTCAGGCGTGCCGGCCGGCTTCTGGCCCAGCTGACTTTGACATCTGAGCCTATCAGCTGGAGCCGCTCGGAGGGAGGGAGGGCGCGCAATTCAAATGTAAATGACTGCTTTTCTATATATTTGCCTGCATTTTTACATTAAAGCATGTTTTGCCTTTGGAACCTGGTGTGGCATCTCATCCTTATCAGCTGATTAAGATTCTTCTCTCGGTTTGGTGAACTTCCGGTTTGGGTGAGAATATTGCTATTGGACCTTGTGGGATTTGTAGTTTTAGGAAGATCACCCAGACTTTGGGCCTTGATCCTCGCGTTTTAGGGGTGGCCTGGCCCCTGGCCCCTTATGGGAAGGGTCCTCTATATTTCCATTGTTTGGTAACACCAGGATTGTAATTAGGCCTTGGATCTGATGCAGCTTCAGAGATGTATGACTCTAGAGTTGGGGGTCACCACAACATGAACTGTATTAAGAGGACCGGCTCCCCTGCCTCAGTGTCATCGCTAGACATTGCAGGGATCTTGGCCTGTGCCCGGGACCCTCCCCCCGCTGTAGCTTCTTGGGGGGTTGCGGGGTGGATGAGTGAGGATCTGCTGAAAATGGCAGACAACCTTGAAGACGCGGGAGCAAACCGGATGTCTTCACCCTCTAAAGACCGGAAGTCTATGATGAACTCACAGGGGAAACCACGTAAGCGACTCCGGAAGTGGAAACGTCGCCAAAAGAAGAGGAGCATCCAAGATCCAGCTTCCGGCTCCTCAGAGGAGCACCTGGAAACCTCCCAGGCCACCCAGCAACAGAGCAGGCTGGTGATCCACCGTGATCATAGAGCTCCTAGGACTTTAAGGACCGTGGCTGGACCACCATGGTGGAGGAAGCCTAGAGTGTTCAAGTCAAGGACCACCATGGTGGAGGAAGCCTAGAGTGTTCAAGTCAAGGACCACCATGGTGGAGGAAGCCTAGAGTGTTCAAGTCAAGGACCACCATGGTGGAGGAAGCCTAGAGTGTTCAAGTCAAGGACCACCATGGTGGAGGAAGCCTAGAGTGTTCAAGTCAAGGACTACCATGGTGGAGGAAGCCTAGAGTGTTCAAGTCAAGGACCACCATGGTGGAGGAAGCCTAGAGTGTTCAAGTCAAGGACTACCATGGTGGAGGAAGCCTAGAGTGTTCAAGTCAAGGACTACCATGGTGGAGGAAGCCTAGAGTGTTCAAGTCAAGTACCACCATGGTGGAAGAAGCCTAGAGTGTTCAAGTCAAGGACCACCATGGTAGAGGAAGCCTAGAGTGTTCAAGTCAAGGACCACCATGGTGGAGGAAGCCTAGAGTGTTCAAGCCAAGGACCACCATGGTGGAGGAAGCCTAGAGTGTTCAAGTCAAGGACCACCATGGTGGAAGAAGCCTAGAGTGTTCAAGTGAAGGACCACCATGGTGGAGGAAGCCTAGAGTGTTCAAGTCAAGGACCACCATGGTGGAGGAAGCCTAGAGTGTTCAAGTCAAGGACCACCATGGTGGAAGAAGCCTAGAGTGTTCAAGTCAAGGACCACCATGGTGGAGGAAGCCTAGAGTGTTCAAGTCAAGGACCACCATGGTGGAGGAAGCCTAGAGTGTTCAAGTCAAGGACCACCATGGTGGAGGAAGCCTAGAGTGTTCAAGTCAAGGACCACCATGGTGGAGGAAGCCTAGACTGTTCAAGTCAAGGACCACCATGGTGGAAGAAGCCTAGAGTGTTCAAGTCAAGGACCACCATGGTGGAGGAAGCCTAGAGTGTTCATGTCAAGGACACCATGGTGGAGGAAGCCGAGAGTGTTCAAAGGACCACCATGGTGGAGGAAGCCTAGAGTGTTCAAGGACCACCATGGTGGAGGAAGCCTGTTCAGAGTGGTGGAGGAAGCCTCAAGGACCACCATGGTGTAGGAAGCAGAGGACCACCATGGTGGAGGAAGCCCAAGAGTGGTGGAGGAAGCTTAGAGTGTTCAAGGACCACCATGGTGGAGGAAGCCTAGAGTGTTCAAGGACCACCATCAAGGACCACCATGGTGGTAGGAAGCCCAGAGTGTTCAAGTCAAGGACTACCATGGTGGAGGAAGCCTAGAGTGTTCAAGTCAAGGACCACCATGGTGGAAGAGAGTGTTCAAGTCAAGGACCACCATGGTGGAGGAAGCCTAGAGTGTTCAAGTCAAGGACCACCATGGTGGAGGAAGCCTAGAGTGTTCAAGTCAAGGACCACCATGGTGGAGGAAGCCTAGAGTGTTCAAGTTGGTGGAGGAAGCCTAGAGTGTTCAAGGGACCACCATGGTGGAGGAAGCCTAGAGTGTTCAAGTCAAGGACCACCATGGTGGAGGAAGCCTAGAGTGTCTAAGTCAAGGACCACCATGGTGGAGGAAGCCTAGAGTGTTCAAGTCAAGGACCACCATGGTGGAGGAAGCCTAGAGTGTTCAAGTCAAGGACCACAAGGGTGGAGGAAGCCAAGAGTGTTCATGTCAAGGACCACCTAGAGTGTTCTCAAGGAAGCCTAGAGTGTTCAAGTCTAGGACCACCATGGTGTAGGAAGCCTAGAGTGTTCAAGTCAAGGACCACCATGGTGGAGGAAGCCCAGAGTGTTCAAGTCAAGGACCACCATGGTGGAGGAAGCCCAGAGTGTCTGGGGTCAAGGACCACCATGGTGGAGTGTGTTCAAGAAGGACCACCATGGTGGAAGCTGTTCAAGTCAAGGACCACCATGGTGGAGGAAGCCTAGAGTGTTCAAGTCAAGGACCACCATGGTGGAGGAAGCCTAGAGTGTTCAAGTCAAGGACTACCATGGTGGAGGAAGCCAAGGACTAGAGTGTTCAAGTCAAGGACCACCATGGTGGAGGAAGCCTAGAGTGTTCAAGTCAAGGACTACCATGGTGGAGGAAGCCTAGAGTGTTCAAGTCAAGGACTACCATGGTGGAGGAAGCCTAGAGTGTTCAAGTCAAGGACCACCATGGTGGAGGAAGCCTAGAGTGTTCAAGTCAAGGACCACCATGGTGGAGGAAGCCTAGAGTGTTCAAGTCAAGGACTACCATGGTGGAGGAAGCCTAGAGTGTTCAAGTCAAGGACTACCATGGTGGAGGAAGCCTAGAGTGTTCAAGTCAAGGACCACCATGGTGTAGGAAGCCTAGAGTGTTCAAGTCAAGGACCACCATGGTGGATGAAGCTTAGAGTGTTCAAGTCAAGGACTACCATGGTGGAGGAAGCCTAGAGTGTTCAAGTCAAGGACCACCATGGTGGAGGCAGCCTAGAGTGTTCAAGTCAAGGACCACCATGGTGGAGGAAGCCTAGAGTGTTCAAGTCAAGGACCACCATGGTGGAGGAAGCCTAGAGTGTTCAAGTCAAGGACGTTCTGGGGTCTGAGCTCTGGAAGATGGAGCAGATTGACACCGCTAAGTCACTGGGTCCAGAGGGTATAGATGGTTCCCCTCCCCCTGGTCTAGAGGCTCTCCACGACTTTCTGAGAGCTCCACAGCTCCCCTGTGACAGATCGCCCTATTAGACGATCCTCTCAGCCTGCGCGGGGCCTGAGTTTTACCCCAGACCCACGTTTTGCTAAATGTCGTTTCCCTTCACTCCCGCCATCTATGTAATCACTTTTCTTTCTGTTTTTGCTGTTTCTGTTATGTGTCAAACTCTGTAAACCGCTCCGAGCCCTCAGGGAGTGGTGGTATAAAAGTTTGAAGCATAAATAAATAAATAAATAGAGTTGAGTACCATAAGGGACTTCTTGAGGCTAAGAGTAATTCAGCAATGGAATTGATTGCTTGGAGAGGTGGTAGAATGCCCTTTATTGGACATCTCCCAAAAGGAGCTGAATAGGTCCCTACTTCCAGGGATGTTGGAGCTTGAGATCTTATACTGAGGAAGAGGTTGGACTCTGGGGCCCATGAGACCCTCTCCAACTGTAGAGTTCTAAGATTTGATGATTAGGCCTTGGTCCTGGCCTAGCTTCAAGGCTCTTGACTTCTAAAACCGAGCATTAGAAGGAATCTCTAGAGCAGGCATGGGTCAACTTGGGCCCTCCAGGTGTTTTGGCCTGATGAAAGCGTTCGAGGAGTCGTAGGTGTTGGCGATAGGTGACCCATGTTTCAGACCCATAGAGGAGAATAGACAGTACGATAGCTTTGTGCACACTGATTTGGGTGCTTTGCCTCAGGTGCTTGTTGCTCCAGACTCTTTTGTGAAGCCTTCCGAATGCACTATATGCCTTTGATAATCGTAATCGATCTCTTTGTCAATCTTGGCGTCTGAAGAGATGATGCTTCCCAGGTAGGTAAACAGCTGAACGGACTTAAGCACAGATGTGCCTATGCTGACGTGGGGATGATGGTGTTCTTCCTGTGGTGCGGGCTGGTAGAGGACTTCTGTTTCCTTCAGGCTGACTTCCAGCCCAAACAGCTCTGCAGCTGCTGCAAAGCAGGATGTGAGGCGCTGCAGGGCTGCTTCTGAATGGGCGACAAGGGCAGCATCGTCAGCAAAAAGCAGCTCACATACTAGATAGTTTTGTCTTAGTGCGAGCCCTCAGACGGCTTAAGTTGAACAAGCTACCATCAGTACAATAGCGTATATATATATGCCATCTTCTTCTTCGAGGTCTGCCATAGCCCTTTGGAGCATCATGCTGAAGAAGGTTGTAAGTAGGGTTGGTGCAAGAACGCAACCTTGTTTCACTCCATTAGTTATGGGAAAGGGCTCCGAGAGAGCATCGCCGTACCTGACCTGACCGCGCTGGCCCTCATGTAACGGGACAATCATTTTGAGGAATTGGGGTGACATCCTAGACGTTCCAGGATCTGCCACAGACCTTATCTACTCACTGAATATAATAATAATAATAATAATAATCTTTATTTAAACCCCGCCACCATATCCTCATTGGGGACTCGAGGCGGCTAACATGAGGCCAAGCCCTTCTAAAATACAATACAACACAGTAAAATACTAAATACAAAACAAAATACATCAGAAATAATAATAAGTAAAAAAAATACAATTACAATTAAAAAAATGGAATAATACAGGAAATTCACCCAAAAAACCCCCAAATAGGATATAGATCCTCCGGTGTGATTTGATATTCAATTTCTGCTGGAAGCTGATCATAAAGTGATGTGGGGAACCAATGGAGATACCAAGAGAATAAAAACAATACTATAAATGTGTTTTTCCTACTTCCTTGGGTTCTGTGCCTTTAACCCCAGCAAGTATGGGTGACCGAATGCACTGTAATTGGGTCTAACAATAGTAATTGGGCCATTGTCTAAGGAATATTTCCTGGCAATGGCTTTCTTTGCTTTTGGCCTTTTCTTCTTCTTATGACTTATGGATTTGACAATAAATTTTGACTGACAGGTGGACTGATTGAGCGCGAAAGGTCATTCGGAAGCAACAGATCAGGCCTCAAAAGACGGACACCAGCAACGGGCTCTCCTTGGCGAAGCCGCGCTTGGTAACACGCCTGGGTTTATTGCTCGGCGACAAAGGAATTGGTTTTCCAATAAATTTAGCCTTTTGTTTTGATGTTTATACCCTGCTCTATATCCACAGATCTTGAGGAGGTTCGTAGTAATGTTAATGGAAAGAGACGGTGGGACGAAGACATCTACAAGACACACATTCAATGCCTAAACACCAACTATTAATTAATTTATTTTATTTCATTTATTTCACAATATTTATATGCCGCCCTCCTCAACCCCAAAGGGGACTCAAAGTGGTTCACAAGCAAAATGCAAATACAATGGACTATAATTATTGCCACAGTACAACATCAATCTTACATATCACATTGTACTATAACAATATCATTAGTTATATTAATGTGCCCATTTCTCGTGGGGAACAAGAATCCCTCAAATACATTTTTAAAGAAAATCTAATGTATAATTATTTAAAGAGTAATTAAGTGCTCTATGCCAGTGTTTTTCAACCTTTTTTGAGCCGCGGCACATTTTTTACATTTACCAAATCCTGGGGCACACCACCTACCAAAATGACACAAAATGACACTCTAACACTGTAATACATATAGTTAATATGTTTTTAAATGTATTTATACACTCACTTAGTGTGTAACCTGGGCCTGTTTCGATGAATAATAATAATACTGTTTATTTCTATTCTGCTCTTCTCACCCCGAAGGGAACTCAGTGCGGATTACAATACACCTACAACAGACAGTCCCTGTCAGAAAGACATATAATCATACATAGACAAATACAGTGCAGTTTTTAGAAGGACTTCTTCTTTCCTGGCTGCGTCATACAGGTGGGCATCTTCGGGTGTGAATGCTCCATTACATCCTCGTTGTTATGTCCCTGCGTCATTGCGCCATCACGTCACAAGGGGGTGCTGTTGTTCCATCCTCATGACAGGAGCCTCTTGTTTCCACCACTTCCGCCTCTCCCTTCTCCGTCAGCCTATTTCAGACAAGTCTGTGCAAAAGTCCTTCCCCACTTTTATGGTCCCCAATCTGTTGTTATTTCTCAGCTGGGCTGTTGAACTGCTTGGGCAAACAGAAGACAGGGCTCACAGCTGGCGTCTAACTCAGCCCGGGATTCAATCCTGCAATCTTCAGATCCTCAGATTGCCAGCACAGCTGTTGTTACCGCTGTGCTATCTCTCTGGACACAAAATATATAGTTATATAGTATATTATAATTATTATATTGCATTACATTACAACATTATCAATATTATACAGTATGTATACACAATATACGTATATTACTATAATATCAAATACAACATACTATGTCATTGTCACAGTACAACAATTACATACCACATTGTATTGTAACAAATATATCACAATATTAGTTGAAGTCCAAAACACCTGGAGGAAGGCTCAAGTTTGACCATATCTAGTCTAAACCTTCTTCCAAGCCCTTAATAAAGATTCTGCCTGCCTTAATGTATAGCCAGAGTCTCCATGCCCATCTGTCGGGAGGGCTTGGGTGGTGCCTTCCTGCTTGGCTGAAGGGGGTCAGGCTGGATGGCCTTTGGGGGACCCATATTTCTCCCACGAGTTCCCTTCCCTCCTTTCCCCCGTTAGCTGGCTGACTCCCTGCCTGCCTACCTACCTGCCCCTCCGGCTGCTTGCTTGCTTGCCTGCCTGCCTGCCTTCAGCGCTCGGGCTCCGCTGCTCTCTGACTCACACCTCGCATAGAGCCAACAGGGCTGGGCTGGGCTGGACCGGAAGTGCTCCCCGCCGGAGCAGAATGGAAGGGCCCATCCCGGAAACAGGGACCCGCGTGCTGAGGTCCCGGAGACAGAGTAGCAAACTTTACACATGACATCAGATAGATAAGAATCTAATTTCCCACGGCACACCTGATGATCTCTCACGGCACACGAGTGTGCCATGGCACACTGGTTGGGAAATACTGCTCTATACTATAAAATAGATGTAGTTTTTTTAAATAGATGTAGTTTGACAATATCTCTTTAGGTGCCATGGCTCAATGCTATAGAATCATGGGTGTTGTGGTTTGACAATGTCTTTAGTAGGCCTGGGCAATCCATGGTTCTAAATGGTTCTAAAGTACTTACAAAACTAAAGTTCTGGTGGCGAACACTAGGTGGCGCTGGTGCTTTGCTGCTACAGTGTTGCTAAAGTTCTGGTGGTGAACATTTCAGAACTCTAATAAAACTTTCAAAATTTTGTTATAAATGGCATTTCTAATTGGTTCTGTCTTAAAAATCGCCAATAATGAAATAATAATGAAGTTTTGAAAGTTTTGTTAGAGTTCTGAAATGTTCACCACCAGAACTTAGCAACACTGTAGAAGCAAAGCACCAGCGCCACCTAGTGTTCACCACCAGAACTTAGCAACACTGTAGAAGCAAAGCACCAGCGCCACCTAGTGTTCACCACCAGAACTTTAGTAACACTGTAGAAGCAAAGCACCAGCGCCACCTAGTGTTCACCACCAGAACTTTAGTAACACTGTAGAAGCAAAGCACCAGCACCACCTAGTGTTCACCACCAGAACTTTAGTAACACTGTAGAAGCAAAGCACCAGCGCCACCTAGTGTTCACCACCAGAACTTTAGCAACACTGTAGAAGCAAAGCACCAGCGCCACCTAGTGTTCACCACCAGAACTTTAGCAACACTGTAGAAGCAAAGCACCAGCGCCACCTAGTGTTCACCACCAGAACTTTAGCAACACTGTAGAAGCAAAGCACCACCTAGTGTTCACCACCAGAACTTTAGTAACACTGTAGAAGCAAAGCACCAGCGCCACCTAGTGTTCACCACCAGAACTTTAGCAACACTGTAGAAGCAAAGCACCAGCGCCACCTAGTGTTCACCACCAGAACTTTAGCAACACTGTAGAAGCAAAGCACCAGCACCACCTAGTGTTCACCACCAGAACTTTAGCAACACTGTAGAAGCAAAGCACCAGCGCCACCTAGTTTTCACCACCAGAACTTTAGCAACACTGTAGAAGCAAAGCACCAGCACCACCTAGTGTTCACCACCAGAACTTTAGTAACACTGTAGAAGCAAAGCACCAGCGCCACCTAGTGTTCACCACCAGAACTTTAGCAACACTGTAGAAGCAAAGCACCAGCGCCACCTAGTGTTCCCCACCAGAACTTTAGTAACACTGTAGAAGCAAAGCACCAGCGCCACCTAGTGTTCACCACCAGAACTTTAGCAACACTGTAGAAACAAAGCACCAGCGCCACCTAGTGTTCACCACCAGAACTTTAGCAACACTGTAGAAACAAAGCACCAGCGCCTCCTAGTGTTCACCACCAGAACGTTAGCAACACTGTAGAAACAAAGCACCAGCGCCACCTAGTGTTCACCACCAGAACTTTAGTAACACTGTAGAAACAAAGCACCAGCGCCACCTAGTGTTCACCACCAGAACTTTAGTAACACTGTAGAAACAAAGCACCAGCGCCACCTAGTGTTCACCACCAGAACTTTAGTAACACTGTAGAAACAAAGCACCAGCGCCACCTAGTGTTCACCACCAGAACTTTAGTAACACTGTAGAAGCAAAGCACCAGCGCCACCTAGTGTTCACCACCAGAACTTTAGTAACACTGTAGAAGCAAAGCACCAGCGCCACCTAGTGTTCACCACCAGAACGTTAGCAACACTGTAGAAACAAAGCACCAGTGCCACCTAGTGTTCACCACCAGAACTTTAGTAACACTGTAGAAACAAAGCACCAGCGCCACCTAGTGTTCACCACCAGAACTTTAGTAACACTGTAGAAGCAAAGCACCAGCGCCACCTAGTGTTCACCACCAGAACTTTAGCAACACTGTAGAAGCAAAGCACCAGCGCCACCTAGTGTTCACCACCAGAACTTTAGTTTTGTAAGAACTTTAGAACCATTTAGAACAGTGTTTCTCAACCTGGGGGTCGGGACCCCTGGGGGGGTCGCGAGGGGATGTCAGAGGGGTCACCAAAGACCATCAGAAAAGACAGTATTTTCTGTTGTTCATGGGGGTTCTGTGTGAGAAATTTGGCCCAATTTTATCATTGGTGAAGTTCAGAATGGTCTTTGATTGTAGGTAAACTATAAATCCCAGCAACTACAACTCCCAAAGAACATAATCAACCCCCTCCCCCCACACACACCAATATTCAAATGTGGGCCCATTGGGTATTTGTGCCAAATTTGGTCCAGTGAGTGAAAATACATCTGGCATATCAGATATTTACATTACTATTCACAACAGTGGCAAAATTTAGTTATGAAGTAGCAATGAAAATAATTTTATGGTTGGGGGTCACCACAACATAAGGAACTGTATTAAGGGGTCACCGCATTAGAAAGGTTGAGAACCACTGATTTAGAACCATGAATTGCCCAGGCCTAGTCTTTAGCCTTCTGCCAAAGAGTGAAGGTGCCTTTGCAAACTACAACTCCCACAATCCTATAGCATTGAGCCATGGTAATTAAAGGGTTGTCAAACTGTGTTCATTCTACAGTGTAGATGTAGCCATGGACAAAGAATAATCAACAATTATAACAAGTAATTTGTAATTCCAAGACCAAAAAATTTAAAAAGTCGGGATCAGTTTTCTTTCATGTCATGAGTGACTTGAGAAACCGCAAGATAAATAGCATGTTTTACCACCTTTGTGGGAAGCTTCTCTCATGTCCCACATGGGGAGCTGGAGCTGATAGAGGGAGCTCAGCACCGGGACTGTGGTGCAGCTGGCTGGGAGTCAGCTGCATTAAGATCACTACTGACTGGAAGGTCATGAGTTCAAAGCCTGCCCGGGTCGGGGTGAGCTCTCGACCAAATTGTGTAGCTTGTTGTCGATCTTTGCAACCCGAAAGACATCTGCCAAGTAGGAAATTTAGGTACTACTTTGCGGGGAGTCAAATTTAATCTCCAGCCTTGAGGGGGGCAGTGCCAAGCTAGCGGTGGCAGAGCCAGCACAATGCTGGCTAGGCACTGTCCCCTCATGGCTGACAAAGCTGTGGGAGAGCGGAAGCCGGGGAAAGAGGCAGAGCCAGGCTGTGCCATACCCCACCCCTTTCCCCCCGGCTTCAGCTCTCCCACAGCTTCTCCAGCCTTGAAAGGGCAGTGCCAAGCCAGCGGTGGCAGAGCCAGCACAATGCTGGCTTGGCACTGTCCCCTCAAGGCTGGAGCCAGCGGTGGCAGAGCCAGCACAATCCTGGCTTAGCACTGTCCCTCAAGGCTGGAGAAGCTGTGGGAGAGTGGAAGATGGGGGAGGGGGCAGAGCCAGGCCATGCCACACCACGCCCCCTCCCCCAACTTCCACTCTCCCACAGCTTCTCCAGCCTTGAGGGGGAAATGCCAAGCCAGCGGTGGCAGAGCCAGCACAATGCTGGCTTGGCACTGTCCCCTTAAGGCTGGAGAAGCTGTGGGAGAGCGGAAGCCAGGGGAGGGGGAGGAGCCAGGACACGCCATGCTCCGTCTCCTCCCCCAGTTTCCGCTTTCCCACAGCTTTTCCAGCCTTGAAGGGGCAGTGCCAAGCCAGCGGTGGCAGAGCCAGCACAATGCTGGCTTGGCACTGCCCCCCTCAAGGTTGGTGAAGCAGTGGGAGAGCAGAAGCCGGGGAGGGGCAGAGCCAGGCCGCACCATGCCCCGCCCCCTCCCCTGGCTTTCTCCTCCGTGCGGCTTCAGCGAGCGAGGGGCGAGAGTCATGTTGGGAGTCATGGCGGATTGGAGGCTGGCTGGGGAAACGGCCAAAGGAGGTGGTGCCCTGGTCCCTTCTTTTTCTTCGCTGCCGTCCGGCCCTTCCTCCTCCTCCCCCGAGCAGCAGTTCGGCAAGAGGAGGGGGGAAGGAAGGGGGGCAGAGAGCTTTTCTCACGGCCCAGCAGGAAGTCCGTCACAGCTCACTACTGTGCTGCGTCACAGCGGTTGGGAAACACTGCTCTATGGCACTGAATGTTTGCCGTATATGTGCATTGTGATCCGCCCTGAGTCCCCTGCGGGGTGAGAAGGGCGGAATATAAATGATGTAAATAAATAAATAGTAAATCTGTGCTCTCCCCAGATTCGAAATTCCGACCTATTGGTCTCCAGTCCTGCTGGCATAAAGGTTTATTTTTCTACTAATAGAACTAGATGTAGGCTAGTAAATATAAGCACTCTGAAAATCTATTATTCTTCACACATTTTTGTGAAAATGAATATTTTTCAATGCCAGCCTTAACTGTGAAAGCAAGCATGAGTTTGCCCTGGTTTTCTCATTCCTTGTTGTGCTTATCCTTGGAACATATTTTTTTCCCCGTACTCAAGGTTGGTAGCTGAAAAGCTTATATATCTGTGGAATGATGTCCAGGGTGGGAAAAAGTACTCTTGTCTGTTTGAGGTAGGTGTGAATGTTTCAATTGGCCACCTTGATTAGCATTTGATGGCCTGACAGGTTTTAGGTGTGGCTTGTTACTGCCTGTGGAAATGTTGTGATTGAGCCTCCAGCTGCTACTGATAGTAGTGATTGAGAAGACTCTGATGGCTCAGCATCTGGAGAGAGTATGGAACTGGGTGGGGCTGTTTGTAGCAGGAGTACTAGTGTTTGCAGAAAGAGGCTTACTCGTGAGTCAAGTGAAGAGGATCACTTGCAACTCAAGAGAGTCAAGCAAATAATTACAGCACCTCCAGACTCTGAGACATTTGAGGGGTTCTCTGAGATTGATGGGAGTCAGAGTACAGAGAACATTTCTACTGAAATGGATTGGACTCGAGTAAGAGAAATTCAGAGGGCTTGTGAGGAGCCCATAAATTCAGACACCTGGGTAGGATTCACTGATGATCAGGATTGGCCCTCAGAGTCCCCAGACCAGTGTTTCTCAACCTGGGGGTCGAGACCCCCAGGGGGGTCGCAAGAGGGTTTCAGAGGGGTCGCCAAAGACCATCTGAAATCATATATTAGGAACCTCTCTGCCTGTCCTTCTCTTCTTTTTTGGAAACAGACTGCGAATTCTCCTACCTAAATCTCTCCTCTGCTGTGATTGGCAGGCCTCCCAGCCAAGGGGAGGGCTGTTTCTGAGACTCCAAGCGGGGAGGGGAGAGCAGCATGATGCGCATGTGTGGGTGAGGGAGAGTATGTGAGGTGGGATGGAGGCTCACGCCGGCTACTCCCTTCAAGGCATGAGGGTTCTGTGTAGGAAGTTTGACCAATTTCTATCATTGGTGGGGTGCAAGAGGCTCTTTGATTGTAGGTGAACTATAAACCCCAGCAACTACAACTCCCAAATCCAAATATTTTCCCACCAGTGTTCATATTTGGATATATTGAGGATTCGTATCAAGTGTAGTCCAGATCCATCATTTTTGAGTCTATAGTGCTCTCTGGGTGTAGGTGAACTACAACTCCCAAACTCAAGATCAATGCCCACCAAACCCTTCCAGTATTTGCTGTTGGTCATGGGAGTTTTGTGTGCCAAGTTTGGTTCAATTCAATTGTTGGTGAGTTCAGAATGCACTTTGAGTGTAGGTGAACTATAAATCCCAGCAACTACAACTTCCAAATGACAAAATCAACCTCCCCCCCCAAACAAAAAAAATGCAGTTATGAAGTAGCAAGGAAAATAATGTTATGGTTAGGGGTCACCACAACATGAGGAACTGTACTAAGGGGTTGCGGCATTAGGAAGGTTGAGAAACACTGCCCCAGACAATGGGTGGGATGCTCTAAGTCTTAACCACAGGTGGAAATCTTGGAGGGTCAGTCAAAGGGCAGCAGCTGCTGGGAGAGTAACACTTGAGGGTGATGATAGGGCGTCGACCTCATCAAGTGGATCTGACTTGTAGTGAGCTTAAAAGGTGGGCATTTGGGGACTAACCTCTGTGGATAGCAAGGAGTTGCCTTTGGATCCTAGGACTCTTGCATCCTGTCATCTTGAAGCCTTGTTTCCAGACTAATTCTGCTGCTTCCCGTGGTGGGGTTTGAACTCCACTGGATTGCTCCCCAGTTGGACTGTGGGTTGTGTCTTCGCTTCTATGTCTCTCTCCTCTCCTTGACCTTGGCCTGGCTCCTGGATTACGTCTCTCCTACACCCCTTTGGATACCTCCTTGGACAACCCTTTGATGACTTCAATGCTGATGACCTTGGATTGATTCTGACGACGACACCTTCTGTGCCTTTCTCTGTTTGTTTTGCTTTGATTTTGCTAAAGAGTTTTGTCGTTTTGAATGCAGGCTTTTTCTCCCTGTTTGTTTTCATGCCGGTTAAGGCTTCCTTTTGTGGCGTTTTCACTGACCATTAACTACTTTTGTTTTGCAAATACTTATCTCCAGAGACTCTTGTGAATATTAAAACAAACTATTTAGACTTCAATTGGGTTTGGCTCTCTGAACTGGCGTCTGCTGAGACAGGAAATCCTTGAAACATTCACACCTACCTCCAACAGACAAGAGTTCTTTCTCCCAGCCTGGACTTTCCACAGATATACAAACCCAATTTTCCTAGTTTTCAGCAGACCTCACAACTTGTGAGGATGCTTGCCATAAATGCAGGTGAAACATCAGTAGAGAATGCTTCTGGAGCATGGCCATACAGCCTGAAAAATCTACAACAACCCAGTGATCCTGGCTATGAAAGCCTTCAACAACACATTGTTATCAGTATTATTTGTGGTAGAGCTCAGTGTGTCAACTTTGCAACACACTTGATGCCATTGACACTATCTCGTCCAGTTTGATGATGTTGTTGTTGTTGTTGTTGTCGCCATCACCATCAAACCAAACATTGCTCTTTGATGCCAAGAAAGGAAGGACTGCAATGGTATGGATCTGGATTATAATTTTGAACCGGAAAATTGTTTTAATTGATTGTTTATCGTTGTTCTAACTGTTTAATTGTATTTATTATTTTTAATTGTATTCATTTATTTATTTGTCACGTTTCTATACCGCCCCTCTCAGCCCGAAGGCGACTCGGGATGGTTTACACAGGCAGTCTCTGCCCTCAATACAACACAAGCAACAAGGCAACCCCCCCCCCAAACCATATAACAACAAATTAACAATTAAAAACATACAATTGCAGTCTCAGCGTCATGTTGAAATCAGTTTCCATCGCATCGTCGTCATTCTATATATCTCATTAAGACTTATATTTCATCAGCAAATGCCTGCTCAAATAGCCAGGTCTTGACTTTCTTGCAAAACGTCAGGAGGAAGGGGGCCGATCTGATGTCTTTAGGGAGGGCATTCCAAAGCCAAGGAGCCACCACTGAAAAGGCCCTGTCTCTCGTCCCCGCCAGTCGCGCTTGCAAAGAAGGCGGGACCGAGAGCAGGGCCTCTCCAGATGATCTTAAACATCTCGATGGTTCACAGGGAGAGATGCGTTCGGACAGGTAAGTTGGACCCGAACCCGCCACCACCATTTTTGTAAAGGAATCGGCATTAGATTCCCGCCCCTCCTGAGATATTTTCCCCTAATTGGCTGTTTAACCGAGTTTGGAGGCAGATGTCTTCCCTCCCCATCAGAACTTGGGCAAAGGCCGCATCCAAACTGGGTTAAACAAGGCTCTTGCCTCAGGTCTGACTTGGAGGGAAGACATCCCCATCCAAACTGGGTTAAACATGTGTGTTTGCCATTAATAAACCCATTAGACCTGGGGTGACAGCCACGTTAAACATGGCTGTTGCCCCAGTTCTGATGCAGAGGGAAGGCATCCGCGTCCAAACTGGGTTAACACGGCTCCTGCCCCAGGTCCTGCTTTCCCGTGAGGGAAGGACCAATGCGGGAGGGGAGAAATATGCTTCCAAACTGGGTCCTTCTCTCCCGCGAGACTGACGGCTCTTGCCCAAACTAGGTGAATACGGCCTTCTCTCCTTCTCTCCCGAGAGAAGGACTGATGCGGAGAGAAGCAAATCCGCTTCCAAACTAGGTGAATACGGCTCTTGCCCCAGGTCCTTCTCTCCCGCGAGAGAAGGACTGATGCGGGAGAGAAGAAATCCGCTTCCAAACTGGGTGAACACGGCTCTTGCCCCAGGTCCTTCTCTCCCGCGAGAGAAGGAGTGAGAGAAGGACTGGGTTAACACGGCTCCTGCCCCAGGGAGAGAAGCAATCCGCTTCCAAACTGGGTTAACACGGCTCTTGCCCCTTCTCTCCCGCGGTCCTTCTCTCCGGCTCTTGCGAGTGAGAAGGACTGACGCAGACAGAAGAAATCCGCTTCCAAACTCGGTTAACACGGCTCTTGCCCCAAACTGGGTTAAACACGGCTCACGGCTTTGCCCCAGGTCCTTCTCTCCCGAGGAGAGAAGGACTGACGTGGGAGAGAAGAAATCCGCTTCCAAACTGGGTTAACACGGCTCCTGCCCCAGGTCCTTCTCTCCCGCGAGAGAAGGACTGACGCGGGAGAGAAGCAATCCGCTTCCAAACTGGGTGAACACGGCTCTTGCCCCAGGTCCTTCTCTCCCGCGAGAGAAGGACTGACGCGGGAGAGAAGAAATCCGCTTCCAAACTGGGTTAACACGGCTCCTGCCCCAACACGGCTCTTGCCCCAGGTCCTTCTCTCCCGCGAGAGAAGGACTGACGCGGGAGAGAAGAAATCCGCTTCCAAACTGGGTGAACACGGCTCTTGCCCCAGGTCCTTCTCTCCCGCGAGAGAAGGACTGACGCGGGAGAGAAGAAATCCGCTTCCAAACTGGCTTAGCACGGCTCTTGCTCTTGCCCCAGGTCCTTCTCTCCCGCGAGAGAAGGACTGACGCGGGAGAGAAGCAATCCGCTTCAAACTGGCTTAGCACGGCTCTTGCCCCAGGTCCTTCGCGCCCCCGAGAGAAGGACTGATGCGGGAGAGAAGAAATCCGCTTCCAAACTGGCTTAGCACGGCTCTTGCCCCAGGTCCTTCTCTCCCGCGAGAGAAGGACTGACGCGGGAGAGAAGAAATCCGCTTCCAAACTGGCTTAGCACGGCTCTTGCCCCAGGTCCTTCTCTCCCGCGAGAGAAGGACTGACGCGGGAGAGAAGAAATCCGCTTCCAAACTGGCTTAGCACGGCTCTTGCCCCATGTCCTTCTCTTCTGCGAGAGAAGGACTGACGCGGAAGAGAAGCAATCCGCTTCCGACTGACGCGGGAGAGAAGAAATCCGCTTCCAAACTGGCTTAGCACGGCTCTTGCCCCATGTCCTTCTCTCCCGCGAGAGAAGGACTGACGCGGGAGAGAAGCAATCCGCTTCCAAACTGGCTTAGCACGGCTCTTGCCCCAGGTCCGTCTCTCCCGCGAGAGAAGGACTGACGCGGAGAGAAGCAATCCGCTTCAAACTGGGTTAACACGGCTCTTGCCCCAGGTCCTTCTCTCCCGCGAGAGAAGGACTGACGCGGAGAGAAGAAATCCGCTTCAAACTGGCTAGCACGGCTCTTGCTCAGGTCCTTCTCTCCCGCGAGAGAAGGACTGACGCGGAGAGAAGAAATCCGCTTCCAAACTGGCTTAGCACGCCTCTTGCCCCATGTCCTTCTCTCTCCCGCGAGAGAAGGACTGACGCGGAGAGAAGAAATCCGCTTCCAAACTGGCTTAGCACGGCTCTTGCCCCATGTCCTTCTCTCCCGCGAGAGAAGGACTGACGCGGGAGAGAAGCAATGTGCTTCCAAACTTTCTTAGCACGGCTCTTGCCCCAGGTCCTTCTCTCTCGCGAGAGAGAAGGACTGACGCGGGAGATAAGCAATCCGCTTCAAACTGGCTTAGCACGGCTCTTGCCCCAGGTCCTTCTCTCCCGCGAGAGAAGGACTGACGCGGAGAGAAGAAATCCGCTTCCAAACTGGCTTAGCACGGCTCTTGCCCCATGTCCTTCTCTCCCGCGAGAGAAGGACTGACGCGGGAGAGAAGCAATCCGCTTCCAAACTGGCTTAGCACGGCTCTTGCCCCATGTCCTTCTCTCCCGCGAGAGAAGGACTGACGCGGGAGAGAAGCAATCCGCTTCCAAACTGGCTTAGCACGGCTCTTGCCCCAGGTCCTTCTCTCCCGCGAGAGAAGGACTGACGCGGGAGAGAAGAAATCCGCTTCCAAACTGGGTTAACACGGCTCTTGCCCCAGGTCCTTCTCTCCCGCGAGAGAAGGACTGACGCGGGAGAGAAGCAATCCGCTTCCAAACTGGCTTAGCACGGCTCTTGCCCCAGGTCCTTCTCTCCCGCGAGAGAAGGACTGACGCGGAGATAAGCAATCCGCTTCCAAACTGGCTTAGCACGGCTCTTGCCCCAGGTCCTTCTCTCCCGCGAGAGAAGGACTGACGAGGAGAAGAAATCCGCTTCAAACTGGCTTAGCACGGCTCTTGCCCCAGGTCATTCTCTCCCGCGAGAGAAGGACTGACGCGGGAGAGAAGCAATCCGCTTCAAACTGGCTTAGCACGGCTCTTGCCCCATGTCCTTCTCTCCGCGAGAGAGAAGGACTGACGAGGAGAGAAGCAATCCGAAACTGGCTTAGCACGGCTCTTGCCCCAGGTCCTTCTCTCCCGCGAGAGGACTGAAAGCAATCCGCTTCAAACTGGGTTAACACGGCTCTTGCCCCAGGTCCTTCTCTCCCGCGAGAGAAGGACTGACGCGGAGAGAAGAAATCCGCTTCCAAACTGGCTTAGCACGGCTCTTGCTCAGGTCCTTCTCTCCCGCGAGAGAAGGACTGACGCGGGAGAGAAGAAATCCGCTTCCAAACTGGCTTAGCTCGGCTCTTGCCGATGTCCTTCTCTCGCGGGAGAGAAGGACTGACGCGGGAGAGAAGAAATCCGCTTCCAAACTGGCTTAGCACGGCTCTTGCCCCATGTCCTTCTCTCCCGCGAGAGAAGGACTGACGCGGGAGAGAAGCAATCTGCTTCCAAACTGGCTTAGCACGGCTCTTGCCCCAGGTCCTTCTCTCCCGCGAGAGAAGGACTGACGCGGGAGATAAGCAATCCGCTTCCAAACTGGCTTAGCACGGCTCTTGCCCCAGGTCCTTCTCTCCCGCGAGAGAAGGACTGACGCGGGAGAGAAGAAATCCGCTTCCAAACTGGCTTAGCACGGCTCTTGCCCCATGTCCTTCTCTCCCGCGAGAGAAGGACTGACGCGGGAGAGAAGCAATCCGCTTCCAAACTGGGTTAGCACGGCTCTTGCCCCATGTCCTTCTCTCCCGCGAGAGAAGGACTGACGCGGGAGAGAAGCAATCCGCTTCCAAACTGGCTTAGCACGGCTCTTGCCCCAGGTCCTTCTCTCCCGCGAGAGAAGGACTGACGCGGGAGATAAGCAATCCGCTTCCAAATTCGGTTAACACGGCTCTTGCCCCAGGTCCTTCTCTCCCGCGAAGGGCAGGAGCTATGTTAAACCCAGTTTGGAAGTCGATTTCTTCCCTCCCGCATCAGACTGACAGGTTTTCCCGCACTGCGTAATCGCCAACACCATTAACAAAGTGATTCCGAAATTTCGATGCATTTTTTGGTAAAATTTTGGAAATCATTTGAGAAACGAATCACCAGCGCCCCCTACATCCGAAACGGGTTTTGAACCATTTTTTTGCTTGACCAACCAGGCCTAGAAAATGGTGCAAGAGACAGGAAAAGGGCCACAGCCCTTCTAGAACAGTGTTTCCCAACCAGTGTGCTGGGGCACACTAGTGTGCCGTGAGCGATCATCAGGTGTGCCATGGGAAACTGGAACCTCCAATCCCCTTTCTTCCCCCTCCTGCCGAACACTTTTTCTTCTCCACTCGGGCTCCCTTCTTCCCAGCCTCGCTCTGCTCGCTTTGCCTCGCTTTGCTCTGGGGCGAGTCTGCGCAGTAGCGCCCTCATGGGTCACGTCTTCGTCCCTCCCCCTCCCCTCCTGAACACGCTCACGCTGCCCCCTCGGATCAAAATGGTGGCAGAAGCGGCCGTGTAGAAGAAAAAGTAAGTGTTGGGCAGGAGGGGGAAGAAAGGGCGCGAAGGGGGAGGGGGAGGTCTCTGTCGAAAGCTGGCATGGGCAAACCTGGACCTTCCAGGTGTTTTGGACTCCAACTTCCATCATTCCTAGCAGCCTCAGGCCGTTTTCCTTTTTCCCGTCAGCCATTTAAGCAGGAAAGGGCCTCAGGCTGTTAGGAATGGTGGGAGTTGAAGTCCAAAGCACCCAGAGGGCCGAAGTTTCTCCATGCCTGTTTGAGGGACCTTAAAGTGGTGAGCCTCCTTCCAACATTGTGATTCTGGATAGAAAACAAACAACAACATAACATAACATTGTTTGAGTCCACAGTGCTCTCTGGGTGTAGGTGAACTACATCTTCCAAACTCAAGGCCAATTCCCAAGCAAACCCTTTCAGTACTTTCTGTTGGTAATGAGAGTTCAATAAGCCAAGTTTGGTTCAATTCCATTGTTGCAAGAGTTCAGGATGCTCTTTGATTGTGTGTTAACTATAAATTGAGCAAGACCTTCGTGTGTGTCTTTCTGCCATTCCTGCCAGGATATCTATGTTGTGTTCATCGAAACAGGCCCAGGTTTCACACTGAGTGTATAAATACATTTAAAAACATATTAACTATATGTATTACTGTGTTAGAGTGTCATTTTGTGTCATTTTGGTTGGCGGTGTGCCCCAGGATTTTGTCAATGTAAAAAATGTTCCACGGCTTAAAAAAGGTTGAAAAACACTGTTCTAGCGTACAGTGAAGTCCAACCAAAAGCCTCTCTTCAAGGTGCTGAAAGCCTTCCCTCTGAAGATGCGCCCAGCCTCTTGGCCAGATGCCCATAGCTTCAAGGGGAAAGCCTGGTCCCTCCTGGAGGAAGAAGCCCCCATCCTCCCTGGAGCCAGGAAATGGGGCCACTGGCTACACATTGGGACCCTCACAAACACAACATGACAACAAAGGCCCCACAATCAGGAGTACGCCAAAGTAAGGCCTTCTCCTCAGGAGAGTTGGGACAAAAATGAAAGAAAGGAATCATGGGAAGGAGAGAAGAGTCATTGCATTGGACTCCCGATGAAGAGGGCAAGGCCACCCTTAAGTAGATGGAAGTTGGAGGAGTCAGGTAAGCGTTCCCAAAGTGTTCTGGTGAAAGAGGGAAGGGAGGAAAAAGGGAAAGAAGAGATGCTGCGGACAGCATGTGTGCCTCTCCGTGAAGAGTGCAGTGGAATTTGGAACGCAACTACTTCCCAATTGTTTTAGGCCAAGGCTGGTCAGGAAGTCGATCGTGATCGACCAGTTGATCCCAGGACTGAAGGAGGTCGATCCCAGCCGGATGGGGCGCTTCTCAGAAGGGGACGGAGCCAGGCCGTTCCAAGCCCCGCCCCCTCCCCGGCTTCGGCACTCCCAGCAGCTGCTCCAGCCTTGAGGAAGGCAGGGCCAAGCCAGCCTTGTGCTAGCTATGCCACCACTGGCTTGGCACTGCCATCCTCAAGCCTGGAGAAGCTGCTGGGAGCTCCAAAGCCAGAGGGGAGGGGGTGGGGCTTGGCGCAGCCTGGCTCCGCCCCCCTCTGGCTTCCGCTCTACCAGCAGCTGCTCCAGCCTTGAGGAGGGCAGGGCCAAGCCAGCCTTGTGCTAGCTATGCCACCACTGGCTTGGCACTGCCATCCTCAAGCCTGGAGAAGCTGCTGGGAGCTCCAAAGCCAGAGGGGAGGGGTGGGGCTTGGCGCAGCCTGGCTCCGCCCCCCTCTGGCTTCCGCTCTACCAGCAGCTGCTCCAGCCTTGAGGAGGGCAGGGCCAAGCCAGCCTTGTGCTAGCTATGCCACCACTGGCTTGGCAAGGAGGTGATGCCAAGGAAAAGCCACCTGCTTCTTGAGGAAGAGTGCAGTGGAGTCCAGAAGCCGGCCTTGCTCAAGTCACTGGAGCCTCCAGCGAAAGAGAAGAGGGAGGAAGGGAGGTGGTGCCAAGGAAGGGCCACCTGCTTCTTGAGGAAGAGTGCAGTGTAGGCCCGAGGCTGTTAGTTCCTCAAGTCACTGGGGCTTCTGGCAAAGTGGAAAGGAAATAAGGAAGTAAGGGAGGTGGTGCCAAGGAAGGGCCACCTGCCTCTTGAGGAAGAGTGCAGTGGAGTCCAGAGGCTGGGCCTTGCTCAAGTCGTTGAACCTCTGGCGAAAGAGAAGAGGGAGGGAGGAAGAAGAGAAAGAAGGAAGGAGGCAAGGAGGAAGGAAGTGGAAAGGAAGGAAGGAAAAAAGGAAGGAAGGAAAGGAGGTGGTGACCATAGGCTGGTCCTTGCTCAAGTCACTGGAGTCTCTAGTGAAGGAGAAAAGGGAGGGAGGGAGGGAGGTGGTGCCAAGGAAGGGCCACCTGCCTCTTAAGGAAGAGTGCAGTGTAGGCCTGAGGCTGTTAGTTCCTCCTCATCGGGGCCTCTGGCAAAGCGGAAAGGAAATAAGGAAGGAAGTAAAGGAGGTGGTGCCAAGGAAGGGCCACCTGCCTCTTGAGGAAGAGGAGTGAAGGCCAGAGGCTGGTCCGTTGAACCTCTGGCAAAAGAGAAGAGGAAAGAAGGAAGGAGAGAAAGAGGGAATGAGGGGAGGCAACAGAAGACTGTCCTTCCTTCCTTCTTTCCTTCCTTCCCCTGACAAAGAACGTCTGACTCCTGAAGCGGATCCTTGCCCGAGGGAACTTTGAGGAAAAGGAAGGAGGGAAGGAAGGAAGGAGGGAGGGAGGGAAGGAGGGGAAGGAAGGAGGGAAGGAAGGAGGGAAGGAAGGAAGGAAGGAAGGAAGGAAGGAAGGAAGGGAAGGAAGGGAAGGAAGGAAGGAGGGAAGGAAGGAAGGAGGAAGGAAGGAAGGAAGGAGGGAAGGAAGGGAGGGAAGGAAGGAAGGAGGGAAGGAAGGAAGGAGGGAAGGAAGGAGGGAAGGAAGGAAGGAAGGAAGGAGGGAAGGAAGGAGGGAGGGAAGGAAGGAAGGAAGGAAGGGAGGGAAGGAAGAAGGAAGGAGGGAAGGAAGGAATGAAGGAGGAAGGAAGGAAGGAAGGAGGGAAGGAAGGAAGGAGGGAAGGAAGGAAGGAAGGAAAGGAGGGAAGGAAGGAGGGAAGGAAGGAAGGAAGGAGGGAAGGAGGGAAGGAAGGAAGGAGGGAAGGAAGGAAGGAAGGAAGGAAGGAAGGGGGGAAGGGGGAAGGAAGGGAGGAAGGAAGGAGGAAGGAAGGGAAGGAAGGGGAAAGAAGGGAAGGAAGGAGGGAAGGAAGGAGGGAAGGAGGGAGAGGGAAGGAAGGAAGGAGGGGGAGGAAGGAAGGAAGGGGAAGGAGGGAAGGAAGGAAGAGGGAAGGAAGGAAGGAAGGAAGGAAGGAAGGAGGGGGAAGGGGAAGGAGGAGGGAAGGAAGGAAGGAGGAAGGAAGGAAGGAAGGGAAGGAAGGAGGGGAAGGAAGGAAAGGAAGGAAGGAAGGAAGGAGAGGAAGGAAGGAAGAAAGAGGAAGGAAGGAGGAAGGAAGAAAGGAAGGAGGGAAGGAAGAGGGAAGGAAGGAAGGAAGGAAGGAGGAAGGAGGGAGGAAGGAAGGAAGGAGGGAAGGAGGGAGGAAGGAAGGAAGGAATGGAGGGAAGGAAGGAAGGAAGGAGGGAAGGAAGGAGGAAAGGAAGGAAGAAAGGAAGGAGGGAGGGAAGGAAGGAAGGAAGAGGGAGGGAAGGAAGGGGGGAAGGAAGGAGGGAGGGAGGAGGGAAGGAAGGAGGAGGGAAGGAAGGGAAGGAAGGAAGGAAGGAAGAAGGCAGCGAGAAGGAAGGAGGGCGCTGCGGAAGCCCTCCCTGGCTTCCCGAGGAAGAGCGCAGCGGAGGTTTCCCTGGAAGCGGGAGGCGAGAGCGGGCGGAAGAGGAAAGGAGAAGAAGGGAGCAAAAAGGAAGAGAGAAGGGAAGCGGGAGAGAGGGAGAGAGGAAAGGCCGCGGAAGCAGGAGCGGAGGCCTTCTGAGGAGAGGGAAGGGCAGCGATTCCGGAGGAAGAGTGCAGCGAAAAGACGAGCAGCAGGGAAGCAGGGAGGAAGGAAGGGAAGGAAGCGAGGGAGGCGAGAGCGGCGCATCCTGAGGCCCGGCGGCGTCGGGAGCGAGCGTCGGGGGCGCGCGATTGACGTCGCCCGAGCGAGCGAGCGAGAGAGCGCCGCTGCTGCTCCTGCCGCTTGGGCTTCTCCTGCTGGGCGTCTTCCTCTTCCTCCTCTTCTTCCTCCTCTTCCCTCCCCCCTTCCCCCCCTCCTCCTCCTCCTCGCAGGGAGGCGCACGTAGAAGCCCAACGTGACCATTGCCGCCTCCGCCGCCACCCATCTCCGGGGCCTTGGCGTCCTCTTCCTCCTCCTCGCTCTCCTCTTCCTCGCCGCCATGGCTCCGCCGGAGCCCCCTTCCTCTTCCTCTTCCGCGAGGGGCACCTAGCCGCCTCCCTCCCTCCCTCTTCCTCTTCCTCTTCTCCTTCCTTGCATCCTTCCCTCCATCCTTCCACCGGCGGGGCGAGGAGAGCATGTGGCCCCCCCGGCCATGGATCTAGGGCCGGGCGAGGGGGGCGGGGGCCGCGGGGGGGCGAGGAGAAGGCCCCCCCTCCCCGCCTTCCTCCTCTTCTTCTTCTTCTCCTTCCTCCTCCTCCCGACGGGGGCAAGCGCACAAGGCGTCTACGGTGAGTAGTTACCCATTGGCATATGTATGTGTGTATCTATACGTGCCCCCCCCTCCCTCTCTCCCTTTAGCCCGGAATGCCAAGGCATTAGCAGGCATAGCTTTGCAGCCCCCCCTCCTTTCCTTCTTTCCTTCTTTCCTTCCCTCCTTCCCTGGCTCTTGCAAGCCTTTTCCTTCCCTTGGTACGTGCAGGTATTGCAGGCAGGAAATGCCCACTTCCCTCCCCAAACGAAATGGAAATGGGGGGAAAGATCTGTTGGGAAGAAGGGACTCTTTCACTTCCCTCCACCCCCCCCCCCCTCTGGAGTGGAAAGGCACGCGGTGTGTGTGTGTGTGTGTGTGTGTGTGTGTTTTGGGGGGTCAGGCCAGTGTAGGCATGGGCTCCTTCCTGCCTCTGGACTCTCCCTGCTTCCACAAATTAGGGGTCCCGGTGGCATCCTTGGCACTCAGGGCTCTCCCCAAGAGGAGAACAAGCACAGGAGATAGATGGATAGAGGGGGGGGGAGGCTACTTGCTGGAGCCCCTTCCCCTCCCTCCCTCCCTTATGCAGCCCCCTTCTCCTCCTCTTGCATTGACACTCTCCATGAGGGTGCAGCAGGGTCCCCTTCCTTTCTCCCCTGGGCTTGGACTCGAAGGGACTCCCCCCTTCTCCCCTATGGCTTAAAAATGCCCCCCCCCCTCTGTACCTATCTATCTCCGTTTTGCCAGGCAACTGCCCGGTCTCTCCAGTGCCTTCCTTGGGCAGTCCCATCATGATCATCATTCCCATCATCATGATTGCCTCTTCTAAAGGAGACTCAAAACAGGAGATAGATAGATAGATATGTGTGTGTGTATGTGTGTATATATAACACATATAAATATATGTATGTATATGCATATATGTATGTATATATACAGTATGTGTGTATATATAACACACACACATATATATGTATGTGTATATATGTGTATATTATATAACACACATATAAATGTATGTGTGTGTATGTTTGTGTGTCTATATATAATAACACACACAATGTATGTATATGCATATATGTGTGTATATATAACACATACATGTATCTATATGCATATATATGTATGTGTATATATGTGTATATATAGCACACATATACATGCATGTATATGTCTATATATATATGTATATGTATATGTCTATATATATAACCCACATAAATGTATGTGTGTATGTTTGTGTGTATATATATAATAACACACACAGTGTATGTATATGCATATATGTGTGTGTATATAACACACATAAATGTATGTATCTATACACATATATGTATGTGCATATATGTGTATATATAACACACATATAGATGTATGTATATGTCTATGTGTGTGTGTATGTTTGTGTGTGTACATATAATAACACACACAATGTATGTATATGCATATATGTATGTATATATAACGCACATAAATATATTTATCTATATGCATATATATATGTGTATATTTATCTATAATGCATATATGTATATGTGTATATATGTATGTTTGTGTGTATATATAACACACAATGTATATTAAATGTGTATATAGAACACATATGTATGTATATGTTGTGTATATATATGGGTATGTTTGTGTGTATATATAATAACACACACAATGTATGTATATGCATATATATGTGTATATATAACACATATTAATGTATGTATGTATATGTTGTGTATATATATGGGTATGTTTGTGTGTATATATAATAACACACAATGTATGTATATGCATATATATGTGTATATATAACACACATAAATATATGTATCTATATGTGTAAATATATGTATATATATATATGTATATATATATATATAATACATAAATGTACATATGTGTGTATGTGTATCACACATACATGCATAACCCTTTATCAAGCACATTTCCCTGTCTTCGGAATCAAATGTGCATCTCCTTTTGCGTAGGAATGTGTCTTCTTTGGCTTCCCATGTTCCCAACCTTTGCCCTTTGCATGTATGTATATGCATATTCCCCATGTCCTAAATTGCCCCCTCCATGTGGAGTTAGCCCTGCTCAGGGGATGCTGGTGATGAGCTCTTGGAGAGACACTGAGCCCCTTGGGTCCCTTCCATCCAAGGGGGAGTCCACAAGGAGATCTTTCCCTGCCTCCTTAGTCCTGCCCCCCCCCCCCCCATACACACAAGGATGCCTGCTTGGGCCTGAGCCCCAGAGAGAGAGAGAGAGAGAGAGAGAATGAGAGAGAGAGAGAGAATGAGAGAATGAAAGAGAGAGAATGAGAGAATGAGAGAGAGAGAGAGAGAGAGAGAGCCCTTGAGTGCAGGATGGCCCCCACATGCATGCATGGGGCCTGCTTCCCTGCCCGCTGGGCAATGCATTTTCCCCTCCCATGCCTCCTAGAGCAGGCAGGCTGTGTGCCAGGCATGTGCCTTGTGTGTGTAGCCCTGTTGGAGAGAGGCTAAAAATAACCCTCTATTAAATCCCCAAACCTCCCAGTGTGGAGGTGGGAACACACTCCGCTTGGCAGCCAGGGGGAGAGATGATGGCGCTGCTGCTGCTGCCACTGCTGATGATGAACCCTCCGGAAGCGGCAGCAGCAGCAGCAATAGCAAAGAGCAAGAAGAGCTGCCTGGCATCCTCTTCCTTGGCCTTGGAAGCATCTCACACACTCAGCACACACACAACGCACACTGGGAGAGTACCGGCTGCGTGGGAGCGCGCCCGGTGTGGCGGTGGGCGCCCTTTGTGCCATGCAAAACCTCAGTTGTCGTGGGCAGAGATTGAGGGAGGGAGTCGAGCCATTCACTCCTGGAAAGGCAGCCAGCCAGCTTCCCTTCTCTCTGCAGCAGCACTTGTGTGTGTGTGTGTGTGCGGTGTGTATACACACATACATAAACTGCTTCTCCATAAGCTCAGTGGCATTTCCCCTCCGAAGAGACCACCCCAAGCCTTGCCAGCCCTTCTCCCCACATTGAGAGCCAGGGATGCTGCTGCTGCTTCCTTTCCCATGGACCCCCTTGGCTTCCCTGCACCACATCCCATTGCCCTGGCAACAGCCCTGCGCATCCTTCTCCCTTTGCTTTGGGTTTGGGATCAGAGGAGGGGGGGGGGGGAGAGTGCAGCATTTCTCCCATGGATGTGGGATTTGGGACCGCATTTGGGTATGGTGCCCATCATAGGAAGGCTCCCTCTTGGGTGCCTTTGCATCCCGTTCAGCCACATGTTCCAACGCTTTGCCATTCCCTCTTGCACATACGGCTTCATGCGCAACCCTGTTTGCCCTCTCCCCTTCTGCATGAACATGGAAATTGTGGTTGTCGAGTTCTCCCCGGAGTGTTGTTTGCCAGAGATGGCTTTGCCTACGAATCGGGCTCTGCTCTGTTTGCCTCGGTTTCGAGACCAGATTTCCATAGATGGAGAGCTTTGCACTGCTTTGGATTGTGCGCATCCAGATGTGGGGTCCCTCTTGTGTAGGAACGTGCCCTCCTCGGTGCCTTCGGAGTCCAATTTCCCTCGCTTAGGAGTCAAATGCGCAGCTGTTTTCATGGTGAAACGTGCCCGCTTTGGTGCCTCTATCAAGCACATTTCCCCGTGCATCCCTTTTTGCGTAGGAATGTGTCTTCTTTGGTTTCCCATGTTCCCAACCTTTTACCCTTTCCTTTTGTATACTCTGATCCTATTATAGCCCCTATATGTCTTCATGTGCAACCCTATTTGCCCTTGCAGTGGTGCCCGAGTGTTGCTTCCAAGGATGCGTTCGCATGCACGCAGACGTGGAAATGCCCCCCATTGGTTTCCGCCCCAGAACTTTGCATTCAGGCCATCTGTTGATATTTGCTTTGGTGCCTTTATGAGTTTGGAGGACAAGGGGCTGTGGGTCGCTTGGCACTTGAAAAATACATACATACACATATATGCATCGATGGGTTTCGTTCCTCCGCGTTGGGGAAGGTTCTCTCCGTGTGGCACAGGATGTTCGCAGTCCTTTTCTGGCTCCTTTCTCACACACGGCATGTGGCGTGTGATGTGTGGGCAGGCAGATCTCCCTCACCGGGACCCTTTGCAAGGAGTGATTGATGCTTTGCCTGCTTGTTGGCCCTTTCCCTGCCAAATGATGAGGTCTGTGCAGGCCACACCAACGTCCGTTGCATTGTGCGTGATATTTTCCCCCTGCTGCATTCACAAATATGCAAATTTGTAGAGGGATTGAGCCTCGCTGTTTTGGGATATATATATTTGCAATACAATAGACTCTGAGTTAACCAACACCCATTGGGATTGCTAGGCACTGTTTGAGAGTTACTATTAAAATGGGCCTGACTCAAACTATATCTACGCCATACTATACCATAAACCCTCGGAGTCCCCGGTTGTGCAATAGGTTAAACCCTTGTGACGGAAGGAGGGATTTAGCCTCACTGTTTTGGGATGTATATCTCATGTGAATTTGCAATACAATAGAACCTTTTTGACTCAGAGAGCCATAAAAGCAAAATATTTGGAAATATTTATTTCAGTAAGAGCCATATTTAGATAGATAGATAGAATTTATTATATATGTGTGTATATATATATATATAGATCAGGGCTGCCCAGGAAGTCTATCGCGATCGACCAGTCGATCCTGGGACCAAAGGAGGTCGATCCCAGCCGGATGGGGTGCTTCTCAGAGGGGGCGGAGTCAGGCCGCACAAGGCCCGCCCCCTCCCCTGGCTTCGGCACTCCCAGCCTTTTCTCCAGGCTTGAGGATGGCAATGCCAAGCCAGCGGTGGCATAGCTAGCACAAGGCTGGTTTGGCATTGCCATCCTCAAGCCTGGAGAAGCTGCAGGGAGCTCCAAAGCCAGAGGGGAGGGGGCGGGGCTTGGCGCGGCCTGGCTCCGTCCCCCCTTTGGCTTCCGTTCTACTAGCAGCTTCTCCAGTGGTGGCATAGCTAGCACAAGGCTGGTTTGGCATTACCATCCTCAAGCCTGGAGAAGCTGCTGGGAGCTCCAAAGCCAGAGGGGAGGGGGTGGGGCTTGGTGCAGCCTGGCTCTGCCCCCCTCTGGCTTCCGCTCTACCAGCAGCTTCTCCAGGCTTGAGGATGGCAATGCCAAGCCAGCGGTGGCATAGCTAGCACAAGGCTGGCTTGGCACTGCCACCCTCAAACCTGGAGAAGCTGCTGGGAGCTCCAAAGCCAGAGGGGAGGGGACGGGGCTTGGCAGGGCCTGGCTCCACCCCCCTCTGGCTTCCGCTCCACCAGCAGCTTCTCCAGGCTTGAGGATGGCAATGCCAAGCCAGCAGTGGCATAGCTAGCACAAGGCTGGCTTGGCATGCCATCCTCAAGCTGCTGGTAGAACTGAAGCCAGAGGGGGGCGGAGCCAGGCTGCGCCAAGCCCCGCCCCCTCCCCTCCCCTCTCCAGCCTTGAGGAGGTAGGTAGATCTTTCTGACTTGGTTTTATTATAAGTAGCTCGCATGCTGATAAAGTGTGAGCACCCCTGATATATATGTGTGTGTGTGTGTGTGTGTGTGTGTGTATATATATATACACACACACAGAGAGAGAGAGAGAGAGAGAGAGAGAGAGAGACTGACTTCAACTAAATCTGAGTATATACGTACATACTCAACTTATCAACTCCATAATAATTTTATTATTATTGGGGAAAGGAGGATATAACTTATCATCACAAAATACAGTTAGGGATATACTCGCAGTTTAAGGTGACTCTGCTTTCAGCACCTCCATAGTTTCCTGACTCCCTTGGGTTCAGCGCCATGCCCGTGCCTCGAAGCAGAGGCTGCCGCTGGCGCACCCTCACCATCTTGGATGGGTGGTGGGAGAGTCAATGCATGGCCCATGCCAGAGATAGTGTGCAGGCGAGGAAGGAAGGAAGGAGGTGCAAGGCAAGGCTCTCCAGCAGCAGCAACAGCAGCAGCAACAGCAGCAGCAACAGCAGCAGCAACAGCAGCAGCAGCAGCAGCAGCAACAGCAGCAGCAACAGCAGCAGCAGCAGCCCGCTTGGAAGCTTCTGAGGAGCTGAGTGAGACGGAGGGGGTCCAAACTGCCTTCGCCCTCCTTCGCCCCAAATTCCACGCACGCAGCTCCACTGGAGGCGGGGCTAGCGCCAAGCTCTCCATGCCACCTCTCAGCTGCATGCGTAAAATTTGAGGCGAAGGAGGGCGAAGGTGGTGCACGCAGCTGAGAGCCGGCATGGAGAACCAAGCTGGCCCCGCCTCCAACTGAGCTGCGCACGTGGACTTTGGGGCGAAGGAGGGTGAAGGTGGCGCGCGCAGCTGAGAACTAGCATGGAGAACCAAGCTGGCCCTGCCTCCAGCTGAGCTGTGCGCGTCGAATTTGGGGTGAAGGAGGGCGAAGGCGACGCATGCAGGTGAGCCAGATGCAATCATCAAAAGAGCCAGGTATGGCTCGCGACCCGTAGGTTCCCGACCCCTGCAATGGACTCTTAGTTAACCAGCACCAATTTGGGATTGCTAGACATTGTTTCAGAGTTACTATTAAAATGGGCCTGACTCAAACTATATATACCTCATACTATAACGTAAGCTCTAGGAGCTTACGGTACAGTGGGTTAAACCCTTGTGATGGCAGGACTGAAGACCAACAGCTCGGAGGTTCGAATCCGGGGAGAGTGTAGGTGAGCTCCCTTTGTCAGCTCCAGCTCCCCATGCGGGGACATCAGAGAAGCCGCCCACAAGATGGAAACGCATCAAAATCATCCGAGCAACGTCCTTGCAGACGACCAACTCTCTCACACCAGAAGCAACTTGCAGTTTCTCAAGTCACTCCTGACTTAAAAAAAAAATCCAATAGGCTATATATTGATTTGATATTAATATTGAAACGCAGTCATTTAAAGCAAATGAAGACAAACTCATAACACAGTTTTATTGTCAGATAGCTTTTGGTTATTTATGTTATAGAACGTTGGTTTTTTTGCAATTTCAATTTCTTTTGCCGGTTACTTGAGAGTGCCAATTGGTTAACTGAGAGTCTGTTGTACTTGACTTGGTTTCTGCACCCCGAATTCCTTAGAATTCTTTGCTATAAGGTGTATTGTCAAAAGGGATTGCTTTGAAATGAACAATGTGGATGTTTATGTTGTGTTTCCTTCTAGACCAGGCCTGGGCAAACTTCGGCCCTCCAGGTGTTTTGGACTACAACTCCCACAATTCCTAACAGCCGGTAGGCTGTTAGGAATTGTGGGAGTTGTAGTCCAAAACACCTGGAGGGCCGAAGTTTGCCCAGGCCTGGTCTAGACCATAATACTTTTGTGTCATTATTATTATTACTATTAGAAGTAATAGTAGCAACAGTAGAAATAGTAGTAGTCACAATGTTTGACATGCCTTCCTGCATCCAAAAATCCTAAGGGAACGTCAGCATCCATGTTCCATTTCTGATATACCTTGTGTTGCTTTGGAAACGAAAAATGTGGATGTTGGGATGTGTTTGCCTTCGACACCATGATGCTTTTTGGGACCCGGGTTCACTTGGAATGTCAAAGTGGTATATGGTTGTTATTGCTCTGGACGTTATTATTACTCATGGACACAAACAAGTTGTAACGTTTTGGGACTGACGCTTTGGATACGGCTTTCTCTTTCTTGGTGCGTCCGTGCCGGTTGCAAGTGCGAACGTGTACACTCACTCTTACAATGTGGGAAAAAATGTTCTAGGGAAAGAGCTGGGTCTTGCTTTCAAATGTCAAGTGTTCTTCTATGACAGGGCTGTCCAACTTCTACCGGGTCCAGGGCCGGAATAGAGGTCACTGATGACCTCGGGGGCCGCTCGGCCCCGCCCCCAGGCCCCGCCCCCAGCCCAGGCCCCGCCCTCTCCTAAAGCTGTCATCCTCCCTCCTCCTCCTCTTTCCCGGGCACTGTGGCTGTCCCGAGCGCCACGGCGCCCGGGAAAGGCACGGCGCCCGGGAAAGAGGAGGAGGAGGAGGGAGAGCAGAAGGCGGCGCCAAGGGCAGCGCGTCACAGGCCTGGCTTGAGGCGCTGCCCTTGGCGCCGCCTACTCCTCCTTTTCGGCACCCCCTTCCTAGGGCGGGGGAGCTGCGAAAAAGGCAGAAGGCGGCGCCAAGGGCAGCGCGTCACAGGCCTGGCGTGAGGCGCTGCCCTTGGCGCCGCCTACTCCTCCTTTCGGCGCCCCCGCCCTTCCTAGGAAGGGGAGCCGCCGGAAAAGAAGAAGGCGGCGCCAAGGGCAGCGCGTCACAGGCCTGGCGTGACGCGCTGCCCTTGGCGCCGCCTACCCTTTTCGGCGTGGAGAGAGGGACGGAGGGGCGGTGCAGGGAGGAGGAGCTAGCTCTCTTCCTCCTCCCTGCCCCGCTCTCCCCCCCGCCATTTTAAAAAAAAAAAGAATTTTTTAAAATTTAAAAATGGCGGCTGGGGGCATAGCTGGGGCCGTGCCCAACAGGCTGGGGGGCCGGATCCGGCCCTAGGGCCGCCAGTTGGACAGCCCTGTTCTATGACATGAAATGTATACTTGGAAAACCTATACATAACGCAATGAATTTCCTCTGTCAGCCAACGCATTGTGGCTTGAATTATTTTGTACAAAGATATGTGTATGTGAGAGAGAGATATATATATATATATATATACACACAGTATATACAATATATACTATATATATATATATCTCAGCCTACATCTTTCAGTAGGATGAAGCTGCAGAGGGCAGTCTTTTTCCAAGATTGGGTTTTCTTTCAGAAAGAGAGGACTTCTTATGACTTTTGCGATACTTTGCTAACTAGTTTGGGTTTTATTCTTCAATATTTTTTTTTTAAAAAAATATTTTTTTTTCCAATTTTATACACCACCACTCCCCGAAGGCTCGGAGCGGTTTACAGCATTGCACATAAATCAAATATGATCAAAGACAAACACACAACAGATATAAATAGGTACAATCATTGTGGGAGCATTAACTCAGTGTTTCCCAACCTTTTTTTGAGCTGCGGCACACTTTTTACATTTACGAAATCCTGGGGCACACCACCAACCAAAATGACACTCTAACACAGTAATACAGTGTTTCTCAACCAGTGCGCCAGGGCACACTAGTGTGCCGTGAGAGATCCTCAGGTGTGCCGTGGGAAATTATTATTATTATTATTATTATTATTATTATTACTACTTCGATTTTGTATTCCGCTCCTCCCTGCAGGCTCGGGGCGGATAACAGTAGAATATACATGGGCATCGTGTCACAGACATGTAGCCCTACATAAAAACATAAAAACAGTTAAAACACAATCCAACGAATTCCAAAATGCAGGGGGCATACAAAGATTTTAAAGTATGCTGTCCATTAAGACCTAAGTAAATGCTAGTCCGAAGAGGGCGGTCTTACAGGCCCTTCTGAAGGGGACTAGTTCCAGGATAGCTCGGGTACTGCCCGGTAGCGAGTTCCACAGCACTGGAGCTGCCGCGGAAAAAGCTCTCTGTCGAGTCGCGGATAGGTGGCAGGAGCGGACTGATGGTATAGTCAGTAAGTTGTGTTCCTCTGACCGCAGTGATCTCGGGGGTAGATACGGGGTAAGGCGGTCCCTCAGGTACGCAGGCCCTAGGCCGTGCAAGGCCTTAAAGGTTAATACCAACACCTTGAAGACAATTCGGTACTCAATAGGAAGCCAGTGCAGTTGCCGAAGGATGGGCGTGATATGCTCCCTTACTGACGTGCCCGTCAGCAGGCGAGCGGCGGCGTTCTGCACTAGCTTGAGTTTCCGGATTGTCGACAGGGGAAGGCCAACGTAGAGGGCGTTACAGTAGTCTAGTCTCGAGATGACCGTCGCTTGGATTACCGTCGCCAGGTCGCTCCTGGACAGGTAGGGTGCCAGTCGCCTAGCCTGTCGTAGGTGATAGAAGGACCCCCTGCAGACCGCAGAGACCTGAGCCTCCATGGTCAACAGGGAGTCCAGCTGAACACCCAAGCTCTTAACCTAAGATGACGGGCTAAGCTGCTCGCCATCCAGGGTAGGCAACCGGCACCCACCCAGCCCAGGGCGACCGGGCCACAGGATCTCCGTCTTCGACGGGTTCACCCTCAGCCAGCTGGCACGCAGCCAACCAGTCACGTCCTCCAGGCATCGATGGAAACAATCGGGTACGGTGTCCGGCCTGCCGTCCATTCTCAGCAGAAGCTGGGTGTCATCCGCATACTGATAACACTCCAGACCAAAGTCGCGGGCCAGCTGGGCCAGGGGGCGCATATAGACGTTGAATAATAATTGAAAGACGTTGAAAAATTGGAACCTCCAGGAGGGGAGGGGGGAGAGTCTAGTGTGTTGAAGTATAAAAACCCTAAGAAACCTACCTCGATAAAGGCACAAAATTACAACCACCCCCCTCCCCACCCATTGTCTACTTGGTCTCTCCCTCTCCATGCATTGGGAAGGCCCGCCTCCCTTTCCCCAAGTAGAGACCTCCTCTTGCCTCCTGGGGGTTCTGTGTGGGAAGGTTGGCCCAGTTCCATCATTGGTGGGGTTCAGGATGCTCTTTGATTGTAGGGGAACTATAAATCCCAGCAACTACAACTCCCAAATGTCAAGGTCTATTTCCCCTGAACTCTATCTGCGTTCATATTTGGGCATATTGAGTATTCATGGCAAGTTTGGTCTTGATCCAACATTGTTTCAGTCCACAGTGCTCTCTGGATATAGGTGAACTACAACTCCAAAACTCAAGCTCAATGCCCACCAAACTCTTATAGCATTGCCTCTTGGTTATGGGAGTTCTGTGTGGGAAGTTTGTGTCTTTCTGCCATTCCTGCCAGGATATCTATGTTGTGTTCATCGAAACAGGCCCAGGTTTCACACTGAGTGTATAAATACATTTAAAAACATATCAACTCTATGTATTACTGTGTTAGAGTGTCATTTTGTGTCATTTTGGTTGGTGGTGTGCCCCAGGATTTTGGGAATGTAAAAAGTGTGCCGCGGCTCAAAAAAGGTTGGGAAACACTGCAGTAATACATAGAGTTAATATGTTTTTAAATGTATTTATACACTCAGTGTGAAACCTTGGCCCCGTTTTGATGAACACAACATATATATGACTTCCTCTCACATATTTATACATGGCTATCATGTCTTCAGGCTAAACGTGCCCAGCTCTTCAAGCCGCTCCTCATAGAGCTTGTTCTCCAGACCTTTGTGAAATTTCACCCTGAGTGAAACTTGCTTCCAGTTAACTATGGATGTCATGAAGCTGTTATAAACAGTTCCTTGGGGGACTCTCGAAAAATCCAGTAAAATAGTAAAAGAAAAACCATTTCCAAGTGGAGAGGCTCAATTTGTTTCTTGGAAACCTGTGAGGGGGCTGCTAGGAGGGGGGAGAGTGCCAATTTCCCATGGCACACCTGATGATCGCTCACGGCACACTAGTGTGCCACGGCACACTGGTTGGGAAACACTGCATTAACTAACTAACTAATGGCTAAATTACAGGCTTTACTAAGTTGGCTAAATTATGCTGGTTAGTTACCTATCCTAATTAAGGGTTCCCGGTGGGATAACACCTCTGGCTGAGCAGGGGTCGCCCTTTGGGCTAGAACCGCTCTTGAGACTGTGGTTTTCTCTGTGGGGCTGGCTTTGGGAACATAGGGGTCCGATCTACTCCAGCTTCCAGAGCTCAGACCCCAGGACGTCCTTGACTTGAACACTCTAGGCTTCCTCCACCATGGTGGTCCAGCCGAGGTCCTGTTCTGTTGCTGGGTGGCCTGGGAGGTTTCCAGGCGCTCCTCTGAGGGGCTGGAAGCTGGATCTTGGATGCTCCTCTTCTTTCGGCGGCGTTTCCACTTCCGGGGTCGCTTAAGTGACTTCCCTTGCGAGTTCATCATAGGCTTCCAGTCTTTAGAGGGTGAAGACATCCGGTTTACTCCAGCGTCTTCAAGGCCGTCTGCCATTTTCAACAAACCCTCACCCATCCGCCCCGCCGCCCTTAAGAAGCCACGGCGGCGGGGAGGGGGGGTCCTGGGCGCAGGCAAAGATCCCTGTGATGTCCAGCGATGACACCGAGACAGGGCAGCCGGCCCGGTTGGAACCACCTCCCGGCGACCGCAGGCGTCCGGGCGCAGGGCTGGGGCTTGGGCCCAGGTACGATCCAAGTGTAACTGGTAGATATTTGGGGCTAGATAGTGGCTTGTCAACCTTTCCCTCCTCTCTGTTCACTCCACTCTGTTCCCCGGGCTTTCCTCCTTGTCTCCAAGATCCCCAGGCCAGCTCCAGGGCCGTGGGGGACTCCTGGTGGGGGGTGTCCGTGGTAGCACTTCCGAAATCTGTGTTGGGGCCGTGTGATGCCAGGATGCCCATTTTCTTCGATAAATCACCAAAGTTTTAAAAGTGTTCCATTAACCTTCGGTATTCTTTGATCAAATACTCCACCGTCGGTAGATAAATGCCTCTGAGTGAAGCAAAGGAAAGAACCCAAGGGAATAGGTAGGATGGTTGGTTCCCTGCTCTTTCCAAATGCCTTCCCAAAGAGAAAAGTATTATTAGTATTACTATTATTATTATACCTCATTTTTGTCTCTTGGGCAGTCCCGTCTGTCTTTTGGTCCCTTCGTGGTTGCCAAACGGTTATCCAGGGTGTTGCTCTCTCACTCTCTTTGTACAAAACAGTATTTATTTTAATGACTTTTTCCTAATTTCAATAGTGAAAAAGCCTGAAACAATTCCTCCCTCCTTCTGGCCCACCTTACAAGACCATTGTGGGGATGGCTGGCCCCATTCTTTGACCCCAGGCTACATCTAAACCAGGGGTGGGCAACCTATGACCCGCGGGCCGGATGCGGCCCGGCATCTGATTCTGTCCGGCCCGGGGAGAAGGGCGTTGGGGACGGGGCCAAGAGGAAGGGGTGCCGCTGCCGTCATCCCATCATGGGCTCTGTGGGGTCTGTTTCAGCAGACAGGCCGGAGGAGCGGCGGCTTTGGAGTGCCTGCCATCCCGGGAGGCGATCTGGGCCTGCAGGGGGAGCACTCGGCAACCTGCGGAGGCTGATCTCCCTGGCGACCTGGAAGACTTGATCGTCTTCCGGGTCGCCAGGGCGATCAGCTGCCTCAGGTCGCCGACTGCTCCCCCTGCAGGCCCGAATCACCTCCAGGGATGGCAGGCACTCCATAGCAGGGCGATCAGCTGGGGAACGGCTGGGGGCAAGAGCGGGCAGAGGCCTGCAGCCTCCGATCGCCTGCTGCTCTGCTCTTCTCTGCTGCTGCGACGGCTGGGTCCGCTTTGCCATCCTCTGGGCTGGGTCCATTGGGCCATTCCATCTTGGTTCGCACCTTGTCTTCTTGAATTTTATTTTATTTTAGTGGTTTTTATTATTATTTTATAATAATTTTATAATAATGTAATAATATAATAAATAATATAATATAATGTTATATTATATTATAATTTCAATATATTATAATGTCTATATATATATACTATAATATAATAATTATGATATTAATACTAATAATATATGAATATTTCTTGATATATTAATATGTTAATATTAATGATGTGTAATATATTGTAAATAGAGTAAATAAATAAATAAATAATGTAGATTAGAATGTAGTTCCGCCTCTAGGTGCGGCCCTCCATAATATTTTTTGGCTCTCATGTGGCCAAAAATAATTGCCCACCCCTGATCTACACTGTAACATGAAGACCTTTTGACAGCTTTTCCACCACTGTGGCTCAATGCTATGGAATCCTGGGAGGTCTAGTTTTGGACAGAGTTGGAAGAGACCCGGTGGGCCATCCATACCAACTCTATTCTCCCAAGAAGCAGGAAAATCACATTCAAAGCACCCCTGACAGGTGGCCATCCAGCCTCTGTTTCAACGCCTCCAAAGAAGGAGCCTCCACCACACTCCGGGGCAGAGAGTTCCACTGCTGAACGGCTTTCACAGTCAGGAAGTTCTTCCTCATGTTCAGGTGGAATATCCTTCCTTTCCTTTCGTTTGAAGCCATTGCTCCATTGCGTCCTAGTCTCCAGGGCAGCAGAAAGGAATCCTCCTCCCTCCTCCCTAGGACTTCCCCTCACAAGACCGTACGAAACTACAACTCCCTTGAATCCATAACACTGAGCCGTGGCAGTTAAAGTGGGGTCAAATTGCATTTACTCTACGATGTAGACACATCCTTGTATAAATCAGGATGGAAAGAGATTTAGGACATATATTCCAGGTTGAATCCAGCAGCCATCAATCCCTTTCTCATTCCAGTTTGGCATCCATCTTTTACTATTTCGGTAAGCATTGCCAACCATGCTGCAAAGACATCGTTTGTTTCCCAGAGAGCAATGGTTGTGAGACCTTGACGGAAATGAAATCCTCACATTGCAATGGCAAAGGCTCTCAGGAATGCCCCCCTTGCCCTTTGAAAGAAAATGCCCAAAGTTGTGGACCTGTTTTGGAAGGAAGATTCATTACATTGGATAGCAATTTCAAAGCTTAGACTTAAGTCGGGGGCACGCTGTTTGGAGGAAGGCGACATAGTGGATAACGTCCTTGCAGTTCAGACTAAAATTCGGGGCGAAAAGGTCCAGCATGCTAGAGATATCCTTTTAAGTTCAGCCTGGAATCCAGAATGTGCTATTTTGGGGAGAAGTGAATGTTTGTATGTATGTGGATATGTGCCAGCTTTCTGATTGGTTGCCACTGTGCGATTATTTGCATAACGCCTCTGATTGGCCAGCACCACTGACATTCCGACACTCTAAACTGCCAGAGGGGGGTGGCTCCCAGCCTCTACATTCTAACTGAGGGAGTATTTGCATAATGCCTCTTAATTGGCCAGCACCACCAACATTCCGACACTCTAAACTGCCAGAGGGGGGTGGTTCCCAGCCTCTAAATTCTGAGGAGTATTTGCATAATGCCTCTGATTGGCCAGGACCACCAACATTCCGACACTCTAAACTGCCAGAGGGGGGGGGGTGGCTCCCAGCCTCTACATTCTAACTGAGGGAGTATTTGCATAATGCCTCTTAATTGGCCAGCACCACCAACATTCCGACACTCTAAACTGCCAGAGGGGGGTGGTTCCCAGCCTCTAAATTCTGAGGGAGTATTTGCATAATGCCTCTAATTGGCCAGCACCACCAACATTCCGACACTCTAAACTGCCAGAGGGGGGTGGCTCCCAGCCTCTACATTCTAACTGAGGGAGTATTTGCATAACGCCTCTGATTGGCCAGCACCACCAACATTCCGACACTCTAAACTGCCAGAGGGGGGTGGCTCCCAGCCTCTACATTCTAACTGAGGGAGTATTTGCATAATGCCTCTAATTGGCCAGCACCACCAACATTCCGACACTCTAAACTGCCAGAGGGGGGTGGTTCCCAGCCTCTAAATTCTGAGGGAGTATTTGCATAATGCCTCTAATTGGCCAGCACCACCAACATTCCGACACTCTAAACTGCCAGAGGGGGGTGGCTCCCAGCCTCTACATTCTAACTGAGGGAGTATTTGCATAACGCCTCTGATTGGCCAGCACCACCAACATTCCGACACTCTAAACTGCCAGAGGGGGTGGCTTCCATCCTCTACATTCTAACTGAGGGAGTATTTGCATAATGCCTCTAATTGGCCAGCACCACCAACATCCCGACACTCTAAACTGCCAGAGGGGGGTGGCGTGGGGGATCATGGGAGTTGTAGACCAATTGTTTTTTTTGTATTTTTGGTTGTGTTGTTTAATTATTATTTTTTGTGTGGTAAACATACCTCGTGGGGTTTTGTGTGTATGTGGGCTAATTTGGTGTGTCTGCCTTGTGTGGTTTTGCTGTCTATAGGCTACTTAGGATGACAGCTCTCTTTATATATATATATATAGATTTAGATATCTCTTGATGCTGCCTTTGAAGTTCAGACTAGACTCTGGAGCCTGTTTTGGAGACAGAGCCCAGTACATTGAGCAGCTCCTACAAAGTATATCTATCTATATATATAAAAAAGGAGATGTCGTCTGTGTTAGGCTGAAGTAAACAAAAGAACCAATGAATGGAATCACACCAAATTTGGCCACATAACATCTCACAATGCAAGGTGTGACCAACAGTAATAAAAAACAAAAACCCCCAACTAAACATAACTTACAAATCCTAAAAATCCACTGCGCAAGCGTACAGGAATGGGGGGTAGGATGCGCCCGCACACACAGGAGAGCTCCTACTTCAGCAGTTCTCAATGTATCCGGGGGCTCGCAATGCCACCTCCTTTGGCCCCGCCCCCTCCGCCTTCCTGCAATGGTTGCTGGGCCCCTGGGGGCACGCAGGAGGGCCCAAGCCTGGCGAGGAGGTAATCTGGCAACGAGGAGGACGGAGAAGTAGAGGAATTTCACAAGCATAAGGTTGACAGATTCATTCAGGACGATCGTCGTGTCACTCAGAGAGAGATTTCAAGCAAGTTATTTTTGCATTGGATTTATTAAAATATTCCCATCCAAACCCAAGTAATGAAGGTGGAGGCATTGCTTTTCCTTCAACCCTCATACTTCTCTCCTCAAGTCCAAACAGCAACATGCATCCACCTCCACTCAGGTCTGGAAGCATGCATACCTATCACCAATGAGGTGTTCAGCACAGTGTTTCTCAACCAGTGTGCCAGGGCACACTAGTGTGCCGTGAGCGATCATCAGGTGTGCTGTGGGAAATTGGAACCTCCAGGAAGGGGGGGGGGTGGAGAGTCTAGTGTGTTGAAGTATAAAAACCCTAAGAAACCTACCTCGATAAAGGCACAAAATTACAAACACCCCCCTCCCCACCCATTGTCTACTTGGTCTCTCCCTCTCCATGCATTACTACCCCTTGATGGAATTATTTTGGCCTTGAGAAAGACCGGTATTAGGTCGAAACGAGTGTTGGATCCTTACAACGGTTTCCTCGTCGGCCCTGCACATCAGCCTACTCCGTGGATTACAAATACACCCGTTTTGGGCGTTTTACTTTGGATTTCCACTTCTCCACTCAGCTGGCTTTCCTCCGTCTTTGGTGTTCCATTTGGAAATATATAATTTGGACATGGACTAACCCTGGGGTATTTACCCTCTAGGACACTTCATTGCTACTACCGTGTTTCCCCGAAAGTAAGACAGCGTCTTACTTTCTTTTCCCCCCCAAAAGTCCCCCTACGTCTTACTTTTGGGGTACGTCTTATATAGCCCAAGACGTACCCCGTCGCCACACGCCCACGCCGCCGCCGCCGCCGCCCGTCGCCAAGCAATCGGAGGTGTGCAGCGGCACACCCGTGGCACACCTCCACGGCACACCTCTTCGCCAGGGCTCCAGGCAAGGGAGGGGAAAGGAGCCAGGAGCGGGAGGAAGCTGCGGCGCGTCACTGTGACGCTGCGATCCTCACCACGCCCCTGGCTCCTTTTCCCTCCCTTGCTTGAGGAAAGAAGCTTCTCTTCGCCCCTGGCTCTTTCCCACCCTTGGAAGGGAGGAGGAAGAGAGCCAGGGGCGGAGAGAAAGCGATCGCTCTCTCCGCCCCCCGGCTCCTTTCCCCACCCTTCAAGGGAGGAGGAGAGAGAGCCAGGGGCGGAGAGAAGCAGCAACGTCATCGCTTCTCTCCGCCCCTGGCTCTCTTCCTCCTCCCTTCCAAGGGTGGGAAGAGTCCTGCCAGGGGCGGAGAGAAGCGACGCTCTCTCCGCCCCTGGCTCTCTTCCTCCTCCCTTCCAAGGGTGGGGACAAGGAGCCAGGGGCGGAGAGAGAAGCGATCTTCTCTCCGCCCCTGGCTCTCTTCCTCCTCCCTTCCAGGGTGGGGAAGGAGCCAGGGGGCGGAGAGAAGCGACGCCTCTCCGCCCCTGGCTCTCTTCCTCCTCCCTTCAAGGGTGGGGAAAAGGCCAGGGGCGGAGAGAAGCGTCGCTCTCTCCGCCCCTGGCTCTCTTCCTCCTCCCTTCCAAGGGTGGGGAAAAGAGGAGCCAGGGGCGGAGAGAAGCGACGCTCTCTCCGCCCCTGGCTCTCTTCCTCCTCCCTTCCAAGGGTGGGGGAAAAGGAGCCAGGGGGCGGAGAGAAGTCGACGCTCTCTCCGCCCCTGGCTCTCTTCCTCCTCCCTTCCAAGGGTGGGGGAAAGGAGCCAGGGGCGAGAGAAGTCGCTCTCTCCGCCCCTGGCTCTCTTCCTCCTCCCTCCAAGGGTGGGGAAGGGGCCAGGAGCGGAGCGATCGGTTCTCTCCGCCCCCCTGGCTCTCTTCCTCCTCCCTTCCAAGGGTGGGGAAAGGAGCCAGGGGCGGAGAGAAGCGTCGCTCTCTCCGCCCCCCGGCTCTTCCTCCTCCCTTCCAAGGGTGGGGAAAAGGAGCCAGGGGCGGAGAGAAGCGTCGCTTCTCTCCGCCCCTGGCTCTCTTCCTCCTCCCTTCCAAGGGTGGGGAAAGGGAGCCAGGGGCGGAGAGAAGCGACGCTTCTCTCCGCCCTGGCTCTCCTCCTCCCTTCCAAGGGTGGGGAAAGGAGCCAGGGGGCGGAGAGAAGCGATCGCTTCTCTCCGCCCCCTGGCTCTCTTCCTCCTCCCTTCGAAGGGTGGGGGACCGGAGCCAGGGGCGGAGAGAAGCGACGCTTCTCTCCGCCCCTGGCTCTCTTCCTCCTCCTTCCAAGTGGGGAAAAAGGAGCCAGGGGCGGAGAGAAGCGACGCTTCTCTCCGCCCCTGGCTCTCTTCCTCCTCCTTCCAAGGGTGGGGAAGGAGCCAGGGGCGGAGAGCGACGCTTCTCTCCGCCCCTGGCTCTCTTCCTCCTCCTTCCAAGGGTGGGGAAAAGGAGCCAGGGGCGGAGAGAAGCGTCGCTTCTCCCGCCCCTGGCTCTCTTCCTCCTCCCTTCCAAGGGTGGGGAAAGGAGCCAGGGGCGGAGAGCCAGCGTCGCTTCTCTCCGCCCCTGGCTCTCTTCCTCCTCCCTTCCAAGGGTGGGAAAGGAGCCAGGGGCGGAGAGAAGTCGCTTCTCTCCGCCCCTGGCTCTCTTCCTCCTCCCTTCCAAGGGTGGGGAAAAAGGAGCCAGGGGCGGAGAGACGCGCTTCTCTCCGCCCCCTGGCTCTCTCCTCCTCCCTCCAAGGGTGGGGAAAGGAGCCAGGGGCGGAGAGAGATCGCTTCTCTCCGCCCCTGGCTCTCTTCCTCCTCCCTTCCAAGGGTGGGGAAAAGGAGCCAGGGGCGGAGAGGCGATCGCTTCTCTCCGCCCCTGGCTCTCTTCCTCCCCTTCCAAGGGTGGGGAAATGGAGCCAGGGGCGAAGAGAAGCTTCTTTCCTCAAGCAAGGGAGGGGAAAAGGAGCCAGGGGCGTGGTGAGGATCGCAGCGTCACAGTGACGCGTCGCAGCTTCCTCCCGCTCCTGGCTCCTTTCCCCTCCCTGCCTGGAGCCCTGGCGAAGAGGTGTGCCGCGGAGGTGTGCCACGGGTGTGCCGCGGCACACCTCCGGTGCGGCGGCGGCGGCGCGACGGCGGGGACGAGGTACGGCTTATATACGGGGTATGGCTTATATAAGCCGACCCCCAGACACCCCGATACGTCTTACAATCGGGGTGTCTTACTGGGAAAACACGGTAGCACATTTGTGCATATTGTTTATTTGGTGACTATATATATACATATACTTCACCCCGGTGTGGCTTGTGAACATTATTTTCATGATCATAAACATTTCTGCATTATTGAATTACGTGTGTATCCTCTTTTTGAACACCCTCCCCGCAGATGGCCAGGCAGAACCTGGGCCTGGTGGTTGTTCTTGGCTGTGAGGAATTGTGGGAGCTGAAATCCCCTTTCCATGTAGAGTCTGAGGACTCCAAAGGTCATCTAGTCCAGCCTCTTCCATGTAGTGTCGGAGCCACTCTAGATCAGGCCTGGGCAAACTTCGGCCCTCCAGATGTTTTGGACTCCAACTCCCACAGAGTCGTAGTTTGGTGACTTGGCAGAGAAGACCTTGTAGAACTACAAATCCGATGTTTACACAGCATTGGGTCTTGGCAGTTCAAACTGCATCAATTCTATAGTGTAGATCAGGCATGGGCGGATTTGGGCCTTCCTGGTCTTTGATTTCGATTTTCAAGTTTTTATTAAGTGTCCCTTATTTTTTGCGAAAAATCCTGTAAATGTCCCTTATTTCTTCCATCACAATATGGCAACCCTACCCAAAAGTGTGAAGGAGAGGGTTGAGATCTTCGCTTATGAGGATAGCTGGCCCTACCTTAAAGTTCGGACTTAAATCCGGAGCGGATCTATGCCTTGCTCAAACAGAAGCAGGGTGGAAGAGGAGGTTGAAAAGCAATGCCTTAATGTGACTTTGGAGCACAAGGTGACACACGCACACACATACATATGTACACACACATACACACCAAAGCCAGGTATTGTGTCGCTCCAGGTCACCTTTGTGCCGGCGGAGCTCTTTGACAGCGTTGCGTGACCGCTGTGTGTCCCCGGGGAACCTTTCATCTCGGCCAAAAATGCCGGCTGATGGGTTTTTTATTTCAAAAATAACATTTACCGATAATCATCTCCAATCTTGACACAAGTATGAATATGATGATTAATATTTTGCCAGGGCTAAGAAGGCTCAATCAAGGATTTTGCTCGGCAAATAGGGAGAAGGCAGGTAATTAATTCCTGACTTGGAGGTGTTTCAATTCAGCAGGTTCAGGAGCGGATGGCAAATACTCTCTCTATAATCACTCCCTTCCCGTCCTGGAAGGAGGCCGGAAGCCACTGCGTGCCGTCCTCCAGTGCTGTGCCGCTTCGTTCGGGAGTCTTGTGTCTTTGCGTGTTTGCTCAGTGCGTTTCCATCCGATTTTCCCTCTCATTAGTGGAGCTTTCGGTGTCCTTTCATCCAGACATGGAGGTGGAAGGACAACCTGAACCTCATGTGCCTTCAGGCCTTGCCGGTGGTTATCTCCATTCACTTTGTGATCTCCAATCCACTTTGACATCAAGGGGAGCCATGGGCCTGCTCTCTTCTGCTTTTATTTATTTATTTATTGTTTCGATTTCTTAGTCGCCCCTTCCGACTGGCTCGGGGCGACTTACAAATCATTAAAATATTTGCATATCATAAAAAACACGATAAAAACACAATAAAAACACGGTAGTCCACACTCTGGTTACATCCCGTATAGCAGTCTTTCTCAACCAGTGTGCTGTGGCACACTAGTGTGCCGTGACGGACCTCCTGCTGTGCTGCGAGAAAAGCTCTCTGCCCCCCTTCCTCCCCCCTCCTGCCAAACTCCTGCTGCTTGGGGAGAAGGAGGAAGGCCCGGCAGTGGCGAAGAAAGAAGAAGGGACCGGGCGCCACCTCCTTCGGCCATTTCCCAGCCAGCCTCCAATCTGCCATGACTTCCACCATGACTCTCGCCCCTCGCTCGCTGAAGCCGCGTGGTGGAGGAGCTCCGCCCACTGAAGCCCACCCACCACTCATGCTCCTCCTCTGTAGGAGAGCTGAAGCTGGGGGGAGGGGGCGGGGCATGGCGCGGCCTGGCTCTGCCCCCTCCCCCGGCTTCGGCACTTCCAGCAGCTGCTCCAGCCTTGAGGGGGCAGTGCCAAGCCAGCATTGTGCTGGCCCTGGCACCGCTGGCGTGGCACTTCCCCTCAAGGCTGGAGCAGCTGCTGGGAGAGGTGAAGCTGCAGGTAGGGGCGGGGCATGGTGCGGCCTGGCTCCGCCCCCCCGGCTTCAGCACTCCCAGCAGCTGCTCCCAGCAGGCCACCATCCCTCAGCCGTTCTTAACTGTGTTAGACTGTCATTTTGTGTCATTTTGGTTGGTGGTGTGCCCCGGATTTTTTTAATGTTAAATGTGTGCCGCGGCTCAAAAAAGGTTGAGAAACACTGCCGTATAGATTACTGCAATGCCCTCTATGTGGGACTGCCTTTGAAGACTGTTCGGAAGCTTCAACTGGTCCAACGGACAGCAGCCAGGTTGATAACAGGAGCGGCACTCAGGGAGCGCACAACTCCTCTGTTGCGCCAGCTCCACTGGCTACCAGTTTGCTACCGGGCACAATTCAAAGTGCTGGCTTTAGCCTTTAAAGCCCTTAACGGTTCTGGTCCAACTTACATGTCCGAACGCATCTCTCTTATGAACCTTCAAGAAGCTTAAGATCATCCGGAGAGGCCCTGCTCTCGGTCCCGTCTGCTTCGCAGGCGCGATTGGTGGGGACGAGAGACAGGGCCTATTCAGTGGTGGCTCCTCGGCTTTGGAACGCCTCCCTAGAGACATCAGATTAGCCCCTCCCTCCTGACATTTCGCAGGAAGGTCAAGACCTGGCTATTTGACCGGCCATTTGCAAATGAAGTATGACTATCAAATAGAGACCTAAGGAACGACGACGATGCAATTGGCAATCGACTTAATAATGAAGGCAGCTGATATTGTGTTTTAACGTTAAATGTTAAATTGTATATGTTGAAATTGTATTGATAATTGTTGATTTGTTTGCCTTGAGCAGTTCCTGCTATTTGTACACCGCATCGAGTCGCCTTCGGGCTGAGAGAGCAAAGTAAATAAATAAATAAATAAATAATAAAAACACAATGCATTGTAACAGATTATAACATAATAGGCTACCGCAATTTTATCCGCGGTTAGGTCGGACAGTGATACACGCTACGCATGGTTTAGAACCCAAAAATAGGAAATCGAAAATCTAATGGGGGGGCGGATTTTTTTTTGATTAGTAATAGGAAGACTTACAAAAAAAATTCCAAAAATTTCTAAAATGTAAATTCGTTAGTAGTTCGTATGCCAGCGCATGCATTCCAGATGGTTTGGCCTACAACTCCCAGAAATCTAACAGCTGGTAAATTGGCTGGGATTTCTGGGAGTTGTGAAACAAAACTTGAATAAATCACACTGAATTCTAGATGGGACTCTCCAAATAGGAAGGAGGGAGGGAGGGAGGGAGGGGGTATTCTATTCTTGGAAGCAGCAAAGAAAAGGAGGAGGAGCCCCCCTCGCTCCTCGCTGCCTCTCTCACCCGATCCCGAGGGCGAGGCCCAAGTTTGCCAGGCTGGTCATATACATTCCATGCACATGCAATAATACAAACAGTAATAACAATGGGTATAAGAAGAGGTAAAATTCAAACCCAAAAGTATTCTGACTGGTCCTCCTCATGCGGTGCAAACGGGCTCTTCTCTGTGAGCCGGGAAAAGCCAGCGTTTCCTGCTTGGGTGCACACATACATATTCTTTGGGGATTTGCTGCAGAATCTTCTCTATGAGCCGGGATTCTGCAGCAAATCCCCCCCAAGAATATGTATGTGTGTGCACCCTAGCAGCAAAACGCTGGCTTTTCCCGGCTAATTTCCCGGGCTAATAAGAGAAGAGCCCGTTTGCACCGCATGAGGAGAGACCAGTCAGAATACTTCGGTTTGAATTTTACCTCTTGTGATTGTTATTACTGCTGTATTATTGCATGTGCATGGAATGTAGGTATGACCAGTTGGATTACTATAATATTCATTCTATTATACATTAGGTTGGTTTCTCACCCCAATACTCTTTGATGCTTTAGATCCTGGCAGGGCAGGAGAGGCAGGGAAGCCTGGAAAAATGTAAACAGAGGTTTTACTCATTAAATACAAAGGAGGCCCTTCATCCAAAGTGCCCTTTTGATTTACTTCTGAGTAATCCTCTCTGTTTACATTTTCCGGGCTTCCAGCCGAAAGAAGGAGTGAGTTTAGGGCTTGCCTTGCCATAGATATTGGCAAAGGGGCGGGAGGGTGGTGAGAGAGAGGAGGGTGCCCCCCACGACCTAATAACGACATGTGGTCATAGTCCATTCCTGGCCATATTATGAAGCCCTGGTATTAGTCCTACCCAAATGCCTGTGTAAACAGGAGAGTTTTACAGGCCTTTCGAAAGGCCAACAGATCAGGTAGCGCGCGGATGGAAGGAGGGAGCATGTTCCATAACACTGGGGCGATAACGTGTTACGGTTAAGTGAAGGGCTGTGTGGCTCGGTATCATCAAGAGCAGTGTTTCTCAACCTTCCTAATGCCATGACCCCTTAATACGGTTCTTCGTGTTGTGGTGACCCCCCAACCATAACATTACTTTTGTTGCTACTCCATAACCGTAGTTTTGCTACTGTTATGAATCGTAACGTCAATATCTGCACCAAATTTGGCAAAAATACCTGATACTCCCTAATTTTAATAGTGGGTTGGGTGGGATTGATTTTGGTCATTTGGGAGTTGTAGTTGCTGGGATTTATAATTCATCTATAACCAAAGAGCGTTCTGAACTCCGCCAACGATGGAATTGAACCAAACTTGGCACACAGAACCCCCGTGACCAACAGAAAATACTGGAAGGGTTTGGTGGGCATTGTCCTTGAGTTTGGGAGTTGTAGTTCACCTCCATCCAGAGAGCACTGTGGACTCAAACAATGATGGATCAGGACCAAACTTGGCATGAATATCCCATATGCCCACTGGTGGAGTTTGAAGACAATAGACCTTGACATTTGGGAGTTATAGTTGGTGGGATTTATAGTTCATCTACAATCAAAGAGCATTCTGAATCCCACCAATGATAGAATTGGGCCAAACTTCCCACACAGAACTCCTAAGACCAACAGAAAACACTATGCTTTCTGATGGTCTTTGGCGACCCCTCTGACACTCCCTCGCGACCCCCTCAGGGGTCCCGACCCCCAGGTTGAGAAACACTGATCAAGAGGTTCGATGATTCAGATCTCAGTGGTCTCAGAGGGCTGTATGGGGAGAGGCGGTCCCTTAGATACACTGGCCCCAGACCGTTCAAGGCCTTAAAGGTTAGAACCAGCACTTTGAAGGTGATCCGGTGCTCTATTGGAAGCCAGTGCAGTTCCCGCAGGACCGGCGTGATGTGGCAGCGAGATGGGAGACCTGCCACCAGGCGCGCTGCAGCGTTCTGTACCAGCTTGAGCTTCCGGATCACCGACAGAGGAAGGCCAACGAAGAGAGCATTACAGTAGTCCAGTCTTGAGATGACCGTGGCTTGGACCACTGTGGCTAGGTCGTGGCGGGACAAGTAGGGAGCCAGCTTCCTCGCCTGCCGGAGATGGTGGAACGCTGTTCCGCTGACGGTGGAGATATGTTTCTCCATCGCCAGATGGAAGTCAAGCGTGACTCCTAAACTTCTGACCGATGGTGACGGGCGGAGTGTCGCCCCGTCCAGGGTTGGAAGCCGGATCTTACTCGTACCCGGACGGCCCAGCCACAAGATCTCCGTCTTAGCCGGATTCACCTTCAACCTACTGGCTTGCAGCCATCCAGTAACGGCTTCAAGGCGACGATGGAAATTATCGGGTACGGAGTCGGGGTGGCCCTCCATCCCCAGAACGAGCTGGGTGTCACCTGCGTATTGGTGACACTCCAGCCCGAAGCTGCGTACCAACTGAGCAAGTGGTCGGACGTAGATGTTAAATAATAAAGGAGAGAGGATTGCCCCCTGAGGCACCCCACAGCGAAGGGGGACACCTCCTGAGACAACCTCTCCCCTTCTCACTCGCCGGAGCCGGTTCCGGAGAAACTTCTCACCTGGAATGACCACCCTGAGTCCAGTCCTGGGTAAAGCAATTCAAGAAGGAGATGGACAAGCTGGAAGGGGACCAGAGAAAGCAAACCAATATAAGCAAAGGTTTGGAAACCAAGCCCAAGTAGGAATGGCCGAGGGAGCTGGGGGAGGTTTGGCTTGGAGAAGGCCGAGAGAAGGAAGGGGGCATGAGAACCATGTTTCAGTATTTGAAAAGGGGTCCCATTGTGGAGGAATGGGCCAGCTTGCTTTCTGCAGCTTTAGAGACCAGGACACAATATATTCAAACCGTAGGGAAAGAAATTATCCCTAAAGATTAGGAATAACTTCCTTAGAGCAGTGTTTCTCAACCAGTGTGCCGTGGCACGCTAGTGTGCCGTGAGCGATCATCAGGTGTGCCGCGAGAAAAGCTCTCTGCCCCCCTTCCTTCCCCCCTCCTCCTGCCGAACTCCTGCTGCTTGAGGAGGAGGAGGATGGGCCGATTGGCGGCGAAGAAAAAGAAGAAGGGGCCTGGGCGCCACCTCCTTCGGCCGTTTTTCCAGCCAGACTCCAATCCGCCATGACTCCCGCCACGACTCTCACCCCTCGCTCGCTGAAGCCGCGCGGAGCCCTACTGAAGCCCGTCCACCGCTCATGCTTCTCCTCTGTGGGAGAACTGAAGCCGGGGGAGGGGGTGGCGCATGGCACGGCCTGGCTCCGCCCCTCCTCCGGCCTCAGTGCTCCCACAGCTTTGCCAGCCTTGAGGGGGCAGGGCCAAGCCAGCATTGTGCTGGCTCTGCCACTGCTGGCTTGGCACTGCCCCCTCAAGGCTGGCAAAGCTGTGGGAGAACTGAAGCCGCATGGAGGGGTGGGGCATGGCACGGCCTGGCTCCTCCCCTCCCCCGGCTTCGCACTCCCAGCAGCTGCTTTCAGCAGGTCACCATCCCCCAGCCGTTCTTTACTGTGTTAGAGTGTCATTTTGGATGGTGGTGTGCCCCCGGATTTTTTAAATGTTAAAAGTGTGCCGCGGCTCAAAAAAGGTTGAGAAACACTGCCTTAGAGTAAGAGCTGTTTGTAATGAATTCCCTACCTGGGAGGCTAGGAGAAGCCTGAAAAAGTAGGCCCTGGGCATTGGCAGCTGTTTTAGAAGGGTGTATGGAGGCAGGGTGGCATTTTTCCACCTCCGACAGGCGAGGAAGCTGGCCACAGTGGTCCAAGCCACGGTCATCTCGAGGTTAGACTACTGTAACGCTCTGTACATTGGCCTTCCTTTGTCCGTGATCCGGAAGCTCAAGCTGGTGGAGAACGCTGCAGCCCACTCCTGGCAGGGGTCCCGATTGGCTGTCACATCACCAGGGGCGGTCCTACAGGTAGGCCAAGGAAGCGGCCGCATGGGGCGCCATCTGGGAAAGGGCGAATTCCCCCGCCCACCGGGCGCCAGCGCCAGACAGCGTCCTGGCCCTGCCGATGTTCCTCAGGCAGCGCCGCGGCTGCCTGCTTTTGGGCCCCGGCCTTGTGCACTCCGACGCTGCTTCTGGGCATGCACGGAGGTTTTCGCGCAGGCGCAGTTGCTCCGGAGCTGAAGTTGAGCGCATAATATAATTATGATATAATATAGCATGAGTATGTACTATAATATATTGTATATACATTGATACAATATAATACTACTAATGGTATTGTGATATTATAATTGTATATTTGTTTTACATGGGGGCAAAATAATGTTGGGGGCGCCAAAATAATGTTCGCTTACCATATAAAATTACCTTAGACCGCCCCTGCACATCATGCCAATTCTGCCGGGTCACCTTCATACCACCCCACTAGACCTCTGAGCTCGGAGACTCAGGTCTCCATGGTCAGCAAAACCTCGTTCTACCATCTACGACAGGCTAGGCGACTGGCGCCCTACCTGTCCAGGAATGATCTGGCCACGGTGATCCAAGCGACGGTCATCTCGAGATTAGACTACTGTAACGCCCTCTATGTTGGCCTTCCCTTGTCGACAATCCAGAAACTCAAGCTGGTGCAGAATGCCGCTGCTCGCTTGCTGGTGGGAGCACCAGTGAGGGAACACATCACTCCCATCTTACGGCAACTGCACTGGCTTCCTATTGAGTACCGAATTGCCTTCAAGGTGCTGGTTTTAACCTTTAAGGCCTTACACGGTCTAGGGCCTGTGTACCGGAGGGACCGCCTTACCCCGTATGTTCCCCCGAGATCACTACGCTCAGAAGAGCAGAATTTGTTACTTGTTCCATCTATCCGCTCATGCCACCTCTCTACAACCAGGCAGCGAGCCTTTTCGGCGGTGGCTCCTGTGTTGTGGAACTCCCTTCCAGACGACACTCAAGCTATTCTAGAGTTGGCTCCTTTCCAGAGGGCCTGCAAGACAGCCCTTTTGAGACTGGCTTTTAATTAAGCTGGTCCGCTCTGGCATGTAATTCTGTGAATTTTATATTGTTTTTATGCTCTGTTGTGTGTTATATGTTTTTACCATGTGCTGTATGTTTTATTGTATGCTGTGATTCGCCCCGAGCCTGCAGGGAGGAGCGGAATATAAGATTGAATAAATAAATAAATAAATAAATAGAAAGAATAAAACATCATTTAGCAACAAGAAATTATTAAAAGATTTAAAAGCTCACAATATTAATCGAAAGCCTGCCTAAATAGATGAGTCTTGCATGCTCTGCGGAAGGAATAAGAACATAAGAACATAAGAAGAGCCATGCTGAATCGGACCTCAGCCCATCTAGTCCAGCATTCTGTATCACACAGTGGCCCCCAGTTGTACACGGGGATCTCGAGCAGAAGGGGGGGCAAAACCCTGACCTGCTCCCGACCCCCCACAACCAGTACCTGGGGAAAATCCTGCCTGCCTCCATCAACACAGGGGTGGCACTTGGATGTCCATTTCAGTAGCTACTGATTCCCTTGGTATCCATGAATCTGTCTAATCCTGCCTTGAAGCTGTCCAGGCTGACCGCTGTCACAACCTCCTCTGGAAGTGAGTTCCATAACCCAATGACCCTCTGGGTGAAGAAATATTTCCTTTTATTAGTCCTAACTTTCCTACCTTGTACAAATTGTGCAGAGCACGAATCTCCGACGGCAAGGCGTTCCACAACACCGGGGCGATGATTGAAAACGCCCTTCGCCGAGTTGTCGTCAGGCGAAATGTTCTTAAGCTGGAGATATCCAAGAGGTTCTGATCCTCTGATCGTAGTGATCTCGGGGGGTCATATGGGACTAGGCGATCCCTTAGGTACACTGGCCCCAGACCATGTAAGGCCTTGAAAGTAAGAACTAACACCTTGAAAGTGATCCGGAGTTCGATTGGTAACCAGTGCAGATCCCGGAGTATTGGTATTATACGACAACTCGCAGGCTCCCCTGTGAGGAGTCGGGCTGCGGCATTCTGCACTAGTCTAAGTTTCCGGGTCAGAGTCAGGGGTAGGCCAATGTAAAGAGCATTACAGTAGTCAAGTCGTGAGATGACCATGGCTTGGATTACCGTGGCCAGGTCGTTCCGGGACAGATAGGGAGTTGGGTGCCATCTCTATGCAGATGCTACTCCACTACTCTTTCCCACCAGATTCCAAGGAAGCCCCTCGGATACTGGACCAGTGTCTGGCTGCCGTGTCAGTCTGGAAGCGGACAAATAGGCTTAAAATTAATCCCGATAAGACAGAGGTCCTCCAGGTCAGTCGTTTGCCTGACCGGGGTATTGGGTGGCAACCTGTGCTGGACAGGGTTGCACTCCCCTTGAAGTCACAGGTCCGCAGTTTGGGGGTCCTTCTGGACTCAGCGCTGTCGCTCGATGCGCAGGTGTCGGCGGTGGCTGGGAGGGTCATTTCACAATTAAAACTCGTGCGCCAGCTGCGACCATACCTTGTGAAGTCTGACTTGGCGATGGTGGTCCACGCCTTATTTACCTCTAGACTGGACTATTGTAATGCACTCTACGTGGGGCTTCCTTTGAAAACAGCCCGGAAACTTCAGTTGGTCCAACGTGCAGCAGCCAGATTAATAACTGGGGCAAATTACAGGGAGCGGTCAACCCCCCTGTTTAAGGAGCTCCATTGGCTGTCATTTATTTTCCGGTCCTAATTCAAGGTGCATATCATCACCTATAAAGCACTAAAAGGTTTGGGACCCACCTACCTTCGTGACCGCCTCTCCCGCCACAAAGCTGCCTTCGTTCCTTCGTTCTTCGGGGGAGACCCTCCTTTCACCCCCTCAATTATCACAGACCCAACTTGTGGGAACGACGGAGAGATCCTTCTCCTCTGTGGCCCCCCGACTTTGGAATGCATTGCCAAGCGAGATTAGGTTAGCCCCCACCTTGGAAACTTTTAAGAGGAACCTCAAGACGTGGCTTTTCAGTTGTGCTTTCAGAGAATGATCTCACATGTCCCTTGTCATTCCCCCCATGGGCGTCCTCACATTGCATTGTCTCTGAACCTCCCCTATACATACGTTTTAGTCCTATCTCATCCTTAGTTTTTTATCTCTGTATTTGCACATGTGGCCCGCTCCTTTTATTGTATTCGATTGTTTATTTTTACTTGAAATGTTGTTTTATGTTTTTATGTTATTGTATTGATATGTATTTCTGGGTTTGGCCTCACGTAAGCCGCCCTCAGGGGCGGTCCTACCGGTAGGCAAAGGACGCTGCTGCGTGGGGCGCGCCATCTGGGTAAAGGGCGCATTCCCCCGCCCGCCAAACAGCGTCCGGCCGCTCAGGGAAGCCCCGGTGCCAAGGAGGCGCTGCTCCTGCTCCGAGGCAGCAAGGACGGCAGGAGCTCCCTCTCGCCCCGTAGGTAAACGAGCTCGCCGAAGGGGGGAGGGAAGGCTAGCACCGCTCAAGGCTGGGTGGGGGATCCTGGGAGCTGTAGTTGCACAAGGCCTTACAGCAGGCATGGGCAAACCTCGGCCTTCCCTCCAGGGGTTTTGAACTTCCACCATTCCCTCAGCTGGGGAAAAGGAAAGCCCCCCCCCCCTCTGAGGCTATTAGGCTCGCCTTGGGGGCCGCACAGGGAAGCCCCGGTGCCAAGGAGGCATTGCTCCTGCTCCGAGGAGGCAGGGAAGGCAAGGGCTCGCTCTCGCCCCGCAGGTAGCCAAGCTAACAGAAAGGAGGGGGGCAGGTTGGCCCCGCTCAAGGCTGGGTGGGGGATCCTGGGAGCTGTAGTTCCACAAGGCCTTACAACAGGCATGGGCAAAACCCGGCTGAGGGGGGAAATGGAAGGCGCCTGTTAGGAATGGTGGGAGTTGGAGTCCAAAACCCTTGGAGGGAAGGCCGAGGTCTGCCCATGCCTGATGTAAGGCCTTCTGGAAAAGTCCTGAGGCTGTTTAGGAATGGTGGGAGTTGTGGTGGATGGTTTTGGGGGGGACACACGTCAAAATAATGTTCGCTTACCATTTTAAATTACCTTAGACCGCCCCTCGCCGCCTTGAGTCCCTTTCGGTGAGATGGTGGTGGGGTACAAATAAAGATTATTATTATTATCTATATATATAAAGAGTCGTCATGAAACGACCGTCACAAACAGAGAAACCTTACAACGCAGAGACACCAAACTTGCCAACAGAAATAGGCCTCAAGCAAGGTAGGAAACTCCCCCCCCCAAACCTAAAAGGCCCCCAAAACAACGAGTAAAAAAACTACATTTCCCAGCATCCTCAGGTGCTGCCAACGACTCTCCCAGCCTCTACATTCTGACAACATGAATGGCTGCCAATAAGGGTGGATTTACATAACTCCTGTACTGGCCAGCCAACATGAACATTCCAACCCATAATAAACTGTCAGAGGAGGATAAGGCAAAGGGCTGAGGCACAAACATAAACACCCAATTCACTTCCCACAGAAAATTTACACCCCTACAAATCACAGACCACGCCCAAAATTGACAGTAAGGCTTCATTAACTTGATTCTCCCGACTAGCCCTCACTTAATGGAATGCTGTTTACGCTCTGAATTGACAGTAAGGCTTCATTAACTTGATTCTCCCGACTAGGCCTCAGCTCATTGGACATTGTGTATGGCCTGAATTGACAGTAAGGCTTCATTAACTTGCTGTTCCTGACTAGGCCTCAGCTCATGGGACATTGTGTATGGCCTGAATTTACAGTAACCTACCTTGGCACACAGAGCCCCTATGACCCACGCAGGGGCGGCCCGACCTAATTTGGGGGGGTACGCGAAGAAATTTTGTGTCCCCCACCCGCCGCCGCGTCACTCACCGCCGCCGCCACCACCGCCACGCCGGCGCTGCCGGCCCCATCGACCGCGGCACACCTCCGCGGCGCACCTTTCTGCCCGGCCGAGCATGCGCAGAAGCACCTACAGGCGCTATAGCGCCTGTAGATGTTTCTGTGCACGCGCTGAATGTACGAAGTTATCGCATTCGCTCCCAAGCGCGCCTGTCGCTTTGGAGCCAGCGTGCATGCGTGCAGTGCAGGTTTTGCGCATGCACGCTGGCTCCAAAGCGGCAGGCGCGCTTGGGAGGGAGTGCGCGTGCTTGAACGTTCGCGCGTGCGCAGAAACGTCTACAGGCGCTATAGCGCCTGTAGGTGCTTCTGCGCACGCACGCACGGCGGCGCAGGGCAGTGGCGGCGGTGGGGGCGCTGAGTCGGTGCGGCGGCGCCTCCCAGCCAGTGGTGCCCCTCCCAGCCGATGACGCTCTACGCGACCGCGTAGGTCGCGGAATCGCTGGGGCCGCCCCTGGACCCACGCTACATTCTACTACAGTTTGGAGGAGGGTGGACCATGGATAATGGGACTTGAAGTACCTCCATAGATAATGGGATTTGTAGTACTTCAAAACCCATCATTCCCCACAGACCACTGTGTCCCAGAACCAAGACTGATAAAGGCCAAACTTGGCAAACAATGCCCCCCATGACCCACACTCCATCCGACTGCAGATTAGAGGAGGACACAGCATGGATAATGGGATTTCAAGTACCTCCACTCACTTCCAAAGTACCCCACCCACACACGCATCAAACTCTACATCAACACAGCAGATGGAAAGACAAAAAACATTGTAAAAAACAAGCTATGCAGAACGCCAGCAACACCACACACCAACAACTCCACAGGACTCCAACATCCCACCCACCAGAACAACCCACAACGACACAGCAATGACCCCAACAACACCATAACTAACAACAACTCCAACCCTTATATACTCAGACTTCCTCGCATCTCCAAAATAGGGCACAGCAACGCGTGCTGGGTACAGCTAGTTATTAATATTATTATTATGTGGCTTTGTGGACACAGGGAAAACCCAACCTTGAAACCTCTCCTCCCTCTCCTCCCATGCAAGTGGATTCTCACCGGGAATGAAAATGGAAAGCAAGTGTGCTGAGATGGGAACCTCGGGGCTTGCTGTGCAATGCCATGTTTTGCTCCAAGAGAGACTCGTGTCGCAATGCAACCTTTGAGGAAGAAATGGGGGGAGAGGAAGAAGGAGCACATTGTGGCTACAAAGCAGCCATTGTTCAAGCGGGAAAGAGGGAAAATCGCAGATCGTTCACAGCGAGGAGATTGAGGTTTTGGATCGAGCTTATTGGAGGAACGTAGAGGGGTTTTTTTTGCAAAGGTTGAAAGGCTTCCTGAATGTTTTGATCACCTCGGAGAGTGTGGATAAATCCTTTCTCCATCAGGATCAGCTGGAGACGCCTGGCTTTGTCCAGTCTGGCCACACTGGCAAAAACCCAAAAGACATTTGGGTTGCTTCCCTGGAAAAGGAAGGAAGAGCAGGTGACGTACAAAATGCAGGAGATTCTCAGTTAAGCAGCACCTTTTGGGATTGATGGACGACACTGGATCAATGTCACTCTCTGAGAACCACGGTTAAAACATAGGCCTCACCAGAACGATGCATTCCCCAAACTCTATATTGACTTGATATTAATATTGAAATAGCAGGGCTGCACAGGAAGTCGATCGCGATCGACCAGTCCATCGCAGGACCGAAGGACGTCAATCGCAGCCAGAGGGGGCGCTTCTCAGAGGGGGCAGAGCCAGGCCACGCCAAGCCCCATCCCCACCCCTTCCCCAGCTTCGGCACTCCCAGCAGCTGCTCCAGCCTTGAGGAGATCAGGGCCAAGCCAGCCTTGTGCTAGCTATGCCACCACTGGCTTGGCACTGCTATCCTCAAGTCTGGAGAAGCCGCTTGGAGCTCCAAAGTCAGAGGGGAGGGGGCGCGGCTTGGTGCGGACTGGCTCCGCCCCCTCTGGCTTCCGCTCTACCAGCAGCTTTTCCAGGCATGAGGATGGCAGTGCCAAACCAGTGGTGGCATAGCTAGCACAAGGCTGGCTTGGCATTGCCATCCTCAAGCCTGGAGAAGATGCTGGTAGAGCGGAAGCCAGAGGGGGCGGAGCCAGGCTGCACCACGCCACGCCCCTCCCTCTGGCTTTGGAGCCCAAGCAGCTTCTCCAGGCTTGAGGATAGCAGTGCCAAGCCAGCGGTGGCATAGCATGCGAGCTACTTATAATAAAACCAAGTCAGAAAGATCTACCTACCTCCTCAAAGCTGGAGAGGGGAGGGGCGGCGGCAGGGCTTGGCATGGCCTGTCTCTGCCCCCCTGGCTCAGGCAGCAGCTCCAGGCTTGAGGATGGCAATGCCAAGCTAGTGGTGGCATAGCTAGCATAAGGCTGGCTTGGCATTGCCATCCTCAAGCCTGGAGAAGCTGCTGGTAGAGTGGAAGGGGGGCTGGCTTTGGAGCTCCCAGCAGCTTCTCTAGGCTTGAGGATGGCAATGCCAAGCCAGTGGTGGCATAGCTATCACAAGGCTGGCTTGGCGCTGCCATCCTCAAGCCTGGAGAAGCCGCTTGGAGCTCCAAAGCCAGAGGGTAGGGCGTGGCTTGGTGTGGACTGGCTCCGCCCCCTCTGGCTTCCATAAGAACATAAGAAGAGCCATGCTGAATCGGGCCTCAGCCCATCTAGTCCAGCATTCTGTGTCACACAGTGGCCCACCAGTTGTACACGGGATCTCGAGCAGAAGGGAGGGCAAAACCCTCACCTGCTCCCGACCCCCACAACCAGTACCCGGGGAAATCCTGCCTGCCTCCATCAACACAGAGGTGGCACTTGGATGTCCATTTCAGTAACTACTGATTCCCTTGGTATCCATGAATCTGTCTAATCCTGCCTTGAAGCTGTCCAGGCTGACAGCTGTCACAACCTCCTCTGGAAGTGAGTTCCATAACCCAATGACCCTCTGGGTGAAGAAATATTTCCCTTTATTAGTCCTAACTTTCCTACCTTGGAGCTTCAGGGAGTGCCCCCTAGTCCTAGTGTTGTGTGACAGAGAAAATAGTTTTTCTTTATTCACCCTTTCTATCCCATGCATGATTTTATATTTTAGATTTTGAAAAGACCAAGGCGTTCAACCTGGTTTCATAAGGGAGCCAAGCCATCCCTTGATCATTCTTGTTGCCCTTTTACCTTTTCCAGTTCTATCCTGCAGCAGACCAGAATTGGGTTGACATCTTCACCATAGATTTGTAGAGAGGCAATACAGCAGCTTTTCCAGATCATGCCAAGCATAGATTTTGCTTTTTCACTGCTGCAGCGCACTGGGTTGACATCTTCCGCCTACCAGCAGCTTTTCCAGGCTTGAGGATGGCAATGCCAAACCAGTGGTGGCATAGCTAGCTAGCACAAGGCTGGCTTGGCATTGCCATCCTCAAGCCTGGAGAAGCCGCTGGTAGAGCGGAAGCCAGAGGGGCGGAGCCAGGCCGCACCAAGCCCCGCCCCTCTGACTTTGGAGCTCCCAGCAGCTTCTCCAGGCTTGAGGATGGCAATGCCAAGCCAGTGGTGACATAGCTAGCACAAGGCTGGCTTGGCACTGCCCTCCTCAAGCCTGGAGAAGCTGCTGGTAGAGCGGAAGCCAGAGGGGGCAGAGCCAGGCTGCACCAAGCCATGCCCCTCCCCCTCTGGCTTTGGAGCTCCAAGCAGCTTCTCCAGGCTTGAGGATAGCAGTGCCAAGCCAGCGGTGGCATAGCATGCGAGCTACTTATAATAAAACCAGGTCAGAAAGATCTACCTACCTCCTCAAGGCTGGAGAGGGGAGGGGCAGCGGCAGGGCCTGGCATGACTTTTCTCCGCCCCCCCTGGCTTCAGCTCTACCAGCAGCTTCTCCAGGCTTGAGGATGGCAATGCCAAGCCAGTGGTGGCATAGCTAGCACAAGGCTGGCTTGGCACTGCCATCCTCAAGCCTGGAGAACCTGCTGGTAGAGCGGAAGCCAGAGGGGTGGAGCCAGGCTGCACCAAGCCCCACCCTCCCCTCTGGCTTTGGAGCTCCCAGCAGCTTCTCCAGGCTTGAGGATGGCAATGCCAAGCCAGTGGTGACATAGCTAGCACAAGGCTGGCTTGGCACTGCCATCCTCAAGCCTGGAGAAGCTACTGGTAGAGCTGAAGCCAGGGGGGGGGGGCAGAGACAGGCCATGCCAAGCCCGGCCCCTGTCCCCTCTCCAGGCTTGAGGAGGTAGGTAGATGTTTCTGACTTGGTTTTATTATAAGTAGCTCGCATGCTGAAAAAGTGTGGGCACCCCTGAAATACAGGCATTAAAAGCAAATTAAGATAAAGGCAAATGTAACACCTTAATGCAACACAGTTTTACTGCATTACCATACATACTTGAGTATAAGCTGACCGGAGTATAAGCTGAGGCACCCAGCTTTCTCACAAAAAACTGGGAAATCGTATTGAGTCTAAGCCGAGGGTAGGAAATGCAGCAGCTACTGGTAAATTTCAAAATCCTAGAATCCTAGAGTTGGAAGAGATCTGGTGGGCCACCTAGTCCAATCCCATACTGCCAAGCAAGAAAATCGCATTCAGAGCCCCCCCCCCCCTTCTGCCTTCAGGGCCAAAAATAGGCTTTAAAAGGATGGCCATGCAAGCTATGGGGCCCTGAAGGTAGAGAAAAGCCATCCCACATGGAGGTAGACCCAGGATATCTATAAGAATGAGTGCTGGACTCAAAAATAGTGAACCAAACAAGATTTATTGAATAACAACCAGTAAAAATGCTGGTGGCCCAAAATGCTTAGTTGGTCAGCAAGACCTACCTGTTCCCGGGGGTAAGTCCTTGGAAAAGGAAGCTATCAGAGCTTGCCTTTTAACTTTGCAGAGGGATGGTGTCCCTCTTGGTGACATCGCCCCAGGTTCTTCTGTGATGGTGTCTCTCTGGCCCAGGTTCTTCTGTTACTCTCTGGCCTTTGTAGATGCACTAAGTTCTGTAAAAAAACCCCCAAAATCCACAGTATCTGTTGAGGACAGGTCCTCCTATGCACTGCAGGCTTGGTTGAGAGCGAAGGTTAGGCTTAGTAGGTGAACTAAGTTGTTTTTTCGCAGCAGAAGCTTAGGTTCCACCGTGCTATGCCCGTGAGTTCTCTGGAATGAGGCCAGAGAGGAAGTCCTGCCCCTCAGGTGACCTCTGGAAGAGGAGGAGCCAAGGGCGGTGACATCAGGTTTGGAACCAAGACACAACTCCGCCCCTAAGTGCCCACATGGCTGGACAATAGAACAAAGGCCCAGGCAGGTGAGGGCAGCAAAATACAAACACAGATTGTAAAACAGCCCCCTGGGGGCGTGACCCCCCCCCGATAGATGGCCATCCAGTCTCTGCTTCAAAGCCTCCAAAGAAGGAGTGTCCACCAAATTATCCTGCCTCCTAACCCTTCATCTAAGTCCTCAATCAAAATCCTGAGCAGGACTGGGCCCAGGGCAGAACCCTGCTTGTGGCCTTCCAATCGTCCCTTCTTTCCGGGATGAAGAGGGAGCATTGGGAGAATCACCCTCTGGGTTCGTTTGCTTAACCAATTACAGATCCATCTCACCATAATTTAAGTTTTGCCTTGCCCACATTGGACAAGTTTCCTTGTCAGAAGGTCATGGGGGAACATGCAAGGTACTCACATGAAATGCAAAGATACATAATGGGGGACGATGCCTGGTTTGAGTGCAGTACGTGTGAATAAGATCTTGCGGTCCTTGTGGGGAGGAAGGGGAACATGAGCCAGGAATGTGATGTGCAGCAAAAAAAACCCCAATGGGATTATGGCCTGCATTAATCGGAGTCTAGTGCCTAGATCCAGGGAAGTCATGCCCCCCATGTTCTATTCTGCCTTTGTCAGACCACATCTGGAATCACACTGTGTCCAATTCTGGGCACCACAGTTGAAGGGAGATGTTGACTCTAAGCTGGAATGTTTCCTGAGGAGGGTGACTGAAATGGTCAAGGGTCTAGAGAACAAACCCTATGACAGACCTGGGCAACCTATGGCCCACGGGCCGGATGCGGGCCGGCAGCCGATTCTGCCAGGCCCGGGGAGAAGGGTGTTGGGGATGGGGCCAAGAGGAAGGGATGCCGCTGCCGCCATCCCATCGCAGGCTGTGGGGCCTGCATCTGCAGGCAGCCCGCCGCTCCGGAGAACAATTGGCGGAGCGGCGGCTTTGGAGTGCCTGCCATCCCGTGAGGCGATCTGGGCCTGCAGCGGGAGCAGTCGGCGAGCTGCAGCGGCTGATCGCCCTGGCGATCCGGAAGACTTGATCGTCTTCCGGTTCGCCAGGGCGATCACCCGCTGCAGCTCGCCGACTGCTCCCGCTGCAGGCCCAGATTGCCTCACGGGATGGCAGGCACTCCAAAGCCGGTATGGCAGGCACTCCATGGCAGGGCGATCAGCTGGGGAACGGCTGGGGGCGGGAGTGGGCAGAGGCCTGCAGCCTCCGATCGTCTGCTGCTCTGCTCTCCTCTGCTGCGGTGGCGGCTGGGTCCGCTTTGCCATCCTCTGGGCTGGGTCCATTGGGCCGTTCCATCTTGGGATCCTTCCTCTCTTGAGGATGTCAGCCTCCATCTTGGTTTGCACCTTGTCTTCTTGAATTTCATTTCATTTTATTTTAGTGGTTTTTATTATTATTTTGTAATAATGATTTTATAATAATAATATAATAATGTAATAAATAATATAATGTTATATTATATTATAATTTCAATATATTATAATGTCTATATATATATATACCATAATATAATAATTATATTAATACTAATAATATGTGAATATTTCTTGATATATTAATATGTTAATATTAATGGTGTGTAATATATAGTAAATATAGTGAATAAATAAATTATGTAGATTAGAATGTAGTTCCGCCTTTAGGTGCGGCCCTCCATAATATTTTTTGGCTCTTGTGTGGCCCCTTGGAAAAAATAATTGCCCACCCCTGCCCTATGAGGACAGAGCAGCTTCAAGAGCTGGACATGTTCAGCCTGAAGAAGAGAAGGCTGAGAGGAGACATGAGAAGAGCCATGGATAAGTATGTGAGAGGAAGTCACAGGGAGGAGGGAGCAAGCTTGTTTTCTACTGCCCTTGAGACTAAGATGCAATGGAGTCATGCAGGCCTGGATCATGCCCTTTTGGCGCCCTAGGCCAGGGGTGCTCACACTTTTTCAGCATGGGAGCTACTGATTCAAAACCAAGTCCCAAAGATCACCTGCCCAGAAATGTAAAACATATAACTATTTTCTTATTTATTTATTTATATTTATTATTCATTTTTATGTACCGCTCCTTCCAGCAGGCTCGGGGCAGTTTACATAAAATGAAGTTCAACATTTCAATTTAATAACAACAATATAAAACAGCATTAAAATACATCCAACCACCCCATTTCTCCCACACTGCCATATTACCACACATATTATCAGCCAGAAAGTAAGAAGAGAGGCTTTTGAACTGCAAGGCCATTTAATAGTCAGCAAGGTAAACAAAGGGGCATGCAAAAATACATCCAACCACACCCATTTCTCCCACATTTCCATATTCCCCAACATATACAGTATTTCTCAAGGAACAAAGCAAGCAGAGAGGCTTTGAGCTAAAAGGCCATTTTTAAACATTAAAAATAAACAAAGAGACATGCCACAGAACAATCAAGCACCCACCCCAAGTAAAAGACCGACCTTTGAGATGCGGTAAGGAAATGACCCCAAAGCGTCCTTCTTCTCCTCCTCTGTCATTGCTCCTATTTCCACGCCGCCAGCATGCGTGCCGCCTCCAAGAGCTCACGAGAAGTCCGAGAGGCAGAATGGGTGCTTCTGCGCATGCGCGCGGGGCCAGCCATGCATCGCGTCATCCAGGCCCGCCCCCTTTGGTCTCCTACGACTCTGAGTGGCTGGAGAAGGACGGAGGGAGGAGGAGGAATCCAAAAAGGGGGCCCATTCTGCCTCTTGGACTCTGGAGCTTTTGGGCGGCGCACGAGCAAGGAGCGGGGAGGAGCAACGACGGAGGACTTCTTTGCAGCGTGCAGGGGCGCGTGAAGAGGACCAACTGCAAAAAAACCTGGTCAGGGGCCTCAAGATCACCAGGATGAGGCCTGAAGATCACCCTGGTGATCCCGATCACCATTCTGAGCACCCCTGCCATAGGCCAAAGGCTCTGCCCCCGGCTCCGCCTCTTCCTCCTCGCCGGCACGAGGAGGAGGAGGAAGGAAAGCCCCACCCCCGGAGCCAATGCTGCGCATGCACGGCAGTGACCCCAAGGGCGGGGCCTCCCCACGGCTCCTCCCTCCCTCCTAAAGCTGTCATGTGGCCGAAATCACCCTTCTGAGGCCAGCATGGTGGCTTTAGGAGGGAAAGAGGAGCCACGGGGAGGCTCCCCACGGCTCCTCCCTCCCTCCCTCCTAAAGCCACCACGCCGGCCTGAAAAGGACGATTTCGGCCGCTTCTGAGGCCAGCATGACGGCTTTAGGAGGGATAGAGGAGCCGCGGGGAGGCGCCCCACGGCTCCTCCTTTCCTCCTAGCCACCATGCTGGCCTCAGAAGGGCGCTGGCCTGCCTAAAAAAAAAGTTCAATCTTTGGGTGCGCCTGCGTGCAGGGCGCCATAGATTCTCAGAGGCAGCGGAACTGCCTCTGAGAGTTTATGGCGCCCCTACACGCAGGTGCAGAAGCGCCCAATGATCGAACTATTTTTTGTTTTAATTTTTTTTTTAATTTGGGGGGGGTCCGGGTCTGCCGCTCCCCTCCCCATGGCTGCCGCCCTAGGCCATGGCCTAGGGTGGCCTTATGGGTAATCCGGGCCTGGAGTCATGGCTTGAAACTACAAGAAAGGAGATTCCACCTGAACATTAGGAAGAACTTCCTGACTGTGAGAGCCGTTCAGCAGTGGAACTCTCTGCCGCAGAGTGTGGTGGAGGCTTCTTCCTTGGAGGCTTTTAAAAAGAGGCTGGATGGCCATCTGTTCGGGGTGCTTTGATTGCAATTTTTCCTGCTTCTTGGCAGAAGGGGGTTGAACTGGATGGCCCATGATTTGTCTCTTCCAACTCTATGATTTTAGGATTCTTTGAAGGCCTTCCTGTAATCTAGATCAGTGTTTTTCAACCTTTTTTGAGCCGCGGCACAGTTTTTACATTTACAAAATCCTGGGGCACACCACCAAGAAAATGAGACAAAATGACACTCTAACACAGTAATACATATAGTTAATATGTTTTTAAATGTATTTATACACTCAGTGTGAAACCTGGGCCTGTTTCGATGAACACAACATAGAGATCCTGGCAGGAATGGCAGCAAGACACACACAAAGGTCTTGCTCAACAGCTGTCAGTCATGGAAAACTTCGGCCCTCTGGGTGCTTTGGACTCCAACTCCCACCATCCCTAACAGCCTGAGGCCCTTTCCTGCTTAAGTGGCTGAGGGGAAAAAAGGAAAAGGGCCTGAGGCTGCTAGGAATGGTGGGAGTTGGAGTCCAAAACACCTGGAAGGCTCAAGTTTGCCCATGCCAGCTTTCGATTCCATCGCCACATCTATCTTCAGCCTCTGGCGGTTTGAATATATGTGATTATCTACGTGATTTTCTACCTTGTCGCTAGGGTTATCGTGCCGCTTCTTTAAATTGTCCGCAAACTGACTGTGTTATTGTGCGGATCCCGGAACTGACATTGGATAACATCGTGAGGATACACTTTGTTTTTTGCACTCACTTCCGTGATTTCATCAAATATCGCGAGTTTTCCGTAGAGGAGCGCTCTGCGAACTTGCTACTTCCTGGTTCGCAACTCCTTCGCTCTTTGCGGCGACCACGCCGAACTACCTTATGTAAGACTTTTGATTTTCTCCAGCAGGTTTGGGTATTTTGAATGTGGTTTTTTTTTTGCGTGTGATTATGTATGATTAATTGTGCGTTTTGTACTGTGACGTAGTGGTGCTCCTTTAATAAGTAAGTGTATTGGAGGTTTTATTTATTTTTATTTATTTCAGGAGTTTACCCCGCTCTTCTCAACCCCCGAGGGGGGACACAGTACGGCACAATTCGATGCCCACATCCAGGGCCGTAGCCAGGATTTTGTTTCGGAGGGGGCTGAGTTTGGTTCGGGGCTGAGACTGGGTGGAAGAGGGTCTACCCTAGCAAATCTTTTGTATTGTTATCCCAATAACCCCATTAATGTGGGATATAATGAGCATGGTGATCAGATCATGATATGAATAAACATAACAGTTTAAATAATGTACCAGTAAGGCCTTTTCGCGGACCACCCTGAGAATTTGGGGGGGGGGGCTGAAGCCCCCTTAGGCCCCCCCCCTGGCTACATGCCTGCCCACATCATAACAGCATAAAACCCCAATTTCCCACGGCACACCTGATGATCGCTCACGGCACACTAGTGTGCCCTGGCACACTGGTTGGGAAACACTGCCCTAGATACGCTCCATCCACGGCGTTCCCTGCATCTACCCAGTGTGACAACCCCTTGTTGACCGGCCTCAGACTGGACAATCTTTCTATATCCAAACTGCTGACCCTCAATGCAAGGGGACCTCGGTTACCTCAGCAACTTCCGTCTTATGGCAGGGTAGACTATCTCCCCATTAACCATTGAACTGCAGAGATTTTAAATTTCTCAGTAACCACTTGACCACGCTGCCACCATTTATCCGTCTGACCACTGACCTTGAGGGCCACCACCAATAAAAGAATTAGGAGAGGTGTTTTTCTTATAAGATGCAAGTAATTTATTATGACACAAATGGGTACAAATCTTGGTTGGTTTTATACTTCCTCAGAGGCACAAACTTATTCTGTTACACAAAACACAATGGGGATATATTATAGGGTTTCCACTAAACCTCTATAAACCCCTGGACTCTTCCAACTTTAACTAGGGTCTCTACACCCATAAAACTGGACTGCTCTCTTGCAGACCTTAAGACCAACTAAAATACTGAACTGTTCTCTTACAGTCCTTAGGACCAACTAACACAAAACAAAACTCCTCCCCCTCTCTTGTGGCAGTTGGCTTCCAACCGCTCTTTACCAACTGTAAAATTCAAACCTTGAACATTCTAAAAGCCTCTAGCCCTGGTTGCTATGGCGACAGCTCTTCAAAGCTTCTGCCAAGCCTCCCTTCTGTTTCACCCACAGCAACAATCCATAGAATATTCCCCCGAACTACACAAAACAACATACATTTAACATATGTCACACAACATTTACACACAAATAATCGACATCATTACACCCAGCTTCCCAATTTGGTGCCTGTCTCCTCAAGGAATGCCCCCTTTCCTCCCTCTCTCTGTGGGCAAAGGAAGAGTGAGAAATGCCAAAGAAGGCCGCGTTGTGTCCCTGGATTTTGCCGGAGTCATGGGCTGCACAGGGAGAGCACAGCCGCGACTACTTAGAAATGCAGGGCATTGCAGCTCAGCATAATGAGGTCCCTGTTCTCCGGCGAAACCGCCGTGGTTCCTAAAGCACAATATCCCGAATTGTACAGGGTTAAAATATGACACAATCGGCTCATTGAGGCTCCCCTGCCGCCTGCCCCGGACCCACCGAGGAACGACCTCCCGGGGAGGAACAACACCGACAGATTTTAGGAAAACGAGAAAGGGACTGTCCTGATACGTATGCGTTTTTCTACGTGGGGAAGGTGCCCGGGAAGAGGCTGGCGAGGCCCTTGGATGTGCATCCCCTCCTTGCAGCAAAGCCTCTCCTCTCCCCTTTCCCTCCCCTTGCCGCTTCAGACCAAACACCCAGCGTTGGCGAAGAAGCCAAGGATGACATCCATTCAGAAAGAGACAACAGCCATTCATCTTTTTCTTCCCCTCCGCTCTCACTTGGCAGCAAACACAAGACACGGGACTCGGCTGGCAGGGACTCGCTTCTGGCCTTCTGTGTGCGGAAAGGAAAAATCCTGATCTGGAAAAAGACTCGGCTCCGCGACCGTCCAAAATGACATACGAGGCATAGCATTGCACAGACACCTTGACTCCTGTGCGTGCCTTATGCCGCCTCAATGCAAGAAGTTGGGCATTTATGTCCTGGTCATGTGCCTGAATGCACTTGCATGCACACCCATGATTCCTGTGCAGATTGATTTGTGTGTGCCGCTGCACCAAGACGTGTGTGGTTATAGACATGGTTTAGAACCCAAAAATGGCGATTCTAAAATCAAATGGGGGGGGGGGAAATTTTTGATTAGTAAAAGAAAGACTTACAAAAAAATTTCCCAAAATTTCTAAAATGTAACTTAATTACTAACGAAATTCGTTAGTAGTTCGTATGCCAGCGCATGCGCATTCCAGATGGTTTTGGCCTACAACTCCCAGAAATCCTAACAGCTGGTAAATTGGCTGGGATTTCTGAGAGTTGTAGGCCAAAACTTGAATAAATCACACTGAATACTAGATGGGACTCTCCAAATAGGAAGGAGGGAGGGAAGGAGGGAGGGGGTATTCTATTCTTGGAAGCAGCAAAAGAAAAGGAGGAGGAGCCCCCCCCCCCTGGCTCCTCACTGCCTCTCTCTCACCCCGATCCCGAGGGAGCGAGGGCCCAAGTTTGCCCAGGCTGGTCATATACCTACATTCCATGCACATGCAATAATACAGCAGTAATAACAATGGGTATAAGAAGAGGTAAAATTCAAATCGAAGTTTTCTGACTGGTCCTCCTCATGCGGTGCAACGGGCTCATCTCTATTAGCCAGGGAAAAGCCAGCGTTTTCTGCTTGGGTTCACACACATACATATTCTTTGGGATTTGCTGCAGAATCTTCTCTATGAGCCCGGATTCTGCAGCAAATCCCCCAAAAGAATATGTATGTGTGTGAACCCAAGCAGAAAACACTGGCTTTTCCCGGGCTCACAGAGAAGAGCCCGTTTGCACCGCATGAGGCAGGGACCAGTCAGAATACTTCGGGTTGAATTTTACCTCTTGTTATTGTTATTACTGCTGTATTATTGCATGTGCATGGATGTAGGTATATGACCAGTTGGATTACTTATAATATTAGGCACTTACAGTAGCATTCATCCTATTATACATTAGGTTGGTTTCTCACCCCAATACTCTTTGATGCCTTAGATCCTGGCAGGGCAGGAGAGGCAGGGGAAGCCTGGAAAAATGTAAACAGAGAGGTTTACTCAGAAGTAAAGCCACAAAGGAGGGCCCTTCATCCAAAGTGCCCTCCTTTGCAGATTTACCTCTGAGTAATCCTCTCTGTTTACATTTTTTCCGGGCTTCCAGCCGAAAGAAGGAGCGAGTTTAGGGCTTGCCTTGCCATGATACTTATTGGCAAGGGAGGCGGGAGGGTGGTGAGAGAGAAGGAGGGTGCCCCCTTTATGCCCCCCCCGTACGACCTAATAACGACACTTAAGAAAATCCTGCCCCCGAAGTTCTATAAAGAAAGTCCACTTCCTGGTTGGCGTTCCAGGTGCGGAAATACTCAAAAGTAGCATTTCTTACGAATTTCTTACGAATCATTTCATTTTCATAACTTTTTTCTCATGCCTCGTGGTTAGTATTCCCACTGTTTCAAGCAACACCAGTGTTGCCCAGTAGGCCTGGTTTAGGTTTTTTGGAGTGCTATGAAAATCAGGATAAATTCGAAATTAATTCACTTTTGAAGCGATGTAAAAACAACCCGGAAGTGAATTTGAATTCTCAAGCCACCGCCGCCATTTTCAAAAAGGAAAGAAACTCCAGAGCTTCCCCACAGCACCCCAACTTTCTTTCCTGAGCCCACCGCCTCTTCCCAGTACTCACCATGGCACACTGGTTGAGAAACACTGATGTAAGCAACCCGGAAGTGAATTTGCAATTTCGAAACCACCGCCGCCATTTTTGGAAAGGAAAGAAACTCCAGAGCTTCCCACAGCACCCCCAACTTTCTTTCACCGAGGCCACCCCCTCTTCCCAGTACTCACCTTGCTTTTCCTCTAGAGCAGTATTTTTCAACCTTTTTTTGAGCCGCGGCACATTTTTTACCTTTACCAAATTCTGGGGTACACCACCAACCAAAATGACACAAAATGACACTCTAACACAGTCATACATATAGTTAATATGTTTTTAAATGTATTTATACACTCAGTGTGAAACCTGGGCCTCTTTTGATGAACACAACATAGATATCCTGGCAGGAATGGCAGAAAGACACAGAACTCCCATAACCAAGAGGAAATACTATAAGAGTTTGGTGGGCATTGACCTTGGGTTTTGGAGTTGTAGTTTACCTATATCCAGAGAGCACTGTGGACTCAAACAATGTTGGATCAGGACCAAACTTGGCATAAATACTCAATATGCCCAAATGTGAACACAGATGGAGTTTGGGGAAAATAGACCTTGGCATTTGGGAGTTACAGTTTCTGGGATTTATAGTTAACACACAATCAAAGAGCATCCTGAACTCTTGCAACAATGGAATTGAACCAAACTTGGCATATTGAACTCTCATTACCAACAGAAAGTACTGAAAGGGTTTGCTTGGGAATTGACCTTGAGTTTGGAAGTTGTAGTTCACCTACACCCAGAGAGCACTGTGGGCAGGAAGGGGAATAAAGGGTATTGGAGATTCCAATTTCCCACGGCACACCTGATGATCTCACGGCACACTAGTGTGCCACGACACAATGGTTGGGAAACACTGCCCTAAGACAATCCTTAGAAGGATTCGTGGTTTCCAGACCTTTGAACATTTGGCGACCCTTTTCTGGTCACCTAGCGTCTCATCAGGAAGACTGTTAGGAATGGTGGGAGTTGAAGTCCAAAACACCTGGAGGGAAAGCCCAAGCTTGCCCATGCCTGGTATAGGGACAACCCCTGCCTTTCCCATTCAGCAGACAAAGAGGGAAAGGGTGCTGCCCATTGTGGGATCGTGGGCTTTGGAGGCGAAGAGCCCAAGTTTGGATCCAGATGGTATTCCGCCGCTCCTGGTCTGACCTTCAGACTCTCCCATCATAGACGCCAATTTGTCCAATTTTTTAAAAAAATTTTTTTTTGAGATAAACGGTATCATTAGCATGAGGAACAAGGATTGCGAGGAAAGGTGCTTGGCTCGAGAGATAAGTAGCGCTCTTGCCGACCAAGGCGCGCGGTGCTTATCATTATGATACTTCAGCCTTTCATCACGCCTGCCCATCCTTCCCAAAATAGCAACGCTTTTCCCACTTGCTGATAATGAACCCCTTTTTGCACCATCTCTGCATACAATGCAACAGCCTTGTTTCTTCCGGCTCTGAGAAGACGGCAGGAAGCCCATGGTTTGTCTGAAAAGGGGGGGGGGGGGGGAGGGATTGAAAAATGCCTCTCACCATCTCCTTCTGTTTCTCACATAATCCAAGCAAGGAATTGGGAAGCATCAACTTCCATATGGAATCCTAGAGTTTAAAGGGACCCCCAAAGGCCATCCAGTCCAACCCCATTCCATCTCGGTCCCACCAGCTTCGCAAACGTGGCTGGTGGGGACGAGGGACAGGGCCTTCTCGGTGGTGACCTACCTCCACCCGTGGAATTCGCTCCCTAGCAAAATCAGATCGGCATCCTCCCTCCTTTCTTTCAGAAGAAAACTGAAGACATGGTTGTGGAACCAGGCTTTTGACGAATGGATATAACGGCACCCAGGCATGTAGCCGGGGGGGCTAGCTTCGGCCCCCCTCCGAAATTCTCAGGGTGGTCCGCGAAAAGGCCTTACTGGTACATTATTTAAACTGTTATGTTTATTCATATCATGATCTGATCACCATGCTCATTATATCCCACATTAATGGGGTTATTGGGATAACAATACAAAAGGTTTGCTAGGGTAGACCCTCTTCCACCCAGTCTCAGCCCCCCCCCCCCCCCGAAACAAAATCCTGGCTACGGCCCTGACGGCACCTGAACATTGAATCTCACCATATGGTTGATTGTTTACCTAATGTTGTTTTAATTCTATTGTATTGTATGTTTTTATCTTGATATTATAATTGTAATTTATTGCGGTATCGAATCGTTGCCATTGTTAGCTGCTCTGAGTCCCCCTGCGGGGGTGAGAAGAGCGGGGTAAAAATGCAAATAAATAAATAAATAGATAAATAAATGCAAAGCTCAAAAACTTGCAAACTTAGTGCCTTGTTATATGGGCGTGGATTTATGCCCGTCGTCTTCAGTAAAGAGCCTTGGAGTCCACTTGGACACCCGGCTTTCCATGGAGACTCACATCTCCATGGTTAGCCGGATTGCATTTTTCCACCTCCGCCAGGCTCGGAAGTTGGCCCCCTACCTGTCCCGTCATGACCTGGCCTGGTCCCGTCATGATCCAAGCGATGGTCATCTCAAGATTGGACTACTGTAATGCTCTTTACATTGGCCTACCTCTGTCAGTGATCCGGAAACTTAAGCTGGTGCAGAACGCTGCAGCCCGGGTGTTACAGGCACGCCTGTGAGCCATCACATCACGCCTATTCTGCGGAAACTGCACTGGCTACCTGTTGAATTCCAGATCACCTTCAAAGTGCTGGTTTTGACCTTCAAGGCCTTGTATGGTCTGGGGACAGTGTACCTGTGGGACCGCCTTACCCAGGGCCGGTTCGTCCATTAGGCGGAGGAAGCAGCCGCATAGGGCGATGTCACCGGGAGGGGCGACGTCACCCGGGAGGGCACCGCCACGGTGGCTCCCGCTGCCCGCGCCGCCTGCAGCGCCCGTGGCGTGCTGCCCCCGCCGCACCGGCCAGGCCTCCGCAGCCGGCCCCACGCCTTTGATAGGCAGCCCGGGTGCTCCGGCCACGCTTCCGCATGCGCGGAGGTTTGTGCGCATGCACAAAAAGGTTCGTGCATGCATGCTGGCTCCCGCTTTGGAGCCAGTGCGCGTGCGCAGATTGGCACATGCGCACTGGCCGCCAAAGCGGGAGGTGCGCTCTGGAGCCAGTGCGTGCGCAGATTGGTGCATGCGCACTGGGGGGCGCAATTTTTTCCCCCGCGTACCCCCCGGGAACAGCTTGGTCCGCCCCTGGCCTTACCCCATATTGTCCCACGAGATCACTGAGTTCAGAAGACCAGGATCTTCTCCTTATCCCGAGTGCCAAAGTCTATTGTCTCACCTCGACGAGGAGGAGGGCATTTTCCATTATTGCCCCCACACTTTGGAACTCTCTACCGCCGGAGATCAGGTTGCTCCACGACATCCTGGCCTTCCGGAAAGCTTGTAAGACCTGGTTGTTCCAGCAGGCCTTTGCAACCTAAGTCGACCTAACTGTATTTGGCAATCTTAAGTCAAATATTGTGTTTAATGCTTAATACTTTAATTGTTTTAACATTTGAATTTTAATGTTTGATGTTCTATTGCTGTGATCTATTACAGTGTTTTTCAACCTTTTTTGAGCCGCGGCACACTTTTTACATTTTCAAAATCCTGGGGCACACCACCAACCAAAATGACACAAAACGACACTCTAGCACAGTAATACATATAGTTAGTATGTTTTTAAATGTATTTATACACTCAGTGTGAAACCTGGGCCTGTTTCGATGAACACAACATAGATATCCTGGCAGGAAAGGCAGAAAGACACACACAAAGGTTTTGCTCAACAGCTGCCAGTCTCTCTGTGTGTTTAGTTTTTATCAAGCTTGAGAAGCTCATCTCACACAGATATGTGGTTGAAAATGGGAGCAATGTCAAAATAGCTTTGCTGGCCAGAATGGGGAACTCCCTGGCAACAGAGAACCAAAAACTGTCCAAAGGAAGATCAGCAAATTTTAGCTTTAAACTACGATCTTGTTTCAGTTCAATTTATTGTTAACACACAATCAAAGAGCATCCTGAACTCTTGCAACAATGGAATTGAACCAAACTTGGCATATTGAACTCTCATTACCAACAGAAAGTACTGAAAGGGTTTGGTTGGGAATTGACCTTAAGTTTGGAAGTTGTAGTTCACCGACATCCAGAGTGCACTGTGGACTCAAACAATGTTGGATCAGTACCAAACTTGGCATGAATACTCAATATGCTCAAATGTGAACGTAGATGGAGTTCAGGGGAAATAGACCTTGGCATTTGGGAGTTACAGTTTCTGGGATTTATAGTTAACGCACAGTCAAAGAGCATCCTGAACTCTTGCAACAATGGAATTGAACCAAACTTGGCATATTGAACTCTCATTACCAACAGAAAGTACTGAAAGGGTATTGCAGATTCCAATTTCCCACGGCACACCTGAGGATCGCTCACGGCACACTAGTGTGCCCCGGCACACTGGTTGGGAAACACTGATCTACTGAATTGTAAGCCACCCAGAGCCATCCTGGGAGTGGCGGCCTAGAAATTGAAGAAATAAATAAATAAATAATATGCTGAAACCCAATTAACTTTTAGCAGCTCTAACAGAAAAGGTTCTGATCCTCCCTGTTCCTTCGAAAAAGCCTGTTGTAAACCTCTAGTAGCAACAAACATGGCCAGACAGCCCGGAAAACTCACAACAACACAGTGTAATAATATTTTATTACCCGCCTCTCCTGGCGGCTCAAGGCGAGATCATTAAAACAAGAAGTAAAACACTAATAAAGGACATAGAACAAGATACACAGAACTAAAATACAAGTTAAACCCCACCGATAAAATCCAGATTGACATTCACACCTTAAAATTGACCGGGTGGGAGCCCTGACTGCTCTTCCAAAGCCACGTCGGTGTCAATCCACAGCGTGAAAAAGAAAGGGAGTGCGCTTTGCAGCCATCCGAATGTGAGGTCTTCTGCCTCCTCACCTCGCTCTTTTCTGAACTTTTAAAACCCTTCCCGACGCCGTGTTTGATGAATATTTGAGGACGGCCCTTTCAAATGCCACTCGCTGAAAAGCCTTTCCGTGTCTCCGGAAAAGGTGGTTGAAAGAACACGAGGCGGACATGCAACGAGGTCCATTTATTACAATGACTTCTCTCAAATGACACTGTTTTAAGGGAGGCAATATTTGCTCAGGCTCCGGGGGATTTATACCTCCGCGCCGCTTCTGTTTCATAGATGAAGGCGTCAGGCCATGCGCACCGAAGGTGAGGGAAAGTGGAGACACATCTTATTGCAGGTGAGATCCATGCGCACTGCAGAATGAATGCAGCTGGGAAACACTTTAATTGCACTGGCTCGTGTGGCTTTCCCCCATTTCTCACGCGGAGGACAGACATGCGCTTCCAAACTGGGTTAAAGAACCCAGAGGAAGCCAAACTGGGGTGAAAGAAATGGGGGTTAAAGTACTGGGGGGAAAGCTGGACCTTGGCAAAGCGTGCCTTCTCTGATGGCCAAGGCGGCGCTGAAAAGAGGAGGCCCTGAAAGCACTGCCACCCCTCCCTGTGGAAAACGTGGCCCAAGATGCCACGGAGGAGTGCCTTGGGCACCTGGATGGCTTTCCCCGACTCCCCCGAGCCTTCTGTCAATGCCAGGACTCTGCTTGAGATCGGGGCGCTGTGTCCAGCTTCAACTTCCACTTGCTCTGCAGCAGTGTTTCCCAACCAGTGTGCCGTGGCTCACTAGTGTGCCGTGAGCGATCCTCAGGTGTGCCGTGGGAAATGGGAGCCTCCAATCCCCTTTCTTCCCCCTCCTGCCGAACACTTTTTCTTCTCCACTCGGGCTCCCTTCTTCCCAGCCTCGCTCTGCTCGCTTTGCCTTGCTTTGCTCTGGGGCGAGTCTGCGCAGTAGCGCCCTCACGGGTCACGTCTTCCTCCTTCCCCTCCTGAACACGCTCACGCTGCCCCCTCGGATCAAAATGGCAGCAGAAGCGGCAAGAAAAAGTAAGTGTTGGGCAGGAGGGGAAGAAAGGGCGCGAAGGGGGAGGGGGAGGAAGAGGTCTCTGTCGAAAGCTGGCATGGGCAAACTTGGACCTTCCAGGTGTTTTGGACTTCAACTCCCTTTGCCCCTTTCCCCCTCAGCCACTTAAACAGGAAAGGGCCTCAGGCTGTTAGGAATGGTGGGAGTTGAAGTCCAAAGCACCCAGAGGGCCGAAGTTTCCCCATGCCTGTTTGAGGGACCTTAAAGTGTTGAGCCTCCTTCCAACATTGTGATTCTGGATAGAAAACAAACAACAACATAACATAACATTGTTTGAGTCCACAGTGCACTCTGGGTGTAGGTGAACTACAACTTCCAAACTCAAGGTCAATTCCCAAGCAAACCCTTTCAGTACCTTCTGTTGGTAATGAGAGTTCAATAGGCCAAGTTTGGTTCAATTCCGTTGTTGCAAGAGTTCAGGATGCTCTTTGAGTGTGTGTCAACTATAAATCCCAGAAACTGTAACTCCCAAATGTCAAGGTCTATTTTCCCCAAACTCCATCTGTCATTTTGTGTCATTTTGGTTGGTGGTGTGCCCCAGGATTTTGTAAATGTAAAAAGTGTGCTGCGGCTCAAAAAAGGTTGGGAAACACTGCTCTGAGAGAGTTGGGTCTGTTTAGCTGTGTGATAATTGTCTTGAGGAAGTCCATGTGAAAGGGATCGAGGAGTCTTAGAGCAGTGTTTCCCAACCTTTTTTGAGCCGCGGCACACTTTTAACATTCAAAAAATCCGGGGGCACACCACCAACCAAAATGACACAAAATGACACTCTAACACAGTAAAGAAGGGCTGGGGGATGGTGGCCTGCTGGGAGCAGGTGCTGGGAGTGCCGAAACCGGGGGAGGAGGCGGAGTCAGGCCACGCCATGCCACGCCCCTCCCCCCGGATTCAGCTCTCCCAGCAGCTTCTCCAGCCTTGAGGGAGCAGTGCCAAGCCAGCGGTGGCAGAGCCAGCACAATGCTGGCTTGGCACTGCCCCCTCCAGGCTGGAGCAGCTGCTGGGAGTGCCGAAGACAGGGGAAGGGGGCAGAGGCAGACCGTGTCATGCCCCGTCCCCTCCCGCCGTCTTCAGCTCTCCCAGCAGCTTCTCCAGCCTTGAGGGGGCAGTGCCAATCCAGCGGTGGCAGAGCCAGCACAATGTTGGCTTGGCACTGCCCCCTCCAGGCTGGAGCAGCTGCTAGGAGTGCTGAAGCTGGGGGCGGAGCCAAGCCACGCCATGCCCCGCCCCTCCGCCTGGCTTCGGCTCTCCCAGCAGCTTCTCCAGCCTTGAGGGGGCATTGCCAAGCCAGCGGTGGCAGAGCCAGCACGATGCTGGCTTGGCACTGCCCCCTCCAGGCTGGAGCAGCTGCTGGGAGTGCCGAAGACAGGGGAAGGGGGCAGAGGCAGACCGTGTCAGGGGGCAGTGCCAATCCAGCGGTGGCAGAGCCAGCCCACGGTTGGCGTGGCACTGCCACCTCCAGGCTGGAGCAGCTGCTGGGAGTGCTGAAGCTGGGGGCGGAGCCATGCCACGCCATGCCCCGCCCCTCCGCCTGGCTTCGGCTCTCCCAGCAGCTTCTCCAGCCTTGAGGGGGCATTGCCAAGCCAGCGGTGGCAGAGCCAGCACAATGCTGGCTTGGCACTGCCCCCGCCAGGCTGGAGCAGCTGCTGGGAGTGCCGAACCTAGGGGTGGAGCCCGGCCATGCCATTCCCCACCCCTCCCCCCGGCTTCAGCTCCCCCAGCAGCTGCTCCAGCCTTGAGGGGACAGTGCCAAGCCAGCGGTGGCAGAGCTGTGGGGCTTGCGTCAGCAGTCTTCTTATCCGGTGGCTAAAGGGCGCTGCTCGTGCTGCTGCTCGTGCTGCTCCTCGTCCTGGGAGGCGCCGTGCAGCAGGTGGACCCAGGGCCCAGCCATAGTCCTCCTCGCAACCCCTCTCTGCCTGCCTGGATGTTAGCTCGCGCCTCAATTCCTGAATGGCGAGACGCTTCCGCCGGGCAGGCCAGGCAGCTGTCCCCCTCCGCCTCCGCCTCCTCTCCTCCAATGGCTCACCACTGACCTGGCACGTGCACCCGCTTAGGTGAGAAAGCACATACAGCACAATCAGCGTGCGCTGCTGCCTCTACTTGGCTGGCTGGGTGGCTGACGCGTTTGCGCACGCCCGTACACACACACAGAGCCCCGCACCAACATGCACGCACCTCATTCCTTCCTTCCTTCATTGGTGGGTCGGTCGCGAGACTGGGGGCAAGATCAGGCAGAGGCCTGCAGCCTCCGATCGTCTGCTGCTCTGCTCTGCCCTGCTCTGCTGCGGTGGCGGCTGGGTCCGCCTTGCCATCCTCTGGGCCGGGTCCATTGGGCCATTCCATCTTGGGATCCTTCCTCTCTTGAGGATGTCAGCCTCCATCTTGGTTCGCACCTTGTCTTCTTGAATTTAATTTAATTTTATTTTAGTGGTTTTTATTATTATTTTATAATAATTTTATTTTTATTATTATATTATAATATAATAAATAAAATAATGTCATATTATATTATAATTTCAATATTTTATAGTCTATATATATACTATAATAATTATGATATCAATACTAATAATATACAAATATTTCTTGATATATTAATATGTTAATATTAATGATGTGAAATATATAGTAAACTAGCTGAGGATCCGGCAGTGCCTGGGTTATTTGAGGAAGGCATTGTATGTCAAGGTTGGTTCCTATTAGATGTGTATGTGGCTTGCAGTGGTCTCAGGAACTTAGTAAAGGTACTGCAAGTCCCGGGGGCCTAGTCAGGAAAATCCAGTTGAGGGAGCCTTGTTGTCAGTTTTGGTCCTGGTCTGTGATGTATAGGGGCTACAGTGTTGTTTTGGAAGTGAATGAGGTGAAGGTACTGCAAATCCCATCATTCGTGGGCCATCCTGCCATAAACCACACCAGGTTGTGAAGTGGGCCATTGGGCCCCTGTTTGCCAATTTTTGTCCTGATCTGTCACTGCTGTGGGCCACAGTGTATGACTGACTGAGGCTTTTCCTTTTTCCTCTGAGTCACCTTAGAATGTTGGAATGTGGATGGCCATTCGGAGTCCGTTATGCAAATACGATTTCAGTGGCAGCCAATCCCCTCTGTCTGGGGCCGTTTGGGCGTGGTATGTGATTTTTAGGGGCTACAGTGTTGTTTGGGAAATGTTTGAGGTGAATGTACTGCAAATCCCATCATTCGTGGCCCATCCTGCCCTAAACCACACCAGGTTGTGTAGTGGGCCATTGGGCCCCTGTTTGTCAAGTTTGGTCGTGATCCGTCATTGCTGTGGGCTGCAGTTGGTGACTTCCTGAGGCATTTCCTTTTCCCTCTGAGTCACCTTGGCATGGTGGAATGTGGTTGGCCTATCGGAATACGTTATGCCAATACCATTTCAGTGGCAACCAATCCCCTCTGTCTGGGGCCGTAGAATGTTGGAGTTCTGAGGCTGGCCAATCAGAGCTCGTTATGCAAATAATCCCAAAGTGGCAGCCAATCAAAACGCTTGCACATATTCCTCCTTCCGCTCGGTTGCTTGGCTGCACCACCGCCTGCAAACACTGACTTTTATTATATGTAATAGATATAGTAAATAAATAAATAAATAATGTAGATTAGAATGTAGTTCAGCCTCTAGGTGCGGCCCTCCACAATATTTTTTGTCTCTCGTGTGGCCCCTTGGCAAAAATAATTGCCCACTCCTGCCCTTGATCATTTTAGTTGCCCTTCTCTGGACACATCATCCCCTTCAATTGTGGTGCCCAGAATTGGACACAGTGTGATTCCGGGTGTGGTTTGACCAAGGCCGAATAGGGCATGGGGAGCATGACTTTCCTCGATTTAGACACTAGACTCCTATTGATGCAGGCCAAAATCCCATTGGCTTTTCTTTGCCGCCGCATCACATTCAGGCCCGGATCAGGCCCTTTTAGTGTCCTAGGCCAAAGGCTCTGCCCCCGGCTCCACTCCGCCCCGGCTCCGCCCTGCCCCCGGCTCCGCCCCTGCCCCGGCTCCGCCCGCCCTCTGCCCCGGCTCCGCCCCGCCCCGGCTCCGCCCCGCATCCTCGCTGGTGCGAGGAGGAGGAGGAAGGAAAGCCCCACCCCCGGAGCCGATGCAAGGCCTCCCCACAGCTCCTCCCTCAAGCCACCATGCCGGCCTGAGAAGCTGCCAAAATCTCCCTTTTCAGGCTGGCATGAGTCATGATGGCTTTAGGATGGAAGGAGGAGCCATGGGGAGGCCCCGCATCAGCTCCGGGGGTGGGGCTTTCCTTCCTCCTCCTCGCGCCGGCAAGGAGGCGGGGGCGGGGTGGAGCCGGGGGCAGGGGCAGAGTCGAGGGGAGCAGAGCAAACGGGGGGAGGGCAGCCGTGGATGGCGCTTACCCCGCCGCGCACATGTGCCCTTTATTTTTGGGGGGGGAAATGATTTTTTTTGAATTTTTTTGAATTGGGGGGGGGTCCGGATCTGCTGCCCCCCCCAAAGGTGCCGGCCTAGGGTGGCCTTATGGGTCATCCGGGCCTGATCACATTGTTGGCTCATGTTTAACTTGTTCTCCACGATGACTCCAAGATCTTTTCCACACGTCCTGCTCTCGAGCCACGCATCGCCCCCCATTCTTTATCATTGCATTTCATTTTTTTTTTCTCTCTTGCATTTGCCACTGTTGAGTTTCATTGTGTTAGTTTGGGCACATCTCTCTAATCTGAAGGGCCACCAACATGATCCGAAGTCTGGATGGCTGTCTGTCAGGAGGGCTTTAATTATATCCTCCTGCCTGGCAGAAGGGGGTTGGACCGCATGGCCCTTGGGGGTCCCTTCCAATCCAAAGATTCTCTAAAAATGCAATGGAAACCTCAGAAACGTATGAATTCCCAGTGACGAATGCGCTGCGCCTTGCAGTGACGTGTGGAATGTATATTTGGTTGAGAAATTACTTTCTCTATTGATCCGAATGGCAAGAGGGATTATTTTCCCCCTTTGGAGTAGTTACGTCCTGAAAGGAAGATTCATTGCTTGAGATGATACTCAGAGCAGAATTTACCTGGAAACTGGGAGGAAGGAAACCTATTCCAATTTATATTTTTCTGTCCATTTGTGCTCGGAAGAGGGGGAAAAACTCCTCTTTCTACCCATCCTAGGTGAATGTTTCAATTGAAGCATAACAAAGACAAATGGCTTATTCTTATGCTTTCCTGCTCTTCTTTTAGCTCATTATAGAAGTTGTATGGCTTTATTTACTGGAACCTGAAGGCAAATCTATTACTCCGCAGCAGATGCCTAGAGCAGTGTTTTTCAACCTTTTTTTGAGGCGCGGCACATTTACAAAACCCTGGGGCACACCACCAACCAAAATGGCACAAAATGACACTCTAACACAGTAATACATATAGTTAACATGTTTTTAAATGTATTTATACACTCAGTGTGAAACCTGGGCCTGTTTCGATGAACACAACATAGATATCCACTAATGGCAGAAATCACAAACTTCAATCAAAGAAAGGCTGGCTGTCCCACATACAAAATATACAATAGGAAAAGCAGCGAAAATGCTAAGCAAAGTGGGTGAATACACAATATAAAGTGTTTGAGACAATAATAAGGTCTGTTCTAGTAGGTCTACAAATGCATGTATTATATCACAGATATATCATAATTATACAGCCATATTAACAAAAATATCATCATAATACAGTTCAAAACAATGGCGGTGGCTGGGCTCACATAAGGGTGAACCAGGACGCCTCAAGCTCGAGAGAATGTATGGGAAAAGGCTCAGGCACAGTCCCGGACGCCTTCCCCTGTGATAAATGTCTAAAGAAAGTCCTCCACAAGTGTGGTCTCACAAATATGGTAGGTATGCAGGGGAGGTCGTCGTGGGGCCGACGAAAAGGGTCCCGCGCGGCTTTGTTTCACCCCCGTAGGGGCTTCTTCAGGGCCGCGAGCGTCACGTTGGGAACAACAGGAGCATCACGTTGGGATTTGGACACAGAGCCGGGAACAGCGGAGCACCGCAGGTGGAAGCAGTATCCGTGGATACTGGGCCAAAATCCACGGATACTGCTTCACCTGCGGTGCTCCTGTTGTTCCGGCTCTGTGTCCAAATCCCAATGTGACGCCGCGAGATTTCGGCATCTAGGCCACGCCCGGCCCTAAAAGAAGCGGGGTGAAACGGCCGCGTGAGACCCTTCGGTCTCTTCCACGACGACCTCCCTGCATACCTACAATATTTGTGAGACCACACTTGTGGAGGACTTTTCTTTAGACATTTATCCCGCAGGGAAGGCGTCCGACTGTGCCTGAGCCTTTTCCCATACATTCTCTCCGGGAGCTTGGGCGTCCTGGTTCACCCTTATGTGAGCCCAGCCACCGCCATTGTTTTGAACTGTATTATGATGATATTTTTGTTAATATGACTGTATAATTATGATATATCTGTGATATAATACATGCATTTGTAGACCTACTAGAACAGACCTTATTATTGTCTCAAACACTTTATATTGTGTATTCACCCACTTTGCTTAGCATTTTCACTGCTTTTCCTATTGTATAGAAATCACAAACTTCCCACACAGAACTCCCATAACCAAGAGAAAATACTATAAGAGTTTGGTGGGTATTGACCTCGAGTTTTGGAGTTGTAGTTCACCTACATCCAGAGAGCACTGTGGACTCAAACAATGTTGGATCAGGACCAAACTTGGCATGAATACTCAATATGCCCAAATGTGAACACAGATGGAGTTTGGGGAAAATAGACCTTGACATTTGGGAGTTACCGTTTCTGGGATTTATAGCTAATACACAATCAAAGAGCATCCTGAACTCTTGCAACAACGGAATTGAACCAAACTTGGCATATTGAGCAGAGCGGGGCTGGGAAGAAGGGAGCCCGAGTGGAGAAGAAAAGGTGTTCAGCAGGAGGGGGAAGAAAGGGTATTGGAGGTTCCAATTTCCCCCGGCACACCTGATGATCGCTCACGGCACACTAGTGTGCCACGGCACACTGGTTGAGAAACACTGGCCTAGAGCACTTCTTCACAAGTTATTGTTATGTACGGACTGGGCATCCTTTACCCAAAGCTTTTTTGCATTCTGGATTCTAAATGCCAAATTAGTGCAACATGTTGGCTGTCAATGACCTTGGTTGCATCTACGCTGTAGAATTAATGCAGTTTGACACCACTTTAACTACCAGGACTGGGTGCTATGGAATTGTGGTATTTGTAGTTTGGTGAGCCAGTCCACCTGTGCTTGATGGGGTTGCACTCCCCCTGAAGTCACAGGCCCACAGCTTGGGTGTCCTTTGAGACCAGGGGTGCCCACACATTTTCAGCATGCGAGCTACTTTTAAACTAACCAAGTCGAAAAGATCTACCTGCCCCTGCCGCCGTGCGCTCCCGCTGGGGGGTGCATGCGCGATACCGCCGGGACGCGCTCCTGCTGCTGCCGCCCGCCCGTGCAGCACTTCTTTCGCCCGTGGGGCATTACAGGAAGGAGGAAGCGCAAGGCGGGGCCTCCAGAGGGAGCGCTCTGCCCTGCCTCTCTTGCCGGCAGAGGAGGCTGCACGGCTGCTTCTGGACCTCGCACTCCCTCCGGAGGCCTCACCTCGCGTTCTCTCCTTCCCGCAATGCCCCAAGGGCGGAAGAAGCACGACGTGAGCGAAAGGCGGCGGCAGGAGCACGTGCGCGTGCAGGGTGTGCGCACGCATGGCAGAAGCGCCCCATCTGGCTGAGATCGACCTGGTGAGGCCCGAAGATCGACTGGTCGATCGCGATCGACTACTTGAGCAGCCCTGTCCTAGACTCATCACTAACACTTGAAACCCAGGCATCGGCGGTGGCTGGGAGGGCCTTCGCACAATTAAAACTCGTGCGCCAGCTGCGACCATACCTCGTGAAGTCGGATCTGGCCACGGTGGTCCACGCCTTAGTCACCTCCAGACTGGATTACTGTAATGCACTCTACGTGGGGCTTCCCTTGAAGACGGCTCAGAAATTTCAATTGATTCAACAGGTGGCAGGCAGGTTACTAACTGAAGTGACTTGCAGGGAGTGGTCAACCCCCCTGTTTAAGGAGCTCCATTGGCTGGCGTTCATCTTCCGGTCCCAATTCAAGTTGCAGGTTCTTACCTACCGTGTTTCCCCGAAAGTAAGACAGCGTCTTTCTTTCCCCCCCAAAAAGTCCCCCTACGTCTTACTTTCGGGGTACGTCTTATATAAACTAAGACATACCCCATCGCCACGCCCACGCCGCCGCCGCCGTCACGCTGCCGCGACACACCTCCGCGGCACAGCTTTCTCGACAAAGGAAGGGAGGGGGAAGAAAGCCAGAAGCATGGCAAAGCGCCGCTGCGCCAGAGTGACGCGTCGTCGCTCTGCCCCGCCCTGGCTCTCTTCTCCCTCCCTTTCTTGGAGAACGGAAAGGAGGGGGAAGAGAGCCGGGGGCGGGGCAAAGCGACGACGCGTCACAGTGACGCAGCGCATGCTTTGCCATGCTTCTGGCTCTCTTCCCCCTCCCTTGGAGGCCTGGCAGAAAGGAGGTGTGCCGCGGAGGTGTGCCGCGGCCGATGGGCCGGTTGCGGCGGCGGCGGCGTGGGCGTGGCGACGAGGTACGGCTTACATTCGGGGTACGGCTTACATTAGCCGACCCCCCTGACACCCCCGATACGTCTTACAATCGGGGGTGTCATACTTTCGGGGAAACACGGTACAAAGCACTGAATGGTTTGGGACCTGCCTACCTGTGTGACCGCATTTCTGTCTACGAACCCAGGTGATCTCTTTGATCATCTGGAGAGGCCCTGCTCTCGCTTACGCCGCTTTTGCAGGAGCGATTGGTGGGGATGAGAGGGCCTTTATTTATTTATTTATATTTATTTATTTTTAAAAATTTCTGAGTGAGTGAGTGACAGAGGAAATAAAATACAAAGTACCATTGTTGTAATAATAATAATAATACCGGTACTTTATTTATATTCCGCTCTTCTCACCCCGAAGGGGACTCAGAGTGGATTACAGGTACACATACTTAGCAGACAATCCCTGCCGTTTCCACATACAAACATATAGACGAACAGAGGCAAACTCTGGCCACCAGGGGGAGCTGACGCACTCCTCAACTCTCAGCGTTCTTCCGCATTCCTCAGTGTTCCTGAAGTTCTTTAATGGCCTCATAATTCAGTCAAAATCCCCCCCCCCACTTAATGTGGTACCTTTATCTCCTACTTGACAAATGCAACTTTCGGGCTGCAAAGGTCGACAGCAGGCTACACTTAAATGTCGAGCACCCACCTCGACCCGGGCAGGCCTTGAACTCATGACCTACTGGTCAGAGAGATCTTATCCAGCTGATACTTAGCCAGCTGCGTCACATTCCTGATGTTACTTTATTTAAAACATTTATATTCCTCCCTTCTCAAAGGGAATCAGGGCGGAACACAGCATATCAAGTACCGAATTGCCTTCAAGGTGCTAGTTCTAACCTTTAAGGCCTTACACGGTCTAGGGCCTGTGTACCTGAGGATTCTAACCTTTAAGGCCTTACCCGTATGTTCCCCCGAGATCGCTACGCTCGGAAGAGCGGAACCTGTTCTGGTTATTCTTTTGATCAAGGGGACAAATGCGACGGGACAGTCAATGACGTGCAAGGGGAGACCAGATCTGGATTTCAACACTATGCATGTGACATTTATTAAAAGTAAATATTGTAACAATCACGTTTGAGCATAAAAGCATAAAAGGAATACAATGCAATAAATCAGGTTAATATGCAAATATTAAAAAGAAACATAGAATCACATTGAACATTTAAACCCTTAAACCACAATCACTCTTAGTATAATATAAAGAACTAGCTGTACCCGGCACGCGTTGCTGTGCCCTTTTTAGGAGATGCGAGAAAGTTCAATCATCCACGGTGTGCCCTCCTCTAAACTGCAGTTGGATGGAGTGTGGGTCATGGGGGGCATGGTGTGCCAAGTTGGGTCTTTATTGGTCTTGGTTCTGGGCCACAGTGGTCTGTGGGAATGATGGGTTTTGAAGTACTACAAATCCCATTTTCCATGGTGGTACTTCAAGTCCCATCATGCATGGTCGGGGCTCTGTGTGCCAAGGTAGGTTACTGTAAATTCAGGCCATACACAATGTCCAATGAGCTGAGGCCTAGTTGGGAGAATCAAGTTAATGAAGTCTTACTGTCAATTCAGAGCGTAAACAGCTTCCCAGTAAGTGAGGGCTAGTTAGGGAAATCAAGTTAATGAAGCCTTACTGTCAATTTTGGGCGTGGTCTGTGATATTTTGGGGTGTAAATTTTCGGTTGGAAGTGATTTGGGTGTTTGTGTTGGGGATTGGCTCAGGCCTTTTCCTTATTCTGTTTTGGCAGTTTATTATGGATCGGAATTTTCATGTTGGCTGGCCAGTGCAGCAGTTATGCAAATCCGCCCTTATTGGCAGCCAATCATGTTGTTCAGAATGTAGAGGCTGGGTGAGTCTTTGGCTGCCCCGGAGGATGCTGGTAAATGTATTCATTTTTATTCGTTGTTTTGGGGGCCTTTGAGGGTGTGGGGGAAAGTTTCTTTGCTACAAACGTACCTTGCTTGAGGCCTATTTCTGTTGGCAAGTATTGTGTTTCTGCGTTGTATGGTTTCTTTGTTTGAGGTATACATCACATGACGTGAACCCATTTATATAATAGATTGATTCAAAAGAAACTAATCACCTTAAAGATTTGATTTGAGCAAAGCACAGCAGCATTTAATCAGCAATTAGCAGCATTTCTTAAGGACATGCATACCTTACACACACACACACACGCACGCACACACAAACTCTCACATTGCATTCATTCTACATACATACACTGACCTTACATACACACACATAGCAAGCAATCATAAGCTCACGCACACACACATACAAACACTCATATTACATTCATTCTGCATCCATACTTACATACATACACTGAGGTAGATGGTGTCGCTCTCCCCAAGTCCATGGCTAGGTGATTTGGGATGAGGTGTCCCCCTGCAAATCCATCGCCAGGCGACTTGCAGAGAGAGAAGCTGGATGGTTCCCCGTCTGGACCAGAGAACCAACAACCTAGTGGTGAAACCTGGGATCTTATATTCATTTCCCTATATTGCCTTCATGCATGGCCAAAACTGACAGTTATTAATTTGATCCCATTCTTCTATTATTACTCCATTGTTTGAAGCCAATGGCATGTCGGCCACTCTCTGTTCATGCTTAGGTTTGTTCCGTACTTCTTCTCAAACTTGAGTGCTTTCCAAGATGAAGGAAAATCAACATGGTTTCTGCAAAGGCAAATCATGTCTTACTAACTTGTTAGAATTCTTTGAGGGTGTAAATAAACACATAGATAAAGGGGACCCAGTCGATATTGTTTACCTTGACTTTCAAAAGGCTTTTGACAAAGTCCCTCACCAAAGGCTCCTAAACAAGCTCTTCAGCCATGGAATCAGGGGGCAGGTCTTGTCCTGGATTGGAACCTGGCTAAACTGTAGGAAACAAAGGGTGGTAATAAACGGACATTTCTCTGGGTGGAAAGAGGTGAGAAGTGGCGTACCCCAAGGTTCAGTTTTGGGTCCGTTACTTTTTAATTTATTCATTAATGACCTGGATGTAGGAGTGAATTCTGAGGTAGCAAAGTTTGCAGACGACACTAAATTGTTCAGGGTAGTTAAAAATGAAACTGACTGTAAAGAGCTCCAGAAAGATCTCTCGAAATTGAGTGAATGGGCAACAAAGTGGCAAATGCATTTTAACCTCAACAAGTGTAAAGTCATGCACATCGGGGCAAAGAACCCCAACTCCACCTACCAATTGATGGGGTCAAAGCTTTCGAGACAAACCAGGAAAGGGATCTTGGGGTTTTGGTGGACAGCTCAATGAAGATGTCAACCCAGTGCGCAGCAGCAGTGAAAAAGCAAATTCTATGCTTGGCATGATCAGGAAGGGAATCGAAAAATAGGTCGGCAAATGTTGTATTGCCTCTCTACAAATCTATGGTGAGGCCACATCTGGAGTACTGTGTACAATTCTGGTCTCCGCACCTCAAGAAGGATATAACGGAACTGGAAAAGGTACAGAAAAGGGCAACAAGAATGATCCAAGGGATGGAGCGGCTCCCTTATGAAACCAGGTTGCAACGCCTTGGTCTTTTCAGCCTCGAAAGACGGCGTTTAAGAGGTGACTTGATCGAAGTGCATAAAATCATGCATGGGATAGAAAAGGTGAATAAAGAAAAAATATTTTCTCTGTCACCCAACACTAGGACTAGGGGGCACTCCCTGAAGCTCCAAGGTAGGAAAGTTAGGACTAACAAAGGGAAATATTTCTTCACCCAGAGGGTCATTGGGTCATGGAACTCACTTCCAGAGGAGGTTGTGACAGCGGTCAGCCTGGACAGCTTCAAGGCAGGATTAGACAGATTCATGGATACCAAGGGAATCAGTAGTTACTGAAATGGACATCCAATTGCCACCTCTGTGTTGATGGAGGCAGGCAGGATTTTCCCCGGGTACTGGTTGTGGGGGGTCGGGAGCAGGTGAGGGTTTTGCCCTCCTTTCTGCTAGAGATCCCCGTGTACAACTGGTGGGCCACTGTGTGACACAGAATGCTGGACTAGATGGGCTGAGGCCCGATTCAGCATGGCTCTTCTTATGTTCTTATGTTCTTATGTTCTGTATACATATGGACTACTGTAACGCTCTTTACATTGGCCTTCCTCTGTCGGTAATCCGGAGACTCAAGCTGGTGCAGAACGCTGCAGCGCGACTCCTGGCGGGGGTCCCGATTGGCCACCACATCACGCCAATCCTGCGCGAACTGCACTGGCTCCCAATTGAATGCCGGATTGTCTTCAAAGTGTTAGTCCTGACTTTTAAGGCCTTACATGGTCTGGGGCCAGTGTACCTGCGGGACCGCCTTGTCCCATATCATCCCACCAGATCACTGCGCTCCGAAGAGCTAAACCTCCTGGCCATCCCAAATGTGAGGACCTACCATCTGTCCGCAACCCGCCGCCGGGCTTTCTCTGTTGCAGCCCCTACCATGTGGAACGCACTGCCCGCCGGCATCCGTGCCACCCAGGGCCTCCTCCCGTTCAGGAGAGCAGTTAAGACATTGCTGTTCCAACAAGCCTTTGAGTTAGCTAAACTTTAGCTCACACCGCCTGGCTGTCAGCCCACTGCGACTCCATTTGTTGCTTCAACTGTTCTAATTGTAATTCCATCTTAATGGTATTACTGTGAGTTATTATGAGTTATCTGACAATTGTATTTTACGAACTGTTGTAAGTCGCCCCGAGCCGTTTGGGGGGGGGGGGGGGCGACAGACAAATGTGAAATAATACATAAATAAATGTAGGCATGCATAAACATTGAAAACATTAATCTCCATAATTAAAATACACCGTTTAAAACCGTCTTGGTCATCTGCGCCAAGTCTAATTGGCCTGGCAATCTTTCCTATTGCTGCTTTATTGCCCTGTCCTGAAAGCTTGGTCCTGCAGCCAAGTGTTGACCATCTGATCTCCACACCTAGTCTATAGCCTCTTCCAACTATGAACCTATGATTCTAGATCCAGAACATTATTCTTTCGAACTTTAAGGAAGATAGAGGAAGAACTTTGCCATGGAAGAATGGCCGCTATTCTGCAGTTTTGAGAAGATGGATTATCCCCCTCAGTGTAAGGAAGGTGAAGAGGCCACTAAGTGAAGCAGGCCCGGATTACCCATAGGGGCAACGAGGCCGTGGCCTAGGGGTGCGAGCCAAGGGGGGGGGCGCCAGATCACGTTCCAAAATAAAAATATTAAATAAAAATGTTATAAAATAATTTTAAAAATCGTGCTGCGATTGGCTCCTGCCGCCTGATACTCGGAAGGAAGGAAGGAAGGAAGGAAGGAAGGAAGGAAGGAAGGAAGGAAGGGGGGGGGCTCCCTCCTCGGTGCCCTGCAGACAATACAGCCGGGAGCCAGCCCCTACGTGACCCGGCGGAGGGTGCACCACGTGACCAGGGCTTCACATGAGGCAGCAGCAGCAGCATGAGGGAGGAGAGGAAGAGCATGCCCCGCGGCCTCGAAGGTGGCTCTGTGGCCTCGTGCTGTGTGCGCGGAGGGCAGCGGCTGCAGAGCCTCAGGAGCCAATCGCGACCAGCATGGGCTGAAGGAGGGGGCCTCTTCCTTCAGCCCATGTTGGTCGTGATTGACTCCTGAGGCGAAGGCTGGCCCTCCCCCCCCCCCACCCAGGGACCAATGAGCATCCCGTGAGGCAGAGTGGGGTTGTTGTTGTTGTTTCCACTCGTGGGGATAACCCCGGTTGGGTCTTCCAGGCCAGGAGGCGCGGATTGGCTGAGGCGGGCAGCTCCGTCCTTTCTCCTTTCTTTCCGAGAAAGAGGCTCGGTTCCTGGGGCCAGCCCCCCCCCCTCTGTGGGCAGCCCCACTTTGCGCAATGCTGGAAGCCAAAAAAACAGGGCTGCCCGGACAGCCACCCAGCCAGCCTCCGAAACCGAAGCCCCGACGATGGCCTCCCGCCTCCTCTTCTCTTTCTTCTCCCTCTTCTTCGGAGTGTGGCGAGCCTCCCCCACTGGAGACCCCGAAACACCCAGGAAGGGGTGTGTGTGTGGGGGGGGGCTGTCTGCCTCCTGAGGGGTCTTTGGAGGGTCCTAATGTGGCAGCGTGAGGCGGGCGTAATTCCAAACTGTGGCCTAGGGCGCCAAAAGGTGTTGATCTGGGCCTGATATGAAGTATACGAGGAACCCATTTCCAAGATCTATCTGAAATATGAATGGAAGATGACTCACAGCTGCATCATTTCGACCTCGGTGGGGTTGTATGGCTTTTAGTTGGCTGGTGAAGGAGGTTGAGTTGGCATTCTGGAGGTTATATCCACTCTAGAGGGGATCCTCCAGCCTCCCCCTACTTCCAGATGGGTGTTGTTTTATGTTTGGAGCCTTTCGGAGAGGAATGCCTCCACCTCAGGGGCGGTCCGAGCTCTCCCGGGGGGGTAAGCGAACATTATTTTGGCGCCCCGGCGCTCCCAATGTGCGCTCCATTGTGAGGCGCCGCGGCGTCGCCCGCCCTGCTGCTGCGCTGCGCTCCGCGGTTTCGCGCGCATGCGCAGTGAAACCGTGGGGCGCACATGCGCAGTGCCTATGGACCTTTCTTGAGGTGTGTAGGCACTGCGCGTGCGCGCGAAACCGCGGAGCGCACATGCGCAGTGCCTACGGACCTCAAGAGAGGTCTGTAGGCACTGCGCTGCGCCGCGGTTTTGCGTGCACGCGCAGTGCCTACGGACCTCTCTGAAGGTCCGTAGGCACTGCGCGTGCGCTGAAATCAAAAGCGCACATGCGCAGTACCTACGGACCTCAAGAGAGGTCCGTAGGCACTGCGCATGTGTGCTTGTGCAGCTGCTACAAGATGCAGTGCCTACGGACCTCAAGAGAGGTCCGTAGGCACTGCGCATGCACGCGAAACCACGGAGCGCAGCGCAACAGCAGGGCGGGCGGCGCCGCGCGCCTCACAATGGCGCCCCACCCGGAGCGTCAAGATGAAGCGCTTTCGGCGCGTGGCCGCCGTAATGGCAAAGACCGCCCCTAGCCCACCTGGACCCACCAAACCCCAAACAGCCACAACATTCTGTTTAAGAATGGGAAAGAACCTTCATTTCCCAATTTCCGAGTATTTATTGTGTACAATTCCGCCTGTCGCTTCCTGCCACCTTCTTCCTCTGTGTTTCCGTCTGAGATGTTGGGTGTCTCGTCAATAAATCTGGGAAGGGATCCATTTGGATTTCATCCCATGCTTCAACTCAGTTGGGCTAAAAATATATACATAGCATCAGATCTCTCTATCTCTCAGTTTCCTTTCTTCCTTGGGGATATGGAAGGAAGGCACGGCTTTGGAAGCCCACGCCTTCCCTCAGGATCTGGACGGCCCCGCGTCCAGATTCGGAGGGAAGGCGTGGGCTTCACAACCCGGTTTGGGTTAAAACACCCAGTTTGGAGCAGACGCTGTCATGTTTAAACTGGGTTAAACATGACAGCCTCTGCCATTATTGAAGCCATTCCGAATTTCAGAATTATTTCCGAATTAATTTCGAAAATACTGCGGAAAACTTTGGATGTCAAACAGATTCGAAGCGCCAGCGTCTCCTACATCCGAAGCGAGTTTTGAACCATTTTTTAAAGGATCATCCAGCCCATACACACACACACACACACACACACACACACACACACACACACACAAGCTTGGGGACCCGGTGATGTTCGGGTTATTTGTAAATGGCATAGTTTGTCTGCTTTCCAAATTTAGTCTAGATCCAATGTTGACTGGGTTCAGTGGGTGTGGGTGAACTACAACTCCCATATGTCGAGGTCAATCGCTCCCAAATCTTGCCTGTGTGCATAGTTGGCCATGTTGGGTCTGTGTGCCAAGTTTGGTCCAGATCCATCATTGGCTGTTTTCAGTGCTTTCTGGATGTGAGTGAGCTACAACTCCCATGTGCTGCGTACAATCACACCCAAACCCCTCCATTATGTTCTGTTGGTCTGTGTACTAAATTTGGTCCCGGTTCAGAATGCTGTCTGGATGCGAGGTGAACTATATTTCCCATGCAGGTGGGTCAGTTCCCTAAACCCCTCCAGTATGTTCTGTTGGTCACCAGGGTTCCGTGTGTCAAGTTTGGTCCAGGTCCATCATTGGTGGGGTTCACAATGCTCTCTGGATGCAGGGTGAACTATAACTCCCACGCGGGTGGGTCAGTCCCCCCAAACCCCTCCCATTATGTTAAGGTGGTCAAGGGGGTGTCTGTGTGCCAAGTTTGATCCAGTTCTGTCCTTTGTGGGTGTCGCAGTGGTCTGTAGGAGCCAAATCGGGTGAAGGTACTGCAAATCCCATCATCTGTGGCTCATCCTCCTCCAAACCACTGCAACACATAAAGTGGGTAATGGGGGGCGGGGACGACGACGACGACTATGTGCCAAGTTTGGTCCAGGTCCATCATTTGTGGAGGTTGCAGTGGCCTTTGGAAGTGGGAGCCCATCACAAAGCAGGGAGAAACATGGCCACACCACCGCCTACAAACACTGACTTTTATTAGATAGACTAGCTGAGGACCCGGCGGTGCCCGGGTTATTTGAGGAAGGCATTGTGTGCCAATGTTGGTTCCTATTGGATGTGTATGTGGCTTGCAGTGGTCTCAGGAAGTTAGTGAAGGTACTGCAAGTCCCATTGGCCATGGTCCATCCCCCTCCCAACAGCACAGGATGTAGAGTGGGTCATGAGGGCTTTGTGTGCCACGTTTGGTCTTCATTAGTCATTGAATGAGGGTCGCAGCACTCCAAACTGCAGTAGAATGAACCATGGGTCATAGGGGCTCAGTGTGCCAAGGTTGGTTACTGTTAATTCAGGCCATACACAATGTCCCATTAACTGAGGCCTAGTCAGGGAAATGAAGTTAATGAAGCCGTACTGTAAATTTTGGGCCTGGTCTGTGATTTGTAGGGGCTACAGTGTTTTCTGGGAAGTGAATTGGGATGCAAATCCCATCATTCGTGGGCCATCCTGCCCTAAACTCTCTTTTGGGGCCTGTAATGTTCTGGCCTGTTCTGCTGGTAATTGGTAACTTTAAAAGGCGGATTGGCAGGCAGCCATTTTCTAAAAGCTGGGGGAGAAAACAGGATTCCATTTTGTTTTCACAGAGCCAAGTGGGGAGGGAATGTTGATGGTGCATTTTTTCCCCTCAGTGGGAAGAAATCCTGTTGTTTGAATGTAGAGGCCTGGATTCTGGGATGCTGGCTAATCTGTGGCTATCAATGCCCTCTGTCTGGTGCCTTAGAATTTTGGAGTGCCAAGGCTGGCCAATCAAAGGACTTTATGCAAATAGCTGCCACATATCGCTGTGGCCTGTGAAAGTGGCTGCCACATATCCGCCTTCCGCCCTCCCGCCTCCCGCCTCCCGCCCCGCACACATACATACAAACATTCCGCTTTATAAAGGTATACAGACTAGCTGAGGACCCGGCGGTGCCCGGATTATTTGAGGAATGCATTGTGTGCCAATGTTGGTTCCTATTAGATGTTTATGTGGTTTGCAGTGGTCTTAGGAACTTAGTGAAGGTACTGCGAGTCCCATTGGCTATGGTCCATCCCCCTCCAAACAGCACCAGGATGTAGAGTGGGCCATGGGGGCTGTGTGTGTCACGTTTGGTCTTGATCATTCTTTGGATGAGGGTTGCAGCGGTCTCTGGAAGTGGGGGAAGGTACTGGAAGTCTCATCATCCATGGTCCCCCATTCTCCAAACTGCACCAGGATGTAGAGTGGGACATGGGTGCTCTGTGTGCCAAGTTTGAGCCTGGTCTCTGATTTGTAGGGGCTGCAATGTTCTGTGGGAAATGAATTTGGTGAAGGTACTGCAAATCCCATCATTTGTGAGCCATCCTGCCGTAAACCGCAGCAGGTTGCACCTTGGGGGGTGGGGGTCTGTGTTCCAAGTTTGTTCTTGTTCTGTCATTGTTGGGGCCTAGTCAGGAAAATCAAGTTGAGGAAGCCTAACAATATCCCATGAGCTGAGGCCTAGTCAGGAAAATCAAGTTGAGGAAGCCTTGCTATCAATTTTGGGCCTGGTCTGTGATTTATAGGGGCTACAGTGTTATTTGGGAAGTGAATGAGATGAAGGTACTGCATATCCCATCATTCGTGGCCCATCCTGCCCTAAACCACACCAGGTTGTGAAGTGGGCCATTGGGCCCCTGTATGCATAGTTTGGTCCTGATCCATCATTTCTGTGGGCCACAGTGGCTGATGGCCTGAAGCCTTTCCTTTTCCCTCTGAGTCGCCTTAGAATGTTGGAATGTGGATGGCCAATTGGAGTCCTTTATGCAAATACAATTTCATTGGCAACCAATCCCCTCTGTCTGGGGCTGTAGAATGTTGGAGTTCTGAGGCTGGCCAATCAGTGTCCTTTATGCAAATCATCCCACAGTGGCAACCAATCGAAACGCTGGCACATATTCCTCCCTCCGCACCACCGCACCGCCGCCCGCAAACACTGACTTTTATTATATACATAGATAGATAGAGAAATAGATAAAGAAATAAAGTTAAAGAAGAAGTTAATTGTTGTTTCGCAAGGTCTTTTGCCTTCTTTGCCAACAAGGGTTGGTTCCTCATTAAACTACAAATCCATGGCAGTTCCATAGCACTAAGTAGTGTAAAACTGCTTTAGATTTGCAGCGTAGATGCACTCATAGGCTTGGATATATCAGTGTTAGCATTGCAGGTTTGCATAGTGGCCACGCAAGCAAAATAGAAAGCTTCAGAAAGGAACTGCTGGAAGCAGGGCCGTAGCCAGGATTTTGATTCGGGGGTGTGGGGGGTGAGTTTGTTTGGTTCGGGGCTGAGTCTGAGTGAGAGAGGGTATACCCTAGCAAACTTTTGTACTGTTATCCCAATAACCCCATGAATGTGAGATATAATGAGCATGGTGATCAGATCATGATATGAATACACATAACAGTTTAAATAATGTACCAGTAAGGCCTTCTCGCGGACCACCCTGAGAATTTCGGGGCCTGGCTGCCCCTAAGCCCCCCGGCTACATGCCTGGCTGGAAGTCTCTTACTGGGGAATTTGTCTAGCCTGAGAAAGAGCAACACATGCTTTCAAATGCTTGATCTCCTGCCCGCTGTGTGTTTGGATCCGATCGTATCCCTAGACAGCCACTCCTCTTCCCCCAGAAGTGTGCTTGCAAGGCATCCCTCTCTCGCCATGACCTTTCCATCTTCCGTGGAGCAAAGCAGAGGGAGGAGTGGGCTCTTGGGCCCCGTCCTTCTTGGAAATTAGCCTCGGCAGCCAACCTTTATCTTGGACCGGCTTCTTGGAGCGGGAGGTAACCTTCATCTTTCATCTCGCAGATTATGCTGATATATGGGTGCCGCTTACCGGTTGCTTGGAAGGTCGCAGGTTGGAAGAGAGTCAGGCTGGAGGAAATAATTCACGGCTCTTTGGACAACGCAAAGAGTGTGTTGGAGTCTACGTACTCCTCCAAGAGGATAAATCTCTTGGCCCAGGTGGATTGAGAAGGGGGGGCTTTTGAGATTTGTCAGGACAGGTTGTATCATAAAGCAGTGCTGTCCAACTTCTGGCGGGTCCAGGGCCGGATAAGAGGTCACTGATGACCTGCGGGCCGCTCGCCCCGCCCCAGGCCCGCCCCCCAGCCCCGCCCCCTCCTAAAGCCGTTGAAAAGGAGTAGGCGGCGCCAAGAGCAGCGCGTCACAGGCCTGGCGTGACGCGCTGCTCTTGGCACCGCCTACTCCTCCTTTCGGCGCCCCCTCCTTCTAGGCCGGGGGAGCCACCGAAAGGGCAGAAGGCGGCCCCGGCAGCGTCACAGGCCTGGCGTGACGCGCTGCCCTTGGCACCGCCTACTACTCCTCCTTTCGCCCTCCCTTCCTAGGCCGGGGGGAGCGAAAAGGAGGAGTAGGCGGTGCCAGGGGCAGCCAGCGTCACGCCAGGCCTGTGACGCTGCCCGCTGGCCCGCCTTCTGCCCCGGCGCCCTCCCTTCCTAGGGCAGGGGAGCCGCCGGGGGGCAGAGAAGGCGGCGCCAAGAGCAGCGGCCACAGGCCTGGCGTGACGCTGCCCCTTGGCACCGCCTACTCCTCCTCCCGGCGCCTCCCTTCCTAGGCCGGGGAGCCACCGAAGGAGGAGTAGGCGGTGCCAAGAGCAGCGCGTCACGCCAGGCCTGTGACGCGCTGCTCTTGGCCGCCTTCTGCCCTTTTTCGGCGGCCCCGCCCTAGGTACGGAGGGGGCGCCGAAAAGGAGGAGCTAGCTCTCTTCCTCCTCCCTGCCCCGCCCCCCCCTCCCCCAACCGCCATTTTTTTTAAAAAAATCAATTTTTTAAAAATTTAAAAATGGCGGCTGAGGGCATAGGTGAGGCCGTGTCGAACAGGCTACGGGGCCGGATCTGGCCCCGGGGCCGCCAGTTGGACAGCCCTGTCATAAAGCATTCCACTGGCCCTTAATTATATTTTCTTGCACAAGTTGGGGTGAAGGGTTGTCTTTTGTTTTGGACTTCAACTCCCACAATTCCTAACAGCCTCTGGTGTTTGTGACGACTTCGGATGCACCCAATATTTAAAACACTGCCACCAACCTAATTGACTTAATTAGGATTTTAAAAATTAACTAAGATGTTCAATTAGGCTCCTAACTAAATAAGCAGCTATGGGGAAACTGTGAGGAAACACGATGGAGACTGTGGTAAAAGTTAAAATGAAAGTATTTATTAACTTTTACAAACAAACGAGGCACAAGCTTGATGGTTAACTACTAACGAGGCAACGAGCGTACGGTTATTCACTTTGAGGTAATGAGCGTATGGTTAAACAATTTATGGCAAAAGCGTATGGTTTCCAAAAGATCTAAGTGTGCTGGAGCGTACGGTTACAAACAGAGGTTTCTTTATCTTAGATCTTAAACCAGCAATTCCAGTCAGTGCTGAGTCGTGACTGGAAAAGCCCTGTCCCACTAAACTGCAACTAGTGCAAACAGATAGTTTCAACCAGGAACTACACTACAGTTCCCTGAGTCTTGCTTCTGAATGGGGCTAACAGACTCGTGCTAGCTCCCCCAGTCTAAGAGCCCACCCTTCTCTATAACAAGAGACTCCAAGGTGTATACCGGCTCTACCCTTCTAAGTGGTCCCCTGAATCCTTTGCTGTCCCTAAGACCTGTCCGCTTAGCTGACCCCTTAGTACAGACTAATTCCTAGGTGATCCACTAAAGAATAGACTGTTTCAGATTCACATCTGAGGCTAGGATGTTGCTTATCCAAAAGCCTCTTCAAGACTAACAAGGCTCAGATGCTTCTCATCTAAAGCCTCTGACAAGACTAACTATTCCTGTCAGGAATCCTCCCTCCTAGAAAGCTAGAATCCTCCCCCTATGGCTCTCAGCCAATCTCTTGGGAGTGTCTGTAACTATACAGAAGAGCAATTAAACCACTCCCCCTGTCTCTGGCAACTCCCTCCCTCTAATGTCTGCTCTGCTGAACTCCCTTCCCAAGATGGATGCCAGCTATTTCCACCAGGGAGCCAAACTGCAAAACAGGCCCCGGCCTACCTAGAATGGGTGAGTCCTTACAGTGTTGTTGGGGTGATACAACAGGTGTTGTTGGAGGATACCTTTTCGGCCTCACAACCATTGATCTGTGGGGTCCCACAGGGCTCAAGTTTATTTTCTGTGTAATCTATACAGAAAATAAACTGTAGATTTTATAGATTACTATAGATTACTGCAACGCGCTCTACATGGGGCTGCCTTTGAAGACTGTTCAGAATCTCCAACTAGTCCAGACTGCTCACTGGAGTGGCGCTCAGGGAGCACCCGACTCCCATGTTGCGTCAGCTCCTCTGGCTGCCAATTTGCTACCGGGCACAATTCAAAGTGCTGGCTTCGGCCTATAAGGCCCTAAACAGTTCCAGCCCAGCTTCCCTGTCCGAACATATGCCCCCCACAAACCAGCACGTAGAATAAGATCTTCTGGGGAGGCCCTGCTCTTGGTCCCACTGGCCTCAAAAGCACGTCTGACAGGGACAAGAGACAGGGCCTTCTCAGTGGTGGCCCCTTGCTTGGCTGCTGTAACAGTCTGGATGAGGGCAAACAAATTGAAATTCAATCCAGCCAAGATAGAGGCACTCCTGGTCAGTCACAAGGGGCATAGGGTTGCAGCCTGTGCTGGACGGGGTTACACTCCCCCTGAAGACGCAGCTTGGGTGTGATCCTGGACTCATTGCTGAGCATGGAACCTCAGGTTTTGGTGGTGGCCAGGGGAGCTTTTGCACAGTTAAAACTTGTGCGCCAGCTGCGCCCGTACCTTGGGAAGTCTGACTTGGCCATGGTAGTCCATGCTCTGGTTACATCCTGTATAGATAACTGCAATGCGCTCTACATGGGGCTGCCTTTGAAGACTGTTCAGAAGCTCCAACTAGTCCAGCGAGTGGCAGCCAGACTGCTCACTGGAGCGGCGCTCAGGGAGCACCCAACTCCCATGTTGCGTCAGCTCCTCTGGCTGCCAATTTGCTACCGGGCACAATTCAAAGTGCTGGCTTTGGCCTATAAAGCCCTAAACCAGGGCTGCCCAGGAAGTCGCTCGCGATCGACTGGTCAATCCCGGGACTGAGGGAGGTCGATCCCAGCTGGATGAGGCACTTCTCAAGCCCTGCCCCCTCCCCTGGCTTCAGCACTCCCAGCAGCTTCTCCAGGCTTGAGGATGGCAATGCCAAGCCAGTGGTGGCATAGCTTGCACAAGGCTGGCTTGGCCCTGCCATCCTCAAGTCTGGAGAAGCTGCTGGGAGCTCCAAAGCCAGAGGGGAGGGGGTGGGCCTTGGCACGGCCTGGCTCCGCCCCTCTGGCTTCTGCTCTACCAGCAGCTTCTCAGGCTTGAGGATGGCAATGCCAAGCCAGTGGTGGCATAGCTTGCACAAGGCTGGCTTGGCCCTGCCATCCTCAAGCCTGGAGAAGCTGCTGGGAGCTCCAAAGCCAGAGGGGAGGACGCGGGGCTTGGCACGGCCTGGCTCCGCCCCCCCTCTGGCTTCTGCTCTACCAGCAGCTTCTCCAGGCTTGAGGATGGCAATGCCAAGCCAGTGGTGGCATAGCTTGCACAAGGCTGGCTTGGCCCTGCCATCCTCAAGTCTGGAGAAGCTGCTGGGAGCTCCAAAGCCAGAGGGGAGAGGTGGGCCTTAGCACGGCCTGGCTCCCCCCCCTGGCTTCTGCTCTACCAGCAGCTTCACCAGGCTTGAGGATGGCAATGCCAAGCCAGTGGTGGCATAGCTTGCACAAGGCTGGCTTGGCCCTGCCATCCTCAAGTCTGGAGAAGCTGCTGGGAGCTCCAAAGCCAGAGGGGAGAGGTGGGCCTTAGCACGGCCTGGCTCCGCCCCCTCTGGCTTCTGCTCTACCAGCAGCTTCTCCAGGCTTGAGGATGGCAGTGCCAAGCCAGTGGTGGCATAACTAGCACAAGACTAGCTTGGCATTGCCATCCTCAAGCCTGGAGAAGCTGCTGGTAGAGCTGAAGCCAGAGGTGAGCAGAGCCAGGCCGCGCCAAGCCCCGCCCCCATCCCTCTGGCTTTGGAGCACCCAGCAGCTTCTCCAGGCTTGAGGATGGCAGGGCCAAGCCATCCCACCCCTCCGTTCCTCCCCCCCCCGCAAACTCAGAGGCATCCTGGATTAAATATAACCCGGGATGCCTCTGAGCTTGCGGGGGGAGGAATGGAGGAGTGGATGGCTTGCTCTCCATTCCTCCCTCTCTGCCCTGCCAGCTGAGAGACATCACAGATTAAATTTAATCCGAGCTGCTTCTGAGCTCGGGGGGGGGAGAGGGCAGGATTTGCCCTCCATTTTCCCTCCCAGCTGGCGTAAGGAATAATAACAAAAATTCGTTATTAATTATGTTTCAATCGCAAAATCTATTTAATGTTATTTTTTTTTTTTTTTTTTTTTTTTTTTTTTTTTTTTTTTTTTTTTTTTTTTTTTTTTTTTTTTTTTTTTTTTTTTTTTTTTTTTTTTTTTTTTTTTTTTTTTTTTTTTTTTTTTTTTTTTTTTTTTTTTTTTTTTCAGCTTAGTTATTAATTATGTTTCAATCGCAAAATTTATTTAATTTTTTTGGATTAATTTCTATAACGACCCAGCAACGGAAACCCCGAGTTTAGAATCAATTTTTTTATGGATCAACCACCTCTAGTGGGTACAGCTAGTAATAAATAAATAAGCCTCAGGTCCTTTCCGTTTTCCCCTCAGCCGCTTAAGCCTGAGGCTGTTAGGAATTGTGGAAGTTAAAGTCCCAAACACCTGGAGGGCCTGAATTTGCCCATGCCTGGTCTAGATGAACCCAAAATTTGGAACTGGTTGGCAACTTTGGAGTTTGATGAGTAGATATAGAAGAAGATATCAAATCGCAGAATTCGAGGCATAGTGCGACAGAGGCCTTTTTGTCTGGTGCAACACAATGCATTCGTTTTGAGGTTGCAGATATAGGCTGGTCCATGCAATGCCGTTGTGCATGGAGACACCTTTGCATTCAATAGCATGTTAGGGGATGCAGGATGCAAAATCAGGTGTAGTCTCCCTTAGTAAGGCCTCTGCTCCCAAAATAAAAAAAAATTCCTCCAATTCCCAAACTCGCCCCACGTCTTCCTCCCTCCCCTCCACAGTGCTCTCTGGATATAGGTGAACTACAACTCCAAAACTCAAGGTCAATTCCCAAGCAAACCCTTTGATAGTTCAATATTCCAAGTTTGGTTCATTTCCATTGTTGCAAGAGTTCAGGATATCTATGTTGTGTTCATCGAAGCAGGCCCAGGTTTCACACTGAGTGTATAAATACATTTAAAAGCATATTAACTATATGTATGACTGTGTTAGAGTGTCATTTTGGTTGGTGGTGTGCCCCAGGATTTGGTAAATGTAAAAAATGTGCCGCAGCTCAAAAAAGGTTGAAAAACACTGTTATAGGGCATGGAGACTGAACCTATAGCTGCACCCTATTTCTATGTTCAGTTGGGCCAAGGAAGAATGACACTGTGCAGTTAATGCAAAGCTTTTCAGGCACGGCTTTCATGACCAGCAAGGCAGAAAAGGTCCTCTCAACCCTGACATTTAGGGAGTTCTCCAAGGTGCTGAACCCTATTGCTTCCTATGGCCTCCTTCCATTTCTGCTTGTAGATGCAGACAATGAGCTGCTTCTTTTGTGTGGGGATAATAATCGACCGGAGATGCCCTGTTGTGTTGGGCCTATAGAATGGCAAACAAAGAGGGAGTGACTGCCCAAAGCTCCTGGTTGGCTGCATCCTATTGATTACAGTAGGTAACAAAATTCGAAAAGATTTTCTGTTCCTGGTTTGAAAGTGTTACGTCCTGTTGAATTGTGCACTCTTTACTTTGAAAAAAGTTGTTTGCTCCAGAAACTTTGTTTTTGCAGCTGCCACAAACTATATTGAATTGGTTGAGACTCTGTGAGATATCCACTCAAACACTAGAGCAAAATGTGTTGAAGGATATTCTCCAAATAATAATAATAATAACCATAATAATCTTTATTTATACCCAGGGGCGGTCTAAGGTTATTTTATATGGTAAGCGAACATTACTTTGGCGCCCCCCCTTTGTCTCCGCCCCCTCTCCCTTTGCCTCCGCCCCCTGCCTGCCCAATTGCGCAACGTGACGTGTTTACAGGCTTCTGCGCCTCCAGGAGCTTCTCTGTTAAGCCTCTCCCTTTGCCTCCGCCCCCTGCGTGCCGAATACGGACAGAGTGCTGACGTGACGTGTTTACAGGCTTCGGCTTCAGCGCCTGCAGGAGCTTCTGGGCATGCACGGTGGCTCCGGAGCCCAACTTTAGCTCCGGAGCCACTGCACATGCCCAAAAATCTCCGCACATGCCCAGAAGCTCCTGCAGGCCAGGCGCTGAAGCCGACGCAGCAGCAGGGAGGTTTGCTACGGTGGTGCGGCCGGCGTGGCGGCGCCCTTCCTAGAAGATGGCCCCCTTCCCAGAAGTTGCCGCCCTAAGCGGCCGCTTACTTCGTGTATACGTCGGACCGCCCCTGTTTATACCCCACCACCATCTCCCCAATGGGGACTCAAGGCGGCTAACATGAGCCCAAGCTCTTCTAAACTACAATACAATACAGTAAAATACAAAATACAAAACAAAATACATCAGGAATAATAATTAAAAATTAAAATATATACAAATACAATAACACAACTGGAGGGGATGGTCACTCTTCAAAGGCACAATGGAAAAAGCCAGGTCTTTGGATTTTTCTTGAAGTCTGATAAGGGGGGGGGGGGTTGCCTAATCTCACCAGGTAGTGAGTTCCAAATTTGGGGAGCCACAGCAGAGAAGGCTCTCTCCCTTGTTCCCACTAGTGTTGCCTGCGACAGTGGGGGAGGCGAGAGGAGAGCCTCCCCGGAGGATCGGAGAGGTCGTGTAGATTGGTGGCAGGAGATGCGGTCATGAAGGTAGGTGGGTCCCAAACCGTTCAGGGCTTTATAGGTCAGTGTTTCCCAACACTAGTGTGCCGTGAGCGATCATCAGATGTGCCTTGGGAAATTGGAACCTCCAATACCCTTTCTTCCCCCTCCTGCCGAACACTTTTTCTTCTCCGCTCGGGCTCCCTTCTTCCCAGCCTCGCTCTGCATGCTTTGCCTCGCTTTGCTCACGCTGCCGCTTCTGCGGGAGGGGGAGGGAGGAAGACGTGACCCATGCGGGCGCTACTGCGCAGACTCGCCCCACGTCTTCCTCCCTCCCCCTCCACAGTGCTCTCTGGATATAGGTGAACTACAACTCCAAAACTCAAGGTCAATGCCCGACAAATTCTTACAGTATTTTCTCTTGGTTATGGTAGTTCTGTGTGGGAAGTTTGATTCCATTTCATCATTGGTGGAGTTCAGAATGCTCTTTGATTGCGGGTGAACTATAACTCCCAGCTGTTGAGCAAGACCTTCGTGTGTGTCTTTCTGCCATTCCTGCCAGGATATCTATGTTGTGTTCATCGAAACAGGCCCAGGTTTCACACTGAGTGTATAAATACATTAAAAAACATATTAACGATATGTATTACTGTGCTAGAGTGTCATTTTGTGTCATTTTGGTTGGTGGTGTGCCCCAGGATTTGGTAAATGTAAAAAATGTGCCGCGGCTCAAAAAAGGTTGAAAAACACTGTTATAGGTGATGACCTGAACCTTGAATTGGGACAGGTAGGTGAACGGCAGCCAATGGAACCCCTTAAACAGTGGGGTTGACCGCTTCCTGTAATTCGCCCTAGTTATTAATCTAACTGCTGCCCGTTGGACCAATTGGAATTTCTGGGTTGTCTCCAAGGGAAGCCCCACATAGAGTGCATTGCAACAACCCAATCTAGAGGTAACTAAGGCATGGAACACCATGGTCAAGTCAGACACAAAGTTTTTGCAGTTTAATAAACTTTTTCCATTTTTGTGATAAAGCCAATTAGGATATAATGTTTATAACCCAAGAACAAAAAGTGTGCTGCACAGTGTTTATCCCTATGGTTGGAAATAGATGTGGGCACACTTGACAGGTGGGATTTTTCTTTCTCCTCTGAGTTTGGTGGAGGAAATCAGTGGTGAAATGTCATAGAATCATACAATCCTAAAGTTGGAAGAAACTCCCAGGGCTATCTAGTCCCTTTTACCATTCCGAAAGATGCCATGCAAGCCCTTCTGACAGATGACCATCCACACTCTGCTTTGAGAAACCGCCAGAGATGAGAGCAGACTCCTTTGGACTCCAAAGCAAACACATTCTACCGCCAAATATATCTGAAGTTCCCAAGTCCCAATGTTTAACTGGAACCTCTTATTCTGAAATACGAATCCATGGCTCCATTGTGTCCTAGTCTCTGGATCCGCCGAAAACAAGTTCTCACTTTTGTTATAGCGATTACACCCAGTAGAAATATATTTGAATATTTCCATCTTGCCATGTCTTTTTGTATCTTTTCCCATAGTGATTCATAATTGTTTTTAGTAGCATTGTGTTACTTTGTGCTAACATTACTCCTAGATATTGGATTTTATTTTTATTTCAGAATTTTTTTGTTGGGATTCTTTTGTTTTATTGTCAATATTTTTTTAAAATTAAATTTTTATTGAAAGTTTTGGATACGTACAGATAGGGGGGGGGTAGGGCGAACTGGGGGTATAGGGGGGGGTGAGGGGTAGAAAGGGGTGGGGGTTAAGGGCGGTAGCGGTGGTAGACTGGTCAGGGATCTGGGAAGGATGGTAATGGATAAGGGTGTTGAGAAAGGATAGAGATAGGGGTAACGAGTTTTCTTCTAGCTTCCTTTTTCTTGGGTTCGCCTTGTTTATCTTGTACAGTCCCTGTTTGGTATCCATTGTCCGTTCCTTGTCCTTTAATATGGCTAGGTCTGTGCCCCTTCATCTTCCTCAGTCCCCTTTCTAACCATTCTCTTTAGGAGATTCGAGGCTTTTTACATCCATTTCCAGTTCGTCACATCTCAGATGACTAAAATACAACTCTAGAGGGTAAAGACCCCTTTTCTTTAGGTTTTTCTTTCCTTTTTGTTGGGCTGTTCTCACCCAGCTTCTCTTCCTATTGGGCCGCGTCCCTATCTTTTTGTCTCTGTTCTTATCTGCAACCAGGGTGGAACTTTTGGAAGGTGCAACCTCTTCTTGGTTTTTCCCCTCTTCTCTTTTTTGGGGGGCAGAGATTTTGGAATCTTTCTTCTTCGTTCTTGGCACTTCCAGTGGAACTTCCTCTCTCTTTTTGAAGTGGAGTTCGCTTTCTTCTGATGTTTCTTGCTGTTTTTTAATCTCTTCCCCTCTCATCACTCCACCTTCACGTATTGTTACGTTTCCCCCCCTGGCCTGAGGCGCTTCTTTTCCATCTTCATAGAGGTTCATCAGCTCCCTCTTTGTGGGAAGTGTTTCTCCGGTTGGTTCTATTCTTGCATGTTGGGAGTGCTCCTGGATCGCTTTGATCTGCCTCTCTTGCCGCGCCACTATAGAGTCGATTGTCTGCAGGAGTCCATCTTGAGCTTCCCCCAACCTTCGTATTTCTGTGAGAATGTCCCCCAAAGTTACCTCTTCCTCTTCTGGTCTCCTTCCTCGCCTTCTCTTCCTCTCTTCTGCTTCTGGCGCCCATTCATGTAACGCCGCCATCTTTTTGCTGTCAGTTGTGCTTTACTCTGTTTTACTCTTGAAAGTATGTCTTTTTTCCCCTCCAAGATGGCGCTCCCGCCGAAAAGCTCCTCTTCCTCCCTGCTCCTGGGGCTATCAGAGCTCATCCGCCAGTTCTTTTCCTCCTTCACCCTCTTCCTTTGCCAGGAATGGTTGGCTGCCCCTCTGTATGGCCTGTTTGCTGGATTTTTATTGCCCTTTTCTTGGGGGCCCGATCCCCTTAATGTGGGGGGGGGGGGGTCCGTGCAGCTGTTGGAAGCCCCGTTGTTTGCCCACACTCTTCCCTTCCGCCTCCAGTATCGCCTCCCCAGTGCCGTATGGTCCGCTGATCCCCGTACTTACAACCTCCTTCCTCCTCGACTCTTCTGTAGCCTCCTGCCCTCTGCTTAAGGTGGGGGGGAGGCCGGGCTGAAACTAGCAGTGAGTGCGGGTCGCCACCCGCTACCCGCTTCCCGGCTCGCTCGCCGCAGTGACGTCGGTCCGGGCCCTCTCAATCTCTCCCTCTTGGGGAGGGAGAGATCTTTGGAGCCGCCGAACCCCGTCCACCGGCTTCGCGCTCGTCTCGGACGCTTCTGTCCGCGAGGAGGGAGGGCGTAGATCGTCCTCCAGCCCGAAAAGCAGGCAACACCCCAGGGAGCCGTAGAGTGCCCGTCCTGCCGCCATCTTCGCCTGGCCGGGAGTCCCTATTGTCAATTTTTTTTAACCAGCGTTTTAGTTTTTTGTTTATTTAATTTGAATCCTGCCAATTTCCTGAAAGTTTCTATTTTGTAAAGCCAGAAATTGATATTAGTTAGAGGGTTTTCTATGATACATACCACGTCGTCGGTGTATACTCTCAGTTTGTATTCATATTTTGGGATTTCCATTCCTTTAAGCCTCTTGTCATTGTTTATGTCTAGAACTAGTGTTTCTATTTTTAAGATGAATAATGGGCATGCTTGGCAGGTGCCTCGAGTAATTTGGATTGGGTTTCTGACATCCTAATAATTTATTATTAATTTTGCTTCTTGAGTGGTATATATTGCTTCTACTGCGTTTTGAAAGTTACTTCCTATGTCCAATTCTTTTAGTAACATTCTAAAGCAATCCCAATTAACTTTATCAAATGCTTTTTCTGCATTGATAAAAAGCAGTGCAGGTCGTTTTTAATTGTGAATTTTGTTATATTCAATTGTGTCAATCAATATTCTAATATTATCCTTTATTAATCTATTTATTTATTTATCTATTTGGGAGAAAACCTATCTATTCTTCTGATATCCAAGTTTTCAAGGAATGTGTGAAATGATGCTCCATGTAGATATCGGTTGTAGAATACTGCCGGAGGCGGACACAATGGGGCGCCCTGGGGGGGGGGTGTCGAATTCCCTTGTGGATCTTTGGCAAGAAGTAATATTGAGGTGTCCGGGGGCTGGTATTGTGTAGGAATTTCGAGAGCTTCTCATCTATCCATCCCATGGTAACACCTTCATGGATACAATTCGCTATTTTCCTGGAAAATTCCGGTAGGGGATCATGGGATAGCCTGATATAGAATGTGGTGTCATTAAGTTGTCTGTACGCTTCTGCTAGGTATTCAATATTGTGAAAAAGCATTGGAGCATCATTTCACACATTCCTGGACTGGAATTTCATCCCATGCCAGCATACAAACGCTCTAGTAATATCAAAGAGCTATTAGTGCACCCCACCTTCAGAGAAGAAACACACAAACCTACTAGGGGAGGAGGCTGCAGACCATGTGGTAAATGCCAGATGTGCTCCCAAGTATATAGAGAAACATCATTCTACAGTCCTTACAAACGGAGATCATTCTCCATCCGAATTTGCACTAATTGCGAAAGTTCCAACGTGGTATACGGCATTGTCTGTTCCTGCTCACAGCCACAGGTCTACATTGGAGTAACGAGTAGAAATCTTAAAGTCAGAATGACGGAGCATAAATCAAAAATAAAGAATAAGGCGGACAATTCGGTGTTATATAGACATTTTCTAGAGAAACGCCATTCTCCCACATCATTTCAATTCTTTGGGATTGAAACAGTTAATATTCCTCCGTATTCCAGTCCTCAAACTCATTTACTACGCAGAGAATCGAAGTGGATCAGCCTCACGGGGTCAGAATTTGGGCTCAACGAGCCTCTTGCAATTAGCACCATTGTAACGCGATCTTCCCTAATCAAGCCGCATTAACCTTTACCCTATATCTTTGAGCCTCCCTCGCATGCGCTCATCTTACGGTCAAGCCAGCTCGCAATGCATCGTATGTGAAACGTCTACTCTGCATCGGTATGTACTATCATTTATTGTGTCAGCTTTAATACTATGATGGAACCCAAATGCAAGATTTTATACAAGACGATATGTGCTTCAATATATCCAATTAGACGCATGCTTCCTCTGCGGGTACGAGCCTACTGGGCCAACGCTGGTGCAGCCTCTGATGAAGCCGTGAGCTCCGTTTACAGCCCAGGAGCCCCCTCGAAACGGTCCCGAGCTCTGCACTAAGAACCGTTAGGCGAACCGCATGGAGATTCCCATAACATCCTTGGATTCATGGAACCACAGCCTGTTTACCTACCCACTATCTGCTGTCCTTGTGGAGGATAAACGCCAGTATTCAGACAGTGAAACATAACTTCAGAAAGGCGGCCTTTGTTTATCCCCAATGGGGAGAAGCAGCCAGTCACCCGTATTCTAGGATACTCCGGGTTATCTACCTATACAACAAACTGGGTTTGATGTTTACCCTTTGGTGGGACTACAGGTTATTTTGATGGTTTCCTCAATAATATGCTAGTACCTTGCTTTATGATGAATTCACGAATGTAATTATGAATTGATTGAGATGATATACAGTACATACTATGAATGTTAATGTGATGATACACATACTATGAATGTGACTATCTACCGTATTTTTCGCACCATAAGACGCAGTTTTTTCTCCCAAAGTGGGATGAAAAATCAGCCGCGTCTAATGGTGCGAATATGCAGGCGGGGGGGGGGGGAGGCGCTAGAGCAGAGGGAGGGCGGCGATATACTCACCCTGTCGCCGCCTCTCCTCTTCTCTGGTCCGTTGCGGCGGCGGAGGGACGCTGGTTCGCTCTCCCTCGCCTCCTTTTCCTTCCCTCCGCCCTTTCCTTGAGGGCGGAGGGAAGGAAAAGGAGGCAGGGGCGAGCGGGCTCCGCGTCGCGTCAGAGCTGACGCGACGCGGTTCGCCTCCTCGCCTCCTTTTTCCTTCCCTCCGCCCTCAAGGAAAGGGCGGGAGGGAAGGAAAAGGAGGCAGAGGGCGGAGCGAACCGCGTCGCGTCAGCTCTGACGCGACGCGGTCAAGCCCGCCCTCTGCCCTTTTTCCTTCCCCCACCTTTTCTTCCCTCAAGGAAAGGGTGGGGGAAGGAAAAGGAGGCAGAGGGCGAGCGAACCAGCGAGCCCTCTGAGAAGACGCACCTGCTGATAAGACTTACCTAGATTTTAGAGGGGGAGCGAAAATATTTTTTTCCCTATTTTCCTCCTCTAAAATCTAGGTGCGTCTTACGGTGCGAAAAATACGGTATTTAAATGTATTCACCTGCACTTTGCACTATATCCTTGATATGACCTATTGACTATTTATATAAAATAAGTGATTTATACACTTCATTGAATTGATATTGATTCTTATTCAGCTTCTACTACGTGTTTATATTATGTATATACCTGGCCAGATGTTCTAGCTGAGGCCTAGGACAACTTCATCCTTCCGTCCAGGTGTTTTGGACTTCAACTCCCACAATTCCTAACAGGGAGTTGAAGTCCAAAACACGTGGAGGGCCCAAGTTTTCCCAGACCTGTCTTACTCTCTCCTCCAACATTCAGCGTCAAAAGTGAATGCGGCGAAGAATAGTGTTGAGAGGCGATCAAGAATAATGTGGCGTGGAATGAGCAACACGCTTGCATCGATTTGTCTGTTCTCCACGGTGAGGCTTAAAAGGTGTCGGCTCAACCGTTGCAACAAAGAACACTCCTTTTCCAACTGACGGATCTGTTACGGCATTTGCCTTCATGGTTGTACGAGCCATTACTCTTCTGCAAGAGGCTCCTTCGTGAGGTGGGTGGCTTTTCCTGCCGCCGAAGCCCACTTTCGTTTCCTTGGCCACCTGTCCTAATAGTAGGGCTAAGAGCGTCTCCAACAAAGAAACCAGGTAGACGGAAAACATTTCAAAGTCCAGCACAGCCGCCTGGGGCACTTCCAAAAGTTGTTTCAAGATACCTTCTTCTCTGATTCTCCAGAGCAGTGTTTCCCAACCAGTGTGCTGTGGCACACTAGTGTGCCGTGAGTGATCATCAGGTGTGCCGTGGGAAATTGGAACCTCCGGTACCCTTTCTTCCCCCTCCTGCCAAACACTTTTTCTTCTCCACTCGGAAAAGGTCTCTGTCGGAAGGTGGCATGGGCAAACTTGGACCTTCCAGGTGTTTTGGACTTCAACTCCCACCATTCCTAGCAGCCTCAGGCCCTTTTCCTTTCCCCCCCTCAGCCACTTAAGCAGGAAAGGGCCTCAGGCTGTTAGGAATGGTGGGAGTTGGAGTCCAAAGCACCCAGAGGGCCCAAGTTTCCCCATGCCTGTTTTAGGGACCTTGAAGTGGTGAGCCTCCTTCCAACATTGTGATTCTGGATAGAAAACAAACAACAACATAACATAACATTGTTTGAGTCCACAGTGCTCTCTGGGTGTAGGTGACCTACAACTTCCAAACTCAAGGTCAATTCCCAAGCAAACCCTTTCAGTACTTTCTGTTGGTAATGAGAGTTCAATGTGCCAAGTTTGGTTCAATTCCATTGTTGCAGGAGTTCAGGGTGCTCTTTGATTGTGTGTTAACTATAAATCCCAGAAACTGTAACTCCCAAATGCCAAGGGCTATTTTCCCCAAACTCCATCTGTGTTCACATTTGGGCATATTGAGTATTCATGCCAAGTTTGGTCCTGATCCAACATTGTTTCAGTCCACGATGCTCTCTGGATATAGGTGAACTACAACTCCAAAACCCAAGGTCAATGCCCACCAAACTCTCATAGTATTTTCTCTTGGTTCTGGGAGTTCTGTGTGGGGCGTTTGTGTCTTTCTGCCATTCCTGCCAGGATATCTATGTTGTCTTCATCGAAACAGGCCCAGGTTTCACACTGAGTGTATAAATACATTTTAAAAGATATTAACTATATGTATTGCTGTGTTAGAGTGTCATTTTGTCTCATTTTGGTTGGTGGTGTGCCCCAGGATTTTGTAAATGTAAAAATTGTGCCACGGCTCAAAAAAGGTTGAAAAACACTGCTCCAGAGACTAGGACATTGAGCAATGGATTCAAATGGAAGGACAAGTGATTCCTCCGAAACCTTAGGAAGAACTTCCTGATGGTAAGAGCTAATCAACAGGAGCTTTGGAGTGTGTCAGAGTCCCTTTCTCTGAAGGTTTCTAAGCAGAGGCTGGATGGCCATCTGTTGGGAGGGCTTGAGTGGTGTCTTCCATCCTGGCAGAAGGGGGTGAGACTGAATGGCCCTTTCAACTCTAGGATTCTATGAATGTGCAACTCAATGCACAATGCTATGTACATGGACATTGTCGCTGATCTGTGCCTGATTATGGATTACTCTTCATTTGCATCCTTGAACTTAAGTGCGCCTTCTTGGGTAAAAAGGCCTCACTTATGCATGTCGAGCAGAGACTCTTCTGCATGACCCAATGATTGAATTGTGCACTATGCACTCCATGAAAGAGGAAAAACCATGAATACAAGGGCTGGTTGATTTAAAAAAAGGTTCAAAACTCGTTCCGCCTGTAGAGGGCACTGGTACTTGAATGACTTTTTTTGGAAAAATTCCGAAATTTTGGAACGGCTTCATTAATGGTGGACATGCATGCGCATTTTGATTAAACACCCAGTTTGGACTTCATTAATGGTGGACATGCATGCGCAGTAAGAAAGAAACCGCACTGATTAAACACCCAGTTTGGACGTGGATGTCTTTCTCTCCATATTAGATTTAAATCTGAATGACTTCCGAAATATTTCAAAAAAATTTCAAAATTTATTTGGAAAAATTCTGAAATTTTGGAATGGCTTCATTAATGGTGGACACGCATGCGCAGTAAGAAAGATTTAAATCACAATTAGATTTAAATCTGAATGACTTCCGAAATATTTCAAAAAAATTTCAAAATTTATTTGGAAAAATTCCGAAATTTATTAGGAAAAATTCTGAAATTTCAGAATGGCTACATTAATGGTGGAAACGCATGCGCAGTAAGAAAGAAACCGCACTGATTAGAACATAAGAACATAAGAAGAGTCATGCTGAATCGGACCTCAGCCCATCTAGTCCAGCATTCTGTATCACACAGTGGCCCCCAGTTGTACACGGGGATCTCGAGAAGAAGGGAGGGCAAAACCTGACCTGCTCCCGACCCCCACAACCAGTACCCAGGGAAATCCTGCCTACCTCAACCATCTCCGAGGTGGCACTTGAATGTCCTTTTCAGTAACTACCGATACACTTGGTATCCATGAATCTGTCTAATCCTGCCTTGAAGCTGTCCAGGCTGACCGCTGTCACAACCTCCTCTGGAAGTGAGATCCATAACCCAATGACCCTCTGGGTGAAGAAATATTTCCCTTTATTAGTCCTAACTTTCCTACCTTGGAGCTTCAGGGCTGAAAAGACCAATGCGTTGCAACCTGGTTTCATAAGGGAGCTGCTCCATCCCTTGGATCATTCTTGTTGCCCTTTTCTGTACCTTTTCCAGTTCCGTTATATCCTTCTTAAGGTGCGGAGACCAGAATTGTACACAGTACTCCAAATGTGGCCTCACCATAGATTTGTAGAGAGGCAATACAACATTTGCTGACCTATTTTCGATTCCCTTCCTGATCATGCCAAGCATCGAATTTGCTTTTTTCACTGCTGCAGCGCACTGGGTTGACATCTTCATTGAGCTGTCCACCAAAACCCCAAGATCCCTTTCCTGGTTTGTCTCAGGAAAGCTTTGAGCCCCATCAATTGGTAGGTGTAGTTGGGGTTCTTTGCCCCGATGTGCATGACTTTACACTTGTTTAGGTTAAAATGCATTTGCCACTTTGTTGGCCATTCACTCAATTTCGAGAGATCTTTCTGGAGCTCTTTACAGTCAGTTTCATTTTTAACTGCCCCGAACAGTTTAGTGTCGTCTGCAAACTTTGCTACCTCAGAATTTACTCCTACATCCAGATCATTCATGAATAAATTAAAAAGTAACGGACCCAAAACTGAACCTTGGGGTACGCCACTTCTCACCTCTTTCCACCCAGAGAAATGTCCGTTTATTACCACCCTTTGTTTCCTCCAGTTTAGCCAGGTTCCAATCCAGGACAAGACCTGTCCCCTGATTCCATGGCTGAAGAGCTTGTTTAGGAGCCTTTGGTGAGGGACTTTGTCAAAAGCCTTTTGAAAGTCAAGGTAGACAATATCGACTGGGTCCCCTTCATCTATGTGTTTATTTACCCCCTCAAAGAATTCTAACAAGTTAGTAAGACATGATTTGCATTTGCAGAAACCATGTTGATTTTCCTTCAGCAATGCCTGTTCTTCTATGTGCCTAGTAATATTTTCTTTAATAATGGTTTCCATCACTTTGCCTGGAACTGAGGTTAGACTGACTGGTCTATAATTTCCTGGATCACCTTTGGATCCTTTCTTGAAGATCGGTGTTACATTTGCCTCCCTCCAGTCCTCGGGTACCTAGTTTAGACGTGGATGTCTTTCTCTCCATATTAGATTTAAATCTGAATGACTTCTGAAATTTTTCCAAAAATTTTTTGAAATTTGTTTTGGAAAAATTCTGAAATTTTGGAATGGCTTCATTAATGGTGGACACGCATGCGCAGTAAGACAGAAACCGCACTGGTTAAACGCCCAGTTTGGACGCCAATGTCTTTCCCTCTTAGATCTACTATAAGTCTAACACGGAGGGAAATACATCCGCATCCAACCCAGTTCTGAGTGGAAGGAAGGCATCCGCGTCCAAACTGGGTTAAACACCCCGTCCAAACTGGGTGTTTAACCCAGTTTGGACGTGGATGCCTTCCCTCCGCTCAGAACTGGGGAGAGAGAGCCGCACATGGAAGGGAAGACCAGGGAAAGGAATCCCGCCGATTCCTTTCCGAAAATGGCGGTGGTAGCTTCGAAATGGCAAAATCACTTCCAGGTTGCTTATCTCTTCAAAACCGCTTCAAAGGTGAATTTAATCCCAATTCATCCCGATTTTAGAAGCATTCCGACGAATGTAGCCAGGCCTAGTGAATACTTCTGGGATGGAAAATAGGCTTTCACCATTCGAAGATGAAGAGGAGGAGGAGCAGAGCCGGTGCGCCACTTCACTTGCCTTGTGCACCTCTTTTTCCTATTCCTGCCTGCCACTGACATCTATTTCCTCCAGGCAAGGCAAGGGCGGTATCTGAGGAAACATGTTCCGTGCAAGAAGAAGGGAATGAACCAGCCTCAGGCCTGCTAACAGCGTCACTTACCTGCTGGTACAGGTTCGCCCTCCTCTTCCTGTGTGCTGCTCTGTGTTCCTGCTCCCTGGTGTACCCTTCGTTCTTCATTAGCACAAGTGATACAGACATTTGCAGAGCACAGGAAACGGAAGAGAGAGAAGGATCTCCGAGCCAGGGAAGGAGTGCGCAGGGCGGGCTCTTCCGCTTCCTACATTCTCCGAGTGTCCTTTTCAACCAGGAAAAGGAAGGGAGGTGCAAGGTGAAACAGAAATATATAGCAGGTCTGTCCAACTGGCGGCCCGTGTGTGGGGGGGTGTACACGGCCCCCCAGCCTCCTGGACACGGCCCCCCAGCCTCCTGGAAAAATCTATTTAATTAAAAAAATTTTTTAAAAAAAGGCGGCGGGGGGGAGGAGGAGGACGGGCAGGAAGGAGGAAGGGAGCCAGCTCCTCCTCCCTACACCGCTCCCTCCGTCCCTCTCTCCACGCCGAAAGGAGCAGTAGGCGGCGCCAAGGGCGGCGCGTCACGTCAGGCCTCTGAAGCGCCGCCCTTGGCGCTGCCTTCTGCTCCTTTTTGGCGGCTCCCCCTCCCGAGGGAGGGTGGGGGAGCCGCCAAAAAGGAGCGGTAGGTGGCGCCAAGGGCAGCGCGTCAGAGGCTTAGCGTGACGTGCCACCCTTGGCGCCGTCTACTGCTAGGAAGGGCGGGGGAGCCGGCAGCCTTCTTCCTCCATAGCCCCTCCTCCTTTTCCCCGCTCGCACCGCCCCCCGGGATCCGAGCAGCACCACGCCCAGGGGGAAAGAGGAGGGGCTACGTGAATGAGCAGCCCCACCCCGCCCTCCGTGAGCGGCCCCGCCCCTTCTCACTGATCACCTACGCCCCCCCAGGTGATCAGTGACACTTCTTCCGGCTTTTTGGTCGGAAGAAGTTGGACAGCCCTGATATATAGCACACCTAACTCCTGAACCGTGCTTTCCTTTAGAATCATAGAATCACAGAGTTGGAAGAGACCTCGTGGGTCACCCAGTCCAACCCCATTATGCCAAGAAGGAGGAAAATTGCATTCAAAGCACCCCTGACAGATAATAATAATAATAATCTCTCTTGGCATTACTTCACGAATGAAGATTTTTCGGAAGGACTCATCCCACGCTTTTTACAGGCGCGTTGATGACTAAAAAGGCCAATCTGAGATAGGCAAGTTCGGTTGCAGAAAGCACAGCAGAAAGTCTCCTTGAGTGATGTTGTTTCCAAGTTGCGGTTCTTTCTGCGTTGTCGTTTCTCTTCGAGACCCGTTCGGCGTGTCTTCTCGAAAGAGGCCGCAGCATTGTGGATAGCGCGTCTCCATGCCTCCCGATGTGAGGTCAGGGCGGACCATTGTTGGTGATCAATCTGGCCGAGGCTGAGATGTTGTTTCACAGTGAGCCACAGTGCTCTAAGGAAGTGAATTAAAGTACTGCAAGTCCCATCATCCATGGTCCATCCTCCCTCAAACTGCACCAGGATGTAGGGTGCATCTTGGGGGGGGGGGTGTCTGTGTGCCAAGTTTGGTCTTGTTCTGTCATTGTTGTGGACCTAGTCAGGAAAATCAAGTTGAGGAAGCCTTGCTGTCAATTTTGGGCCTGGTCTGTGATTTATAGGGGTTACAGTGTTGTTTGGGAAGTGAATGATGTGAAGGTACTGCAAATTCTATCAGTCATGGCCCATCCTGCCCTAAACCACACCAGGTTGTGAAGTGGGCCATTGGGCCCCTGTTTGCCAAGTTTGGTCCTGATCCATCATTGCTGTGGGCCGCAGTGGCCGACTGCCTGAGTCCTTTATGCAAATACCATTTCAGTGGCAACCAATCCCCTCTGTCTGGGGCTGTAGAATGTTGGAGTTCTGAGGCTGGCCAATCAGCGTCCCTTATGCAAATAATCCCACAGTGGCAACCAATCGAAACGCTGTCACATATTCCTCCCTCCGCACCACTGCACCACCGCTCGCAAACACTGACTTTTATTATATACATAGATAGATAGATAGATAGATACTGTAGATATTTTCTTTGGGATGCCTTGCCAACTGCCTTCCAGCCCACTGCCTTCTCACTCCAAGCCGGCCTTTCCTCCTGCTCTTCCTATTTCTCAACCAAACCCGTTTTGCTTTGTCTGCTTTCCAAGCAGGTGTTATCGGCAGGCTGCAGGCGTGCGAGGGGTCCGCCCCGTGGTGTGTGTTTCCTTCTCTCTTGGGAAAGCGTTTCTAGGAAGGAAGGGGAGATAATCACATTGCCTTCGCCTTGTGCAGATCCATTCCCGGCTAATTGTGATGGAATGCTAAAATTGCCACACAAAACCAATCTAATTATTACACTTAACGATCGGTGTCGGGGTTTATGTTTGGCACCACAACAAGCACCCAAAGCGGCGCTTGCCTTCAAACGGGACTGTGGCCTAACGGTGCTGCTACAGCTTGGATACCCATGGATGCCAGGTTTGTTTGCAGCCCGCTTGTTTCGGCTGTTGGTTGTGGTTTCTCTTCTTTTGTGGGAAGTCCCAAAGGAGGATCCGAATCTCTCTCTGCAGGCTGAGCTCCCCATTTGCTTATGCCTTGGCAGGCAAGTTAGCCAGTGGAGCTACTATGAAGTTACAAGGTTGTGCTACTGGTTGAAGGCATCCTCATGTTAGAATCATAAAACCTTAGAGTTGGAAGGAGCCCCCAAAAGCCATCCATTATTTATACACTCAGTGTGAAACCTGGGCCTGTTTCAATGAACAGTTCTCCCTTCGCCCTCCATTCAGGCCTCTTTGAATTCTGCAGCACTGCTGGTCACAGCTGACCTCCAGTTAGAGCGCTCAAGGGCCAGGGCTTCCCAGTTCTCGATGTCTATGCCACAGTTTTTAAGGTTGGCTTTGAGCCCATCTTTAAATCTCTTTTCCTGTCCAACAATATTCCTTTTTTCCATTCTTGAGTTCGGAGTAGAGTAACTGCTTTGGGAGATGGTGATTGGTCATTGAGACAATGTGCCCAGTCCAGTGGAGCTGAACCCCTTCTCCAATGCCAGAAATACAGCTGAATGGTGTAACATTAGAAAATGTTGGCCATTTCCGCTCCCTTGGCAGCCACCCCTCCTCAAAAGTCAACTTTGACACTGAAATACAACATCACCTGAGACCTCTGAGGATGCCATTAGCCACAGATGGAGGTGAAACATCAGGAGAGAATGCTGCTGGAACATCACCATGCAGCCCAAAAGACTCACAGCAACCCAGTGTTTCTGGCCACGAAAGCCTCAATGTTACTACATCTCTCTCTATAAAAATGTATGTATGTATGTTCTGCAAATAATCCTGCATGACTTGATGCATCTAGCCCAAACTTGGCCCCAAAACCATTCACTGTCCAACTTAAAATACTGGTGGGTTTTTGACCAAAAATATCTACATTTTATAGGCCAGGGCGCCATAATTGAGCCTCACACTGCTGTGCTCAGATGCAACCACAAGAGGGCAGTATATGGATAGAAAGGCTACCTGGGAGAGATGGCAAATGGAAGAGGGCTGGAGCATCAGCAAGGAGACACTTTATGAATGTGAATATATACATTTTGAAGGGAAAACCATCCCTTTATACATGAATGGCTCCGAAATGAAACTGTTCTGTCGTGCTTCCCCTCCTTCCCTTCCTCCTTCCTCTCCCACCCGTTGGGAAATGTGTTTCTGAGCCCTCCATTTCCCTTCTCCTCCCTCGCCTTGGAGACCCCTTCCTCCTTGAAGGTCTTTCTTCTGCGAATTGCACCTGCTGGGTCTCTCCGGAGGTCGCCTCGCACGTACTCTTCTACATCAAGCGGGACTGAGTAATTATAAGGAACGATTTATATATATAGGCTCCGAAAGGCAGGGAAGAAAAGGTTGTAAGACTCCCGGAGTTAATCTAACCATCAATTTCGCTGTTTACTTGGGTTCCTTTTCCTTTTCTTTCTTTTCTTCTTGTTCTTCTTGTTCTTCTTCTCCTCTTCCTCCTCTTCCTCTCCCTCTCCCTCTCCTCCTCCTCCTCCTTCTTCTCCTCCTCTTCCTCTCCTTCTTCTTCTTCTTCCTCTTCCTCTCCCTCTCCTTCTTCTCTCTCCTCCTCCTCTTCCTCTCCCTCTCCTTCCTCCTCCTCTCCCTCTCCCTCCTCCTCCTCCTCCCTCTCCTCCTCTCCCCTCTCCTTCCTCCTCCTCTCCCTCTCCTCCTCCTCCTCCTTCTCCTCTTCCTCTCCTTCTTCTTCCTCCTCTTCCTCTCCCTCTCCTTCTTCTTCCTCTCCTCCTCTTCCTCTCCCTCTCCTTCCTCCTCCTCTCCCTCTCCTCCTCCTCCTCCTCCTCCTCTTCCTCTCCTTCTTCTTCCTCCTCTCCCTCTCCCTCTCCTTCTTCTCTCCTCCTCCTCCTCTTCTCTCCCTCTCCTTCCTCCTCCTCTCCCTCTCCTCCTCCTCCTCCCCCTCTCCTCCTCCTCCTCTTCCTCTCCTTCTTCTTCCTCCTCTCCCTCTCCTTCTTCTCTCTCCTCCTCCTCTCCCTCTCCTTCCTCCTCCTCTCCCTCTCCTCCTCCTCCTCCCTCTCCTCCTCTCCCTCTCCTTCCTCCTCCTCTCCCTCTCCTCCTCCTCCTCCTCCTCTTCCTCTCCTTCTTCTTCCTCCTCTCCCTCTCCCTCTCCTTCTTCTCTCTCCTCCTCCTCTTCCCTCTCCCTCTCCTTCCTCCTCCTCTCCCTCTCCCTCCTCCTCCTCCTCCTCCTCTCCCTCTCCTTCCTCCTCCTCTCCCTCTCCTCCTCCTCCTCCTCCTCCTCTTCCTCTCCTTCTTCTTCTTCTTCCTCTTCCGCTCCCTCTCCTCCTCTTCCTCTCCCTCTCCTTCTTCTTCCTCCTCCTCCTCCTCTCCCTCTCCTTCCTCCTCCTCTCCCTCTCCTCCTCCTCCTCTCCCTCTCCTCCTCCTCCTCCTCCTCCTCTCCTTCTTCTTCCTCCTCTCCCTCTCCCTCTCCTTCTTCTCTCTCCTCCTCTTCCTCTCCCTCTCCTTCTTCTCTCTCCTCCTCCTCCTCCTCTCCCTCTCCTCCTCCTCCTCCTCCTCTTCCTCTCCTTCTTCTTCCTCCTCTCCCTCTCCCTCTCCTTCTTCTCTCTCCTCCTCCTCTTCCTCTCCCTCTCCTTCCTCCTCCTCTCCCTCTCCTCCTCCTCCTCCTCCCCCTCTCCTCCTCTCCCTCTCCTTCCTCCTCCTCTCCCTCTCCTCCTCCTCCTCCTTCTCCTCTTCCTCTCCTTCTTCTTCCTCCTCTCCCTCTCCCTCTCCTTCTTCTCTCTCCTCCTCCTCTTCCTCTCCCTCTCCTTCCTCCTCCTCTCCCTCTCCTCCTCCTCCTCCTCCTCCTCCTCTCCCTCTCCTTCCTCCTCCTCTCCCTCTCCTCCTCCTCCTCCTCCTCCTCTTCCTCTCCTTCTTCTTCTTCCTCCTCTTCCGCTCCCTCTCCTCCTCTTCCTCTCCCTCTCCTTCTTCTTCCTCCTCTTCCTCTCCTGCTCCCACTCCCTCTCCAGCTCCTTCTCCTCTTCCTCCTCCTCTTCCTCTCCCTCTCCTCCTCCTTCTCCTCTTCCTCCTCTTCCTCTTCCTCTCCTTCTTCCTCCTCCTCTCCCCCTCCTTCTTCCTCTCCCTCTCCTCCTCCTCCTCTTCCTTCTCTTCCTCTCCTTCCTCCTCCTCTCCCCCTCCTTCTTCCTCTCCCGCTCCTTCTTCTTCTTCTCCCTCTTCTTCTCCCTCTCCTTCTTCCTCTCCCTCTTCTCCTCCTCTCCCTCTCCCTCTCCCTCTCCTTCTTCCTCTCCCTCTTCTCCTCTTCCTCTCCCTCTCCTTCTTCCTCTCCCTCTTCTCCTCCTCTCCCTCTTTCCTTCCACCCTCTGCTCTTTTAAAAGCAACATGAATAATATGGGCTGCATTTTCGGGAGGGAGCTGTGGAAATCTGATGAGAAAACTCCAGGAGTCGCAAAGCTATTTTTACCTCCCTCGTGCGCTCGTTCCCTTTTTTTAAAGTCACTGTGTTTGGATTCCCGTTTTGGTGTCACAGATGGCAGAAGTTAAATTTAGGGAGAGAAGAACTGTGCTGGCATTGAGACAGGGCCAAGTGCCACGGAGCCCAAAGAGCGGAGGGAGGCGGAAGAGGAAGGCCGCGCCAGCCTTGGCGGATCAAGGCCGAGAAAGCCCGCCATCAAAGCGTGAGGCTCCCAGGGCGGATGCCGAAAGGAATGGCCAACCAAGGAGAGTGCCATTGCTCTCGTATGCCTTCCTCTTCTGCCTTCAGGGCCTAAAAGGGGCTTTAGAGCAGTGTTTCCCAACCAGTGTGCCGGGGCACACTAGTGTGCCGTGAGCGAGCATCAGGCGTGCCGTAGGAAATTGGAACCTCCAGGAAGGGGGGGGGGAGTCTAGTGTGTTGAAGTATGAAAACCCTAAGAAACCTACCTCGATAAAGGCACAAAATTACAAACACCCCCTCCCCACCCGTTGTCTATTTGGTCTCTCCCTCTCCATGCATTGGGAAGGCCCGCCTCCCTTTCCCCAAGTAGAGACCTCCTCTTGCCTCCTGGGGGCTTCTGTGTGGGAAGTTTGGCCCAGTTCTATCATTGGTGGGGTTCAGAATGCTCTTTGATTGTAGGGGAACTATAAATCCCAGCAACTACAACTCCCAAATGTCAAGGTCTATTTCCCCCAAACTCCCATCTGTGTTCATATTTGGGCATATTGAGTATTCATGCCAAGCTTGGTCCTGATCCAACATTGTTTGAGTCCACAGTGCTCTCTGGGTGTAGGTGAACTACAACTTCCAAACTCAAGGTCAATTCCCAAGCAAACCCTTTCAGTACTTTCTGTTGGTCATGAGAGCTCAATATGCCAAGTTTGGTTCAATTCCATTGTTGCAAGAGTTCAGGATGCTCTTTGATTGTGTGTTAACTATAAATCCCAGAAACCTTAACTACCAAATGTCAAGGTCTATTTTCCCCAAACTCCATCTGCGTTCATATTTGGGCATATTGAGTATTCATGCCAAGTTTGGTCCTGATCCAACATTGTTTGAGTCCACAGTGCTCTCTGGATATAGGTGAACTACAACTCCAAAACCCAAGGTCAATTCTTATACCATTTTCTCTTGGTTATGGGAGTTCTGTGCGGGAAGTGTGTCTTTCTGCCATTCCTGCCAGGATATCTATGTTGAGTTCATGGAAACAGGCCCAGGTTTCACACTGAGTGTATAAATACATTTAAAAACATATTAACGATATGTATGACTGTGTTAGAGTGTCATTTTGTGTCATTTTGTGTCATTTTGTGTCATTTTGGTTGGTGGTGTGCCCCAGGATTTTGCAAATGTAAAAAGTGTGCTCAAAAAAGGTTGGGAAACACTGCTTTAGAGAATGGGCATTGCAAGCTATGGCCCTGAAGGTAGAGAAAAGCCGTCCCACATGCAGGTAGACTTGGGATATCTATAAGAATGAGTGCTAGACTCAAAAATAGTGAACCAAACCAGATTTATTGAATAACAACCAGTAAAAATGCTGGTGGCCCAAAATGCTTAGTTGGTTGCAAAGGGGAGTCCTTGAAAAAGGATTATTATCACTTGCCTCTTTGTTCGCAGAGTGATGGTTCCTCTCTTGATCCCAGGTATCCTGTTGTTCTCAATGGTTCCTTTGACTCGTGAAGTTCTCTGGATCCCCAAAATCTACAGGCTATGGGCGAAGGCTGACCTTCCTTTTTCCCCTGTAGATTATGGCTGAAAGCGTAGGTTGGCTTAGTAACAGTGAACTAAAATGCTTTGTCCCAGATGGCTTAGTTTCCACCTTGCTATGCCCGTGTGGTCTCTGGAAATGAGACCAGAGAGGAAGTCCTGCCTCTCATGTGACCTCTGGAAGAGGAGGAGTTAAGGTGGTGACATCAGGTTTGGAGCCAAGACACAACTCCGCCCCTAAGTGCCCACATGGCTGGACAATAGAACAAAGACCCATGCAGGTGAGGGCAGCAAAATACAAACACAGATGTAAAAACAGCTGTGTGTTTTCAGTCAGCAGGAGCATGGTATGCTTCTGGAGTAATGCTGCCCATGCCAGGGCAAGAGAAGCTTGGTATGCTTCTGGAGTAATGTTGCCCATGCCAGGGCAAGAGAAGCTTGGTATGCTTCTGGAGTAATGCTGCCCATGCCAGGGCAAGAGAAGCTTGGTATGCTTCTGGAGTAATGTTGCCCATGCCAGGGCAAGAGACGCTTGGTATGCTTCTGGAGTAATGTTGCCCATGCCAGGGCAAGAGACGCTTGGTATGCTTCTGGAGTAATGCTGCCCATGCCAGGGCAAGAGAAGCTTGGTATGCTTCTGGAGTAATGCTGCCCATGCCAGGGCAAGAGAAGCTTGGTATGCTTCTGGAGTAATGCTGCCCATGCCAGGGCAAGAGAAGCTTGGTATGCTTCTGGAGTAATGCTGCCCATGCCAGGGCAAGAGAAGCTTGGTATGCTTCTGGAGTAATGCTGCCCATGCCAGGGCAAGAGAAGCTTGGTATGCTTCTGGAGTAAGGTTGCCCATGCCAGGGCAAGAGAAGCTTGGTATGCTTCTGGAGTAATGCTGCCCATGCCAGGGCAAGAGAAGCTTGGTATGCTTCTGGAGTAATGCTGCCCATGCCAGGGCAAGAGAAGCTTGGTATGCTTCTGAGTAATGCTTCCCATGCCAGGGCAAGAGAAGAGTATGCTTCTGAGTAATGCTGCCCATGCCAGGGCAAGAGAAGCTGCTTCTGGAGTAATGCTGCCCATGCCAGGGCAAGAGAAGCTTGGTGCTTCTGGAGTAATGCTGCCCATGCCAGGGCAAGAGAAGCTTGGTATGCTTCTGAGTAATGCTGCCCATGCCAGGGCAAGAGAAGCTAATGTGCCCATGCCAGGGCAAGAGAAGCTATGCTGCCCATGCCAGGGCAAGAGAAGCTTGGTATGCTTCTGAAGTAATGCTGCCCATGCCAGGGCAAGAGAAGCTTGGTATGCTTCTGGAGTAATGCTGCCCATGCCAGGGCAAGAGAAGCTTGGTATGCTTCTGGAGTAATGCTGCCCATGCCAGGGCAAGAGAAGCTTGGTATGCTTCTGGAGTAATGCTGCCCATGCCAGGGCAAGAGAAGCTTGGTATGCTTCTGGAGTAATGCTGCCCATGCCAGGGCAAGAGAAGCTTGGTATGCTTCTGAGTAATGCTGCCCATGCCAGGGCAAGAGAAGCTTGGTATGCTTCTGGTAATGTAAGGGCAAGAGAAGCTGCTGCCCATGCCAGGGCAAGAGATGCTTGGTATGCTTCTGGAGTAATGCTGCCCATGCCAGGGCAAGAGAATGCTGGAGTAATGTATGCTTCTGAGTAATGCTGCCCATGCCAGGGCAAGAGAAGCTTGGTATGCTTCTGGGGCAAGTAATGCTTTGCCCATGCCAGGGCAAGAGAAGCTTGGTATGCTTCTGGAGTAATGCTGCCCATGCCAGGGGGCAAGAGAAGCTTGGTATGCTTCTGGAGTAATGCTGCCCATGCCAGGGCAAGAGACGCTTGGTATGATTCTGGTATGCTGCCCATGCCAGGGCAAGAGCTGCCCATGCTGCCCATGCCAGGCAAGAGAAGCTTGGTATGCTTCTGAGTAATGCTGCCCATGCCAGGGCAAGGGCAAGAGAATGCTTGGTATGCTTCTGAGTAATGCTGCCCATGCCAGGGCAAGAGAAGCTTGGTATGCTTCTGGAGTAATGCTGCCCATGCCAGGGCAAGAGAAGCTTGGTATGCTTCTGGAGTAATGCTGCCCATGCCAGGGCAAGAGAAGCTTGGTATGCTTCTGGAGTAATGCTGCCCATGCCAGGGCAAGAGAAGCTTGGTATGCTTCTGGGCAAGAGAAGCTTGGTATGCTTCTGGAGTAATGCTGCCCATGCCAGGGCAAGAGAAGCTTGGTATGCTTCTGAGTAATGCTGCCCATGCCAGGGCAAGAGAAGCTTGGTATGCTTCTGGAGTAATGCTTGCCCATGCCAGGGCAAGAGAAGCAATGCTTCTGGAGTAATGCTGCCCATGCCAGGGCAAGAGAATGGTATGCTTCTGGAGTAATGTTGCCCATGCCAGGGCAAGAGAAGCTTGGTATGCTTCTGAGTAATGCTGCCCATGCCAGGGCAAGAGAAGCTTGGTATGCTTCTGCTTGCCCATGCCAGGGCAATGCTGCCCTGGATGCCCCATGCCAGGCAAGAGAATGCTTCTGGAGTAATGTATGGGCAAGAGAAGCTTCTTCTGGAGTAATGCTGCCCATGCCAGGGCAAGAGAAGCTTGGTATGCTTCTGGTAATGCTGCTGGGCAAGAGTAATGCTGCTGCCATGCCAGGGCAAGAGAAGCTTGGTATGCTTCTGGAGCAAGGTTGCCCATGCCAGGGCAAGAGAAGCTTGTTATGCTTCTGATGCTGCCCATGCCAGGGCAAGAGAAGCTTGGTATGCTTCTGAGTAATGCTGCCCATAAGTAAGGTTGCCCATGCCAGGGCAAGAGAAGCTTGGTATGCTTCTGGAGTAATGCTGCCCATGCCAGGGCAAGAGAAGCTTGGTATGCTTCTGGAGTAATGCTGCCCATGCCAGGGCAAGAGAAGCTTGGTATGCTTCTGGAGTAAGGTTGCCCATGCCAGGGCAAGAGAAGCTTGGTATGCTTCTGGAGTAAGGTTGCCCATGCCAGGGCAAGAGAAGCTTGGTATGCTTCTGGAGCAAGGTTGCCCATGCCAGGGCAAGAGAAGCTTGGTATGCTTCTGGAGTAATGTTGCCCATGCCAGGGCAAGAGAAGCTTGGTATGCTTCTGGAGTAATGCTGCCCATGCCAGGGCAAGAGAAGCTTGGTTATGCTTGAGTAATGTTGCCCATGCCAGGGCAAGAGAAGCTTGGTATGCTTCTGGAGTAATGCTGCCCATGCCAGGGCAAGAGAAGCTTGGTATGCTTCTGGAGTAATGCTGCCCATGCCAGGGCAAGAGAAGCTTGGTATGCTTCTGGAGTAATGTTGCCCATGCCAGGGCAAGAGAAGCTTGGTATGCTTCTGGAGTAAGGTTGCCCATGCCAGGGCAAGAGAAGCTTGGTATGCTTCTGGAGTAATGCTGCCCATGCCAGGGCAAGAGAAGCTTGGTCTATGCCAGGGCAAGAGAAGCAAGGTATGCTTCTGGAGCAATGCTGCCCATGCCAGGGCAAGAGAAGCTAGGTATGCTTCTGGAGTAATGTTGCCTATGCCAGGGCAAGAAAAGCTAGGTATGCTTCTTGAGTCATGCTGCCAATGCCAGGGCAAGAGAAGCTAGGTATGCTTCTGGAGTAATGTTGCCCATGCCAGGGCAAGAGAAGCTTGGTATGCTTCTGGAGTAAGGTTGCCCATGCCAGGGCAAGAGAAGCTTGGTATGCTTCTGGAGTAATGCTGCCCATGCCAGGGCAAGAGAAGCTAGGTATGCTTCTGGAGTAGGGCAAGAGAAGCTGTTGCTTCTAAGAGAAGCTTGTATGCTGCCAGGGCAAGAGAAGCTAGGTATGCTTCTGGAGTAATGCTGCCCATGCCAGGGCAAGAGAAGCTTGGTATGCTTCTGGAGTAATGTTGCCCATGCCAGGGCAAGAGAAGCTAGGTATGCTTCTGGAGTAATGTTGCCCATGCCAGGGCAAGAGAAGCTTGGTATGCTTCTGGAGTAATGCTGCCCATGCCAGGGCAAGAGAAGCTAGGTATGGTTCTGAGTAAATGCTGCCCATGCCAGGGCAAGAGAAGCTTGGTATGCTTCTGGAGTAATGTTGCCAGGGCAAGAGAAGCTTGGTATGCCAGTGCAAGAAAAGCTTGGTATGCTTCTGGAGTAATGCTGCCTATGCCAGGGCAAGAGAAGCTAGGTATGCTTCTGGATTAATGTTGCCTATGCCAGGGCAAGAGAAGCTAGGTATGCTTCTGGAGTAATGTTGACCATGCCATGCCAGGGCAAGAAGCTTGGTATGCTTCTGGAGTAATGCTGCCCATGCCAGGGCAAGAGAAGCAAGAGAAGCTTGGTATGCTTCTGGAGCAAGGTTGCCCATGCCAGGGCAAGAGAAGCTTGGTATGCTTCTGGAGTAATGTTGCCCATGCCAGGGCAAGAGAAGCTGCTTCTGGAGTAATGCTGCCCATGCCAGGGCAAGAGAAGCTTGGTATGCTTCTGGAGTAATGCTGCCCATGCCAGGGCAAGAGAAGCTAGGTATGCTTCTCGAGTCATGCTGCCAAGGCCAGGGCAAGTGACGCTTGGTATGCTTCTGGAGTAATGCTGCCCATGCCAGGGCAAGAGAAGCTTGGTATGCTTCTCGAGTAATGCTGCCCATGCCAGGGCAAGAGAAGCTAGGTATGCTTCTGGAGTAATGCTGCCCATGCCAGGGCAAGAGAAGCTAGGTATGCTTCTCGAGTAATGCTGCCCATGCCAGGGCAAGAGAAGCTTGGTATGCTTCTGGAGCAATGCTGCCCATGCCAGGGCAAGAGAAGCTTGGTATGCTTCTAGAGTAATGCTTCTAAGCGGAAGAAGCAGGGCGAAGTCGTATCTGTGTTTGCCATTATCTACTGTTTATTCTTTTCCAGTATTGAAGCTGGAGTTCAGGCAAGTTTTTGTTGAGGAACTGAACAATAAAGATAAAAGTTGCCTGCCGTTTTTGGCAAGAACGACTGCCTGTTTATCTTGCCTACGCATCGTTGCCTGTGTGCGGGAGAACAGCTGCATGTTTCCAGTCAGCAGGAGCATACTAAGTCCATCCAAGTATCACTTTCGCTGTGCAGAGCAGAGGATTACAACTCACATCATTCCCTGCTCTAACACCTGCGCCGACAGGCTTGTCCTATTGATGCAACCTAGAATCCCATTGGCTCTCAAGTATACCCAAGTAACCAAGCACTCATTTCTTTTTCTTTACTTGGATTTCTATAAATCCCAACAAAGACTGGCCAATTCACCCTCCCCTTTCTTTCCAAGCTGAATGCACCCCTTTAACTGGGCATACTGGGAGTTGAAGTGTGGGCTTTGCACTTGTCTCCCTGCATTGCAGAGAAGAAAGACCCCTCCCAGCCTTTACCTTCCACGGTGTTTTGGTTCTTTCTCAATTCCGTGGTCGAGCAACACAGAGGAGAAAGGAATTGAAACAGTGCTGGGCGATTGCAAAGTTTGCGTGTCCGCGTGGTCATTAAAGAGAGAGAAAATCCAGGGCATCTGGTACAATCTCATTCCTCTCTCCTGTTTTTTGTTTCTAAATCTTCTTAAGTATTTCCTGGGGAGGGAAGGGGGGGGGGAGACATCAGCCAAGGCCAGAGCTGGGAAGCGCATGGAGTGTGTTGCCGAGAAATTAATCCTCACCCCCAGAAAGGGCAAAAGCTACAGAAGGCCCTCTGAGTTGAACTTAGTTTCCCAAATGACGGTGACCGTTGAGGACCTTTCATTAAGGAGCAGGGAATTGGGCACCTTGCAAAGGACCTTCAGAGCATGGATATCAGTCCTATCTGAAAGGCCATGTCCCCCTATATTACATGTTAAGCTCACATGAGCATGCAGTTGGAACGGACCACAAGGACCATGTCATCCAATCTCCTGGAACAGGTCTGTCCAACTTCTACCGGCCCAGGGGCCTGAATTCCGGTCACTGATGACCTGGGGGGCCGAAGGGTCTGCCCCCAGCTCCGCCCCCGCCCCGGCTCTGCCCCTGCCCCACCCCCGGCTCCGCCCCACCCCGCCCCCGGCTCCAATTTACTTACAATTCATAAGAGGCATCTATACAATCAAATATAATCTTCTACTAAGGGGAAATGCAGGGTGGGAATACATAAGGGGCATCCATACACAATTACATAATAATAACATAAAGGTTAGCCTACCTTCCCAAATGCGCAGGATCCAGGAGTAGCCGGACCATGAGCAGAGGCGACGACCGACCGAGGCAGCAGCCGAGAAGGTCCAAATCGCGTCTGCGTGGGCCGCAGGGATTAAGTAGCCGAGATTTCGGCAACAGGAGTATCGCGAGACTACGGAAGCCACACGGGATTTCGCTCTCAACGCAGGCGTGATCTCGCATTGAGAGCGCACTCCCGTGTGGCTTCCGTAGTCTCGAGATACTTGCTCTGGAACCCGGAAGTGGGTAATTTTTTAAAATATTACTATTTAATTATTATTTTTTAATTAAAAAGCTTAGGGGGCCGCTGGGAAGGGGCTGGGGGGGGGCGTATACGGCCCCCGGGCCGCCAGTTGGACAGCCCTGTCCTGGAAGATGCTCATCTAATGCCTGAGGAACTAGGCCTAAAATGTATGTATGTATGTATGTATTTATTGTTCACTTTTATATATATACTCCTCCCTGCAGGTTCGAGGCGGTTTACATAAAACAACAGTAAAAATACAGATAGAACACTTCTATCTATTACATATAATAAAAGTCAGTGTTTGCGGGCGGTGGGCGGGTGGGCCGAGCCTGCCTGCCAGGGCCCTTAGGAGGGCTGGATAGAATCGGCCAAAGGGCCGCATCCGGCCTCAGGGCCGAAGTTTGCCCACTCCTGGTCTAATTGAACCTCCAGGCTTTTTACCAAAGACGATGGGCTTAACCGCTCGCCATCCAGGGTAGGCAACCGGCACTCACCAATACCAGGACGACCCAGCCATAGGATCTCCGTCTTCGATGGGTTCACCTTCAACCGGCTGGGACACAGCCATCCAGTCACAGCTTCAAGGCATTGATGGAAACAATCGGGTACAGTGTCCGGCCTGCCATCCATTCTCAGCACCAGCTGGGTGTCATCCGCGTACTGATGACACTCCAGGCCAAAATCGCGGACCAGTCGGGCGAGCGGACGCAGATAGATGTTAAACAATAAAGGGGAGAGGATAGCTCCCTGGGGGACCCCACAACTTAATGGGAGTCTCCCAGAAGCCATCCTTCTCCTCTCCACACGTTGTCCCCGATCTTGAAGAAAGGAGGCCACCCATTTAAGGGCAGTCCCCCTAACTCCCGTCGCGGCTAAGCGGTGGGTCAAGAATGCGCGATCTACCGTGTCAAAAGCTGCCGTGAGATCTAACAACACCAGCAGCGCTGACCCGCCATGGTCCAACTGGCAGCAAAGTCGGTCTGTAATGGAGACAAGCACGGTCTCCGTCCCATGCCCAATACGGAAACCGGAGGGAAGGGATCAAGTCAAGCAGGACCATTTAAGAATCGCCAGAGGTCATGACCCTCCAAGGCAATCTGCCTCACTGTTGAACAGCTTTGAGATGGCGAATTCCTTGGACAACAATATCGCCAGCGTGTTGTCAAAGGCTTTCATGGCCAGAACGTTTGGGTTGCTGTATGTCCATGTTGCAGCAGCATCCTTTCCTGATCTTTCGCCTGCATCTGTGGCTAATGGCATCTTTGAAAGTGAGGCAAGTGGAGTGGGTAAATACATACCTGTGGAATAATGTCCCGAGTGTAAGAATGAGCCGTTGTCTGTTTGAAGCAAGTGTGAAGGTTGCAATTAGCAAGCTTGATTTGCATTGAGTAGCCATGAAGCTGCAAAGTCTATCAGTGAGAATGTATGGTTGAAGGCTTTCGTGGCTGGGATCACTCAGGCCTGGATTAGCTTCTTTTGGCGCCCTAGGCCAAAAGAAGCCCCGCTCCCAGGGCGTGCTGGGCGTGCTGCGCATGCGCAACAGTGGCCCCGAGGGTGAAGCTTCCGCCCGCCGCCTCCTCCTCCTCCCACGTCCGGAAAACGGTCGCGGGGAGAGGAGGAAGAAGGCCATCCGCGCCCCGGGGTCGCTGGCGGGCATGCGCGTCAGCGGCCAGAGGCCCAGCTGTGACGCGACGCCCCTCCGCTCTGCATCTTGCTCCTTGCTCCTCCTTCCTTCCTTGAGTGAAGGAAGAAAGGAGGGGCGAGCGAGGAGGAGCAAAAGGCGGAGCGGAGGGGAGCTGCATGACAGGGTGTAAAGATGTACGGTTTACTGTTCACCTTTTTTAAACGTGGCAGGGCAGGCTATCCCACCGCTGCCACCAAATGTAACGAAGCGAAGTATTGTAAATCGCCACCTAAAGCTAGCGTTGATCTTTGTTTATTCGCACACCAAACTGAGTGAACCGTGTAGTCGAATGTGAAGATGTCTGGAACCACGCCGACTACTTCGTGACTTTTAAACTGTGTGGCAGGACAGCCACCAATTATCACTGTTTTTCCTTCTCTTTATTATTATATTTAATTATGTTGCTGCCACCATTTGTCAATGCTTGACCACTAGATGTGAGGGTCTTTGTGAACAAACGACTTCCACAGATGTTCTTGTTGAAAGTGTTTAACAGTTTATTTTACGCAAATGGGCTCAAAGCTTAGGTGGTTTCACAGATACTCCAGAGAGGTACAAACTTGCAATATTAAACAATATAACTCTGCGGTTTTCCCCCCTGATGAAGTTACACGCAAGTAACTATTTAATACTGGGTTACTCTCAACCCTAGGACTACACTTGTCCTTAACCTGGGTTTCTAAACCCACACACTTGGGTTTCCCTAAACCCACACAAGACTAAACTGCACACTGCAGCTCCTACAGACAGCTTGCTGCTCCAGCAATTGTCAAACCCTAACTAACTCTGCTCACAGCAGCTGCCCAACTGACATTCTCCAACTGTCAGATTTAAAACTGAACATTCTAAAGCTAGCCTTGGCTGGCTCCGCCCACTGTTACTATGGTAACACATTCCCTTAGGAGGGAAATGTCTCCATTATCATAGTTAACCCTTTCTAAACACATATAAACAAACATGTGATTAACATATAAATAACCACCTAATCACACAGGGCCTATGGCGCTCCGCGCGCAGGTGCTGAAGCGCCCGAAAAATCAACCTTTTAAAAAATGGGGGGGGGCAGATCCGCTGCACCCCCATGGCTGCCGCCCTAGGCCATGGCCTAGGGTAGCCTTATGGGTAATCCGGGCCTGGGATCACTGCGTGGTTGTAAGTTTTTTGGGCTGTATGGCCATGTTCCAGAAGCATTCTCTCCTGACATTTCACCTGCATCTAACCTCTGAGGTTGCCTACCATAGATAAAATAATCCGGGCCTGGGAATTCAGTTCCTGACATATACTTGCACTTGTACAAGAAATATTTGTATGCTGGTGGTTGCACTTTTGAGGATGTTGTGTTCTGAATGTGTTTACGCAAGCCGTGTTCTGGTAGAACGAGAGCTATACAAGTCTCGTAGCGTTTTGCAAGTCCCTCAGCTCACCTTGACTGGTATCCTCTTATCTATTGTATAATATGAGTACTTACCAGCATGATGCAAATTGTAGCATCACTTATGCAAAGCTGCAATCCTGTATTCAGGGGGCATAGTGCATCTCTGATATACGAGGGCGGGTCAATAAGTCTGTGACTTTTTGAATTTCCCGCCTCTTAACTGAAAGGGCAACACTGCTCCTGTCGACAGGCACCTGTCAGTTGACTCCTGTCAAAATTTTGTACAAGCTGCGTCATTTAGTTTGTGTTTGACAGCCATTGATAGCAGACTACTGCGTGATTTGCGGAGAAAATGGAAAAAAGTGAATTTTGTGTGCTCATTAAGCATTATTTTTTGCAGAAAAAACCCATCACTCAAACCAAGGCTAAGCTTGATAAATACTATGAGGACTCTGCACCATCCAGTTCAATGGTAAAAAAAGTGGTTTACTGAATTTCGTTGTGGCCGTACAAGCACGGAAGATGCAGAACGTTCTGGATGACCAGTTGAGGTCTCTATACCCGAAACAATTGAAAAAAATCATGAAGTGGTGTTGGCCAATTGGAGATTGAAAGTGCGAGAGATTGTGGAAGCCATAGGCATCTCACGTGGCTCAGTGGTTTAAATGTTAAATGATCACTTGGGAATGAGAAAGCTTTCCGCAAGATGGGTGCCGCGTTTGCTCACAATTGACCACAAATGCAACCGTGTGACAATTTCGCAGGAGTGTTTGGCGTTGTTCAAACACAATATGGACGAGTTTTTGCACCGTTTTGTAACCGTGGATGGAACATGGATCCACCACAACACACCGGAGACCAAACAGCAGTCAAAACAGTGGGTTTCTCGGGGTGAATCGGCACCAAAGAAGGCCAAGGTGGGTTTGTCAGCCAAAAAAGTCATGGCGACTGTTTTTTTGGGATGCCCGCGGTATAATCCACATTGACTCCCTTCAAAAGGGTAAAACAATCCATGGCGAATATTATGCCAACTTATTGGGTCGATTTAATGAGGAAAAAAAACCCGACTGCATTTGGCCAAGAAAAAAGTTATTTTGCACTAGGACAATGCAACGTGCAGTTGCCATGGCAACAATCCATGAATTGGGATACGAATTGCTCCCTCATCCGCCCTATTCTACAGATTTAGCCCAGAGGGACTATTTCTTGTTTCCAAACCTGAAGAAATGGCTCGGCGGAAAGAGATTTGACTCCAACAATGAAATCATCTCACAAACAAATACCTATTTTGATGACCTCGGCAAATCTTATTTTTTGGAAGGGATACAAAAAATTGGAGAAACGTTGGACAAAGTGTCGCAGCTTGGGAGTGATCCTGGACTCATCGCTGAGCCTGGAACCCCAGGTCTCAGCGGTGGCCGGGGGAGCTTTTGCACAGTTAAGACTCTTGCGCCAGCTGCGCCCGTACCTTGGGAAGTCTGATCTGGCTACGGTCATCCACGCTCTGGTCACATCCCGAATAGATTACTGCAACGCACTCTACATGGGGCTGCCTTTGGAGACAGTTCGGAAATTACAACTAGTCCAACGGGCGGCAGCCAGATTACTAACGGGAGCTACATACAGGGAGCATACCACCCCCCTGTTGTGTCAGCTCCACTGGCTGCCTGTCCACTTCCGGGCTTGATGCAAAGTGCTGGTTTTGACCTATAAAGCCCTATACGGTTCTGGCCCAGCTTACTTGTCCGAACGCATCTCCCCTTATGTCCCACCTCTAAATTTACGATCTTCCGGGGTGGCCCTGCTCTCGAACCCACCTTTGTCGTGGGGACGAGTGACAGGGCCTTCTCGGTGGTGGCTCCCCATCTGTGGAATGCGCTTCCTAGTGACATACGATAAATTCCATCCCTCCTGACATTCAGGAAAAAAAGTAAAAGCCTGGCTATGGGACCCGGCGTTTGCACACTAGCACAAGGCAGCACCTTTTTTTTAAAAAAAAAACTTAAATGAATGTGTATGATATGTTGATGTAATTGTATTTTATTGTGTAATGTTTTGGGGGGTTTTATACTGTGCTTCATGTGTTTTACTGTGTTGGCATCGAATTGTGCCTTTTTGGAAGCCACTCGGGGGTTGAGAAGAGCGGGGTAAAATGCCGGAAATAAATAAATAAATAAATAGAGCTCAAAGGAGACGACATTGAAAAATGAAATTTATTTTATTCATTTATTTTATTTATTCGAACTTCTATAACCGCCACTCCCCGTAGGCTCGGAGCGGTTCCCAAGCTGAATAACATAACAATAGGTGACGAACAAGACAATACAACATTCAGAGGGGGGGGGCAGGGGAAGAAGGGAGCAGAGACAATGCTCGGGATGCGGCGGGGGTGTTCTGGAGCCTAAGCTGACGCCACCAAGCCATCAAAGGGTGGAAGCCTGGGGGGCCTTGAAGAGAACTCCCGCAGCTGGCCACAGGAAAAGAGTGTGGGCCGGCTTCCTCCGTCCCGTAGTCTGGTAGAAGGGGCCAGACATATTAAAGAAGTGTCGTTCGTCGGCCTCAGGTGTGTCCGGTGAGGGTCACTACGCTCAAAACCTGAGCGCCAAAAGGTTCTAGAGCGAAAAAATCGCCTGGACCTGGGCTCAGGGGCGGAGGGCGTCTTCCCTCTCGGGCAGCTGACCGAGCGTGTGGGGAGTCCAGGGGGTCGGCGGCCCCGGCATCGGCAGTCTCTGGAGAGGTCAAAGGGAAAGGGGGTGGTGCTCCCTGGCCTACGACTACTACGCCTCCTCCGGCGGCCATGTGATTTATCCTGCGAGGCACCTCCGGGGATTGAGACCCCTAATGGGAGGCGTCTGCTCGCTGTGTTGCTCCCTGGGTCGGCTACCCCCAAAATTGTCTCTCCGTAAACAGGGCCACCGATCTTACCCTGGTCGCCGGCAGGTGACGGGGCAGATAGTGATCCAGGCGGAGTTTTAGCGGCAAGCCCAGGGGCCTTTGCCAACACCTGGGAGACGTTGAGGTCATCCAGTGCCTCTGGCCGAGCCCCCGGCAGCGGTGGTTGCTCCAAGTCAGAAAGGGGCGGGGTCAAGGTGCCCAGCATGGGCGAGGGGGGCGGGGCAAGATACGCTGAGCAGTTCGGGCTCGGCGCCATCTTGGTGGATTTTTTAAATCCAAAAACCTGTGTTTCATTCAGAAAGTCACGGACTTATTGACCCGCCCTCCTAGCTTTCTTGTTGTTGTTGCTGCTGCTGCTGCTGCTGCTGCTGTTATTGTTGTTGTGTATCTTCAAGTTCTTTCCAACTTATGACAACTCTACGATGAACCTGTCACGAGGTGTGGTGTAACTTTACACTACGCAATCTCTCAATTGGATTTGCTGGGATATGATTACTTCTTGCCAATCTTTGAATCATTTGATTGATAATTGTTGTGATAAACTGCTCTATCAATGCAGAAATTGTTTGCGTTGGAGGCAGATTTAGTTCCTAGAGAAGGTGAAATGTGTTAGGATTCGAAATATAGCAGACGGCTCTCAAGCTTAGAATCCTAGAGTTGGAAGGGGCCCCTAAAGATCATCCAGCCCAACCCCCTTCGGCAAGGCAGGGGGACCCAATCAAAACCCTCCCAACAGATGGCCACCCAGTCTCTGTTTCAAACCTCCAAAGATGGAGACTCTCTTCTTAGCCAGTCGTGGATTCCACAATTGAAAGTGGTCATCCGAAGGTTCATGTGGAATCTCTTTACTTGGAGTCTGAATCCAATATTCGACTCCAATGTTTGTATTCCTCTTTCCCTCCCTTGAATCTACATCCTGGAAACCATAACTATGTTTTAGACCTGGTTGAGCCACAAAAAAAATTGTTCAAAACGCGTTCCGGATGTAGAGGGTGCTGGCGCTTCGAATCCAAATGCCTTCCGAAATTTTTTGGGAAAAATTCGAAATTTATTTGGAAAAATTCCGAAATTTCGGAATGGCTTCGTTAATGGCGGACACACATGTTTAATAATAATAATAATAATAATAATAATAATACACCTTATTTATATTCCGCTCTTCTCACCCCAAAGGGGACTCAGAGCAGATTACATCACACATACGGCAGTCTCTGCTGGTTCCACATACAATTACATACAACATATAACATATAAGAAGTATGATTTTTAGAAGGATTTTTCTTCAGACTGCGTCACAGGGTGTGATTGTGTCATTACGTCACAAGGGGGTGCTGTTGCTTCATCCTCATGACGGAGAGCCTCTGTTTCCGCATTCCACCTTCCGGCAGCCGATCTTACTTTAGGCGTCGTAAGTCCTTCTTGAAAAAAATCCTTCTCCGCTAGGCGGTTCCCAGTTTTAGGGAGGGAGGGAGGAGCAGGCTCCCTTTCTGCTGCCCTGGAGACTAGGATGCAATGGAGCAATGGCGTCAAACTACAGCAGTGCTGTCCAACTTCTAACCGGCCAAGAGCCGGAATTGAGGTCACTGATGACCTGGGGGGCCGTTCGGCCCCGCCCCAGGCCCCGCCCCAGGCCCCTCTCCAGCCCCGCCCTGCCCCCCAGCCCCCTCCTAAACCCGCCCCAGGCCCCTCCCCAGCCCCGCCCCACGCCCGAGCCCCCAGTCCTAAAACTGTCATTCCCGGATCCCGCCCGTGCCGGTCCCGAGCGGGGACTGGAAGGAGGGGCGAAGGAGGAAGAAGGCAGCCACCTGACTTCCTCCTCCTTCTCCCCCTCCTCCTACCCGTGGGCGCACCGCGGCTCCAATCCGCGAGCCGCGGTGTGGGGAGGTGAAGGAGGAGGGGGCGAAGGAGGAGCCAGCTCTCTTCCTCCTCCCTGTATCGCCGCCTTGTCCCTCTTTCGGCGCCGCCGATGCGATGCAGTTTGCAGCGGCGCCGCCGAGAGAGGGAGAAGGGGTGATACGAGGAGGAGGAAGACAGCTGGCTCGTCCTCCCTATACTGCCCCCTTCCCCTCTCTCAGCGCCACCGATGCAAACTGCATCGCATCGGCACCACCAAGAGAGGGAGAAGGGGGCGGTGCAGGGAGGAGGAGCTAGCTCTCTTCCTCCTCCTTGTACCACCCCTTGTCCCTCTCGCCGGCGCCGATGCGATCCGGTTTGCATCGGCGGCGCGGAGAGAGGATGGAGGCGGTGCAGGGAGGAGGAGCTGGCTCACTTCCTCCTCCCTGCCCCGCCTCCCCCGCCGCCATTTTTAAAAAAATTTAGATTTTTTTTTAAAAATAAAAATGGCAGCCTAGGGCATAGCGGGGGCCGTGTCCAACAGGCTGGGGGGCCGTGTACGGCCCCCGGGCCGCCAGTTGGACAGCCCTGAACTACAGGAAGGAAATTCTATCTGAACAATAGGAAGAACTTCCTGACTGTGAGTGAGAACCATTCAGCAGTGGAACTCTCTGCCCCGGAGTGTGGTGGAGGCTCCGTCTTTGGAGGCTTTGAAACAGAGGCTAGATGGCCATCTGTCGGGGGTGCTTTGGTCCTCATTGCAAGGAGGAGAAGTCAGGGTTGTGTTGCTTTGCCATTCCTGCCATCACACTCCTTCCTTCCTTCCTTCCTTCCTTCCTTCCTCCCTTCCTTCCTTCCTTCCTTCCTTCCTTCCTCCCTCCCTCCCTCCCTCCCTCCCTTCCTTCCTCCCTTCCTTCCTTTCTCTCTCCTTCTTTCTCTCTCCTTGTCCACCGGCATCAATGGCAAGCCTATTTAGCGCAGGTCATCCGAGCTCAGGGGTGAGAAGACCCCTGTCAGAGGCAGTTAGCTGCCCTCCCATCAGCGAGAACGTGATATATATTTAGGAAGGAATTAAGATGTGAACAGATGTTTCAGAGCAGAAGAGTGAAGGAGAGCTCTCTCCTTGCCCTGCGCCCACTCCGTGCTTCACCGGCAGCTCGAGGGTCCCATAAACAACAGGAGGAAACACTGACACGGTGTACGGCAGGGTTCCTCAGAGGTTGTGAGGATGCCTGCCATAGATGCGGGCAAAACGTCAGGAGAGAATGAGAGAAACGTCAGGAGAGAACCTCACAACCTCTGAGGATTCCTGCCATAGATGCAGGCGAAACTTCAGGAGAGAATGCTTCTAGAGCAGTGTTCTTCGACCTTTTTTGAGCCGCGGCACATTTTTTACATTGACAAAATCCTGGGGCACACCACCAACCAAAATGACACAAAATGACACTCTAACACAGTAATACATAGAGTTAATATGTTTTTAAATGTATTTACCATATTTTTCGCACCATAAGACGCAGTTTTTTTCCTCCCAAAGTGGGATGAAAAATCAGCTGCGTCTTATGGAGCGAAGACGCAGCCCGGGGGAGCGCTGGAGCAGAGGGAGGCGCGGCGATATACTTACCCTGTCGCTGCCTCTCCTCTTCTCTGGTCCGTTGCGGCGGCGGAGGGACGCTGGTGCACTCCCCTCTGACTCCTTTTCCTTCCCCCCCACCTTTCCTTCGCTCGAGGAAAGGTGGGAGGGAAAGGAAAGGAGCCAGGGGAGGAGTCAGCCAGCGCCGCGTCAGAGCTGACGCGACCCTGGTGCACTGCCCTCTGACTCCTTTCCTTTCCCTCCCACCTTTCCTTTGCTCGAGGAAAGGTGGGAGGGAAAGGAAAGGAGCCAGGGGAGGAGTCAGCCAGCACCGCGTCAGAGCTGACGCGACCCTGGTGCACTCCCCTCTGACTCCTTTCCTTTCCCTCCCACCTTTTCTTCGCTCGAGGAAAGGTGGGAGGGAAAGGAAAGGAGCCAGGGGAGGAGTCAGCCAGCACCGCGTCAGAGCTGACGCGACCCTGGTGCACTCCCCTCTGACTCCTTTCCTTTCCCTCCCACCTTTCCTTTGCTCGAGGAAAGGTGGGAGGGAAAGGAAAGGAGCCAGGGGAGGAGTCAGCCAGCACCGCGTCAGAGCTGACGCGACCCTGGTGCACTCCCTCTGACTCCTTTCCTTTCCCTCCCACCTTTCCTTTGCTCGAGGAAAGGTGGGAGGAAAGGAAAGGAGCCAGGGGAGGAGTCAGCCAGCACCGCGTCAGAGCTGACGCGACCCTGGTGCACTCCCTCTGACTCCTTTCCTTTCCTCCCACCTTTCCTTTGCTCAAGGAAAGGTGGGGGAAAGGAAAGGAGCCAGGGAGGAGTCAGCCAGCACCAAGCGTCAGAGCTGACGCGACCCTGGTGCACTCCCTCTGACTCCTTTCCTTTCCCTCCCACCTTCCTTTGCTCGAGGAAAGGTGGGAGGGAAAGGAAAGGAGCCAGGGGAGGAGTCAGCCAGCACCGCGTCAGAGCTGACGCGACCCTGGTGCACTCCCCTCTGACTCCTTTCCTTTCCCTCCCACCTTTTCTTCGCTCGAGGAAAGGTGGGAGGGAAAGGAAAGGAGCCAGGGAGGAGTCAGCCAGAGAGCACCTGCTGATAAGATTTACCTAGATTTTAGAGGGGGAGCGAAAATATTTTTTTTTCTATTTTCCTCCTTTAAAATCTAGGTGCATCTTATCAGCAGGTGCGTCTTATGGTGCGAAAAATACGGTATACACTCCGTATACAAAATGACACTCTAACACAGTAATACATAGAGTTAATATGTTTTTAAATGTATTTATACACTAAGTGTGAAACCTGGGCCTGTTTTGATGAACACAACATAGATACCCTGGCACAAAACATACTAATACCAACCCAAGGAGGGACCATCAGTTGTAGTTGTTGTAGTGGGAGTTGTAGTTGTTGGGAGTTATAGTTCACCCGCATTCAAAGAGCATTCTATACTCCACCAATGATGGAATGGAATCAAACTTCCCACACAGAACTCTCATAACCAAGAGAAAATACTATAAGAGTTTGGTGGGTATTGACCTTGAGTCTTGGAGTTGTAGTTCCCCTATATCCAGAGAGCACTATGGACTCAAACAATGTTGGACCAAACTTGGCATGAATACTCAATATGCCCAAATGTGAAAACAGATGGAGTTTGGGGAAAATAGACCTTGACATTTGGGAGTTACAGTTTCTGGGATTTATACTTAACACACAAAGAGCATCCTGAACTCTTGCAACAATGGAATTGAACCAAACTTGGCATATTGAACTCTCATTACCAACAGAAAGTACTGAAAGGGTTTTCTTGGGAATTGACCTTGAGTTTTGGAGTTGTCGTTCACCTATACCCAGGGAGCACTGTGGACTCAAATAATGATGGATCCTGACCACACTTGGCATGAATACTCAATATGCCCAACTATGAACACACATGGAGTTTGGGAGAAATAGACCTTGACATTTGGGAGTTGTAGTTCACCTACATCCAGAGAGCACTGTGGACTTAAATAATGATGGGCGGGCGGGCAGGCCTCTTCCTCATGGGGAGGGGGACACTCTACCCCTTTCCGACCCTCCCTCTGCTCACCTCAGCCTCTCTGTCGGCCTTTCCTCCTCCTCAAATGGTGACCGCTGGGAAGGGGGCGGGGCCTGAGTGACATCATACTTCCCTCCTCCCTCCCTCGATTAGAGGCTGGCTGGCTGGCGTGTGCGGAGGGGAAACGGCCAAAGGAGGCAGCGCCCCGGCCTACTCCTTCGCCGCCCGGCCCTTCCCCCCCCCGCAAGCAGCAGCAGGAGTTCGGCAGGAGGGGGAAGAAAGGGTATATTGGAGGTTTTTCCACAGAACACCTGATGATCGCTCATGGCACACTAGTGTGCCGCGACACACCGGTTGGGAAACACTGTTCTAGAGCATGGCCATATAGTAGGCATGAGAAAAAAGTTGTGAAAATTAAAAGATTCGTAAGAAATTCGTAAGAAATGCTACTTTTGAGTATTTCCGCACCTGGAACGCCAACCAGGAAGTGGACTTTCTTTATAGAACTTCGGGGGCCAGGATTTTCTTAAGTATTGTTATTAGGTCGTAAGGGGGGGGGGCACCCTCCTTCTCTCTCCCCACCCTCCCGCCTCCCTTGCCAATAAGTATTATGGCAAGGCAAGCCCTAAACTCGCTCCTTCTTGCGGCTGGAAGCCTGGAAAAATGTAAACAGAGAGGTTTACTCAGAAGTAAATCTGCAAAGGAAGTAAACAGAGAGGTTTACTCATGAGTAAATCCGCAAAGGAGGGCACTTTGGATGAAGTGCCCTCCTTTGTGGATTTACTTCTGAGTAAACCTCTCTGTTTACATTTTTCCAGGCTTCCCTGCCTCTCCTGCCTGCCAGGATCTAAAGCATCAAAGAGTATTGGGGTGAGAAACCAACCTAATGTATAATAGAATGAATGCTAACTTATAGAGTAAGTGCCTAAATATTATAAGTAATCCAACTGGTCATACCTACATTCCATGCACATGCAATAATACAGCAGTAATAACAATGGGTCTAAGAAGAGGTAAAATTCAAACCGAAGTATTCTGACTGTGGTCCCTCCTCAAGCGGTGCAAACTGCAAACAGGAGGCAGCCTCTCCCGGGAAAAGCCAAAAGCCCGGGCACAGCGTTTGCTGCCTGGGTTTACATACATATTCTTGGGGGGGGGGGGGGATTTGCTGCAGAAGCCCGGGCTCATAGAGAAGAGCCCGTTTGCACCGCTTGAGGAGGAACCAGTCAGAATACTTCGGTTTGATTTTTACCTCTTGTTATACCCATTGTTATTACTGCTGTATTATTGCATGTGCTTGGAATGTAGGTATATGGCCAGTTGGATTACTTATAATATTTAGGCACTTACTCTATAAGTTAGCATTCATTCTATTATACATTACGTTGGTGTCAAGCCTTGATGCGCTTTAGATCCTGGCAGGGCAGGAGGAGTGGACGGCTCTCCCTGCCCCTCCTGCCTGCCAGGATCTAAAGCCTTGAAGAGGCTTCATGAGGGGCCAACTTCAGCCCTCCAGGTGTTTTGGACTTCAACTCCCACCATTCCTCACAGCCTCAGGCCTCTTCCTTTTCCTCTCAGCCTGGGCAAACTTGGGCCCTCGCTCCCTCAGGATCGGGGTGAGAGAGAGGCAGCGAGGAGCGAGGGGCTCCTCCTTTTTTTTTGCTGCTTCCAAGAATAGAATACCCCCTCCCTCCCTCCCTCCCTCCTTCCTCCCTCCTTCCTATTTGGAGAGTCCCATCTAGAATTCAGTGTGGTTTATTCAAGTTTTGGCCTAAAACTCCCAGAAATTCCAGCCAATTTACCAGCTGTTAGGATTTCTGGGAGTTGTAGGCCAAAACCATCTGAATGCGCATGCGCTGGCATACGAACTACTAACGAAATTCGTTAGTAGTTACGTTACATTTTAGAAATTTTTGGAAATTTTTTGTAAGTCTTTCTATTACTAATAAAAAAAATCCCCCCCCCCCCCTTTAGATTTTTGATTCCCTATTTTTGGGTTCTAAACCATGCCTACCATATAGCCCACAAAAACCTACAACAACCCAAGGAAATAGAATCCACCTAAAATTTAGGAAGAATATCTAGGCTGTAAGATCCATTTGAGAGTGGAATAGATTGCTTCAGAGATTGGTAGACTTTCCTCCTTCCGAGGTCTTTAGACAAAGGTTGGATGGGCATCTTTCAGGAGTGCTTTAGCTGTGTCTTCCTGCCTGGCAAAATGGAGTTGGACTAGATATCCTTTTGTGACCCCTTCTCATTCTAAGATCCTGAGATCCTAGAGGCATCCAAACACGGGTCCCCTTCTCCCCCCACCCCACATCTTAATCAAACTCGATTTATCCGCCCTTAAGCACTATTAATTCGCCATTTACAACCCTCTGCCTCCCTTCCCAACGCGCCGACATGAAAGCGAGGAGAGGAAAGACCCCATTAAACACTGATAGCGGAGCTTTAAATGTATTTTTAGCGCTGCCGTTTAATGACTTGGAGGCAGTTTTAACTACAAGCCACAAAATCCACCGAAATGCACTTTCATTTAGAGAGGAAATCCAAACTTTGTCGCTGTGCAGTCCAATTACGGGAGTTTTATGCCGTCCTATATGTCGCGGGGAGATTAAAGCGGCTTAGGAGAGGGAGGCCTAAGTGGGAAGCCAGAGCCCGGCGAGCCCAGGATTTCCATTTTGCAAAGAAAGGGGGGAAAAACCCGAAGAAGAATGAAATGGCATTGCTCATAGTCACATCCAGAAATGTTTTCAGGCATAAGATTGCATCTACACTGCAGAACGAATGCAGTTTTGACGTCACTTTGAATGCCATGGCTCAATGTTATGGAGCCTTGAGATGTGGAGATTTAGAACAGGCATGGGCCAACTTTGGCCCTCTCTCCAGGTGTTTTGAACTTCAAAAACAGCCAGTAGGCTGTTAGGAATTGTGGGAGTTGAAGTCCAAAACACCTGGAGAGAGGGCCAGGAGCGGCCTCACCTATCCGGGGGGGGGGTAGGCAAACCTTATTTTTGCGCCCCCCCCGGTGGCTCCTGGACGGCCTTGCGCATGCGCGCTGGCATCCCGCGCGGCCCCGCAAGTGCGTCCTGCGCGGTGGCGCGCACGCACGGCGACGTCCCAGCCCAGTTGCGCATGCGCTGGCGTCCTGCCCGGCTGCGCGAGTGCGGAGTGGTGGCGCGCACACGCCGCGCGACGCCCTGGCCGCCGCGCATGCGCAGTGGCGCCCTGCCCGGCCGCGCAAGGGTGTCCCGCCCAGCCGCGAGTGCGCCCCGAGTAGTGGCGTGCACACGCGGCAACGCCCGGCCAGCCGCACATGCGCCGTGGCGTCCTGCCCGGCCGCGCAAGGGTGTCCCGCCGCCGCGCACGCCGGGTGGCAGCGGCGCGCCTGGCTGCGGAGGCGCAGCGGTGGGGCGGGCGGCGGCCAGCGGCGCGCCCTCCCAGTTCGCGACACCCCCTCCCAGGTACCATCACCCTACGTGACCGCGTAGGTCGCGGAATGGGCGGGGCCGGCCTGGAGAGGGCCAAAGTTGGCCCAGCTTTAGAAAGTCGATGTTGCCTCATAAAACTACAATTCCCAAAATCTCATAACATTGAGTCAGGGTAGTTAAAGTGGTGTCAACAACTTTGGGTGAGTCACACATTCTTAGCCCCAGAAAACCCCATGGGAGGTTTGCTTTAGGGCAGGGGTGGGCTATTTTTTTCCCCCAAGGGGCCACATGAGAGCCAAAAATATTATTTATTTATTTATTTATTTATTTATTTATTTATTTATTTATTGGGCTTCTAGGCCGCCACTCCCGGGAGGCTCGGGGCGGCTCACAGCAAGTAAAATGTACAATAAAACACATTAAAATAGAACACTCAATAAAACACACAATAAAACATCAGATTAAAATGCAATATGCTGTACGGAGTACAGAGACAGCAGAATGCAGTGAGGCAACAACATCAGCGGGCTATGCGCACAGGCATCTAGAGGCCAAAGGCCTTCTGAAAGAGGAACGTTTTACATGCCCGTCTAAAGGGCAGGAGGTCTCGGAGGGCTTGGGTTTCGGCCGGGAGAGCGTTCCATAGCGTGGGAGCGATTACAGAGAACGCTCTCCTCCGGGTTGCAGTTAGCCTAGAGACCTTAGCAGACGGAATGGCCAGCAAGTTGGTGTTTTCTGACCGTAGTGATCTTGTAAAAGTGTAATAATAATAATTATGGAGGGCCACACCTAAAGGCTGAACTACATTCTAATCTACATAATTTATTTATTTATTTACTATACTTACTATATATTACACATCATTAATGCAACTGTCTGTCGACCTTTGCAGCCCGAAAGACAGTTGCATCTGTCAAGTAGGAGATAAAGGTACCACATTAAGTGGGGAGGCAAATTTTGACTGAATTGTGAGGCCGTTAAAGAACTGGGTGTAGGTGAACTACAACTTCCAAACTCCAGGTCAATTCCCAAGCAAACCCTTTCTGTACTTTCTGTTGGTAAGGAGAGTTCAATATGCCAAGTTTGGTTCAATTCCAGTGTTGCAGGAGTTCATGATGCTCTTTGATTGTGTGTTAACTATAAATTCCAAAAACTGTAACTCCCAAATGTCAAGGTCTATTTTCCCCAAACTCCATCTGTGTTCACATTTGGGCATAGTGAGTATTCATGCCAAGTTTGGTCTTGATTCAACATTGTTTGAGTCCACAGTGCTCTCTGGATAGAGGTGAACTACAACTCCAAAACCCAAGGTCAATGTCCGGCAAACTCTTATAGCATTTTCTCTTGGTTATGGGAGTTCTGTGTGGGAAGTTTGTGTCTTTCTGCCATTCCTGCCAGGATATCTATGTTGTGTTCATCGAAACAGGCCCAGGTTTCACACTGAGTGCATAAATACATTTAAAAACATATTAACTATCTGTATTACTGTGTTAGCGTGTCATTTTGGTTGGTGGTGTGCCCCAGGATTTTGTAAATGTAAAAAATGTGCTCAAAAAAGGTTGAAAAACACTGACCAGGTAGGGAATTAATCACGCATGGCCATCTGTTGGGAGGGATCAGATTGTGTCTTCCAGCCTGGCAAAAGGGGGTTGAGCTGGATAGCCTTTGGGGTCCCTTCCATTTATAGAATCCAGTGATATAGATTTTTAAACCATGGCTGGATTGCCGTCTGTCGGGAGCAATCAGATTGTGTCTTCTTGCCTGGCCAAATGGTGTTGGGCTGGATGGCCTTTGGGGGTCCCTTTCTATGTGTACGATTCCATGAGTTCCAATAACCCATTTCCCCCAACACATCTGAATGAGATTTGCACCGTCCTGCTTTCCATCTTCCGGATAGCTCAATGCTATTATGCTAAACCACAGCGAAAAGTGGAATTGACTATTTTCTCCACTTTGGGCTCCCCAAGGTCGCGGTTATGTCTTTCTTCTCTTGTTTTCTTTAATGCTCTACTACAGTGTTTCTCAACCTGGGGGTCGGGACCCCCAGGGGGGTCGCGAGAGGGTTTCAGAGGGGTCGCCAAAGACCATCAGAAAACATGTATTTCTGCTGGTCTTAGGAAGCCCTTTCGCAGAGAAGGCTGAAGATCTCTCCGCTTTTCCTTCTCTTTCTTTTTGGAAACAGACTGCGAATTCTCCCACCTAAAGCTCTTCTCTGCTGTGATTGGCAGGCCTCCCAGCCAAGGGGAGGGCTGATTCTGAGACTCCAAGCGGGGGATGGGAGAGCAGGTGTGCTTGGCACATGGCAGCATGGTGCACATGTGTGGGTGAGGGGGAGTGTGTGAGGTGGGATGGAGGCTCACGCCAGCTAGTTCCTTCAAGGCATGAGGGTTCTGTGTAGGAATGTTGACCCAATTCTATCATTGGTAGGGCGCAAGGGGCTCTTTGATTGTAGATGAACTATAAATCCCAGCAACTACAACTCCCAAATGTCAAGATCTATTTTCCCCAAACTCCACCCGTGTTCACATTTGGGTATATTGAGGATTCGTGTCAAGTGTGGTCCAGATCCATCATTGTTGAGTCTATAGTGCTCTCAGGATGTAGGTGAACTACAACTCCCAAACTCAAGGTCAATGCCCACCAAACCCTTCCAGTATTTGCTGTTGGTCATGGGAGTTCTGTGTTCCAAGTTTGGTTCAATTCCATCGTTGGTGAGTTGAGAATGCTCTTTGATTGTAGGTGAACTATAAATCCCAGCAACTACAATTTCCAAATGACAAAATCAACCCTACCCCCCCCCCCCCCAAACACAACACAGTTATGAAGTAGCAATGAAAATAATGTTATGGTTAGGGGGGTCACCACAACTTGAGGAACTGTATTAAGGGGTCGCACCATTAGGAAGGTTGAGAAACACTGCTCTACTATATGCTTCATTTCCCCCCCTATATGAAAATATGTATATATGTGGATTTTCTATCCCACTTTGATCCCAGATTTTAATAACCCGGACTCAGAGGTTTGCATGTCGGTGGGTGTTTTGAAATGATAATCAACTTGTTCCTTTGCAAATATGTTTTGTATTCCAAAGTGACATCTGTGTAGATGTTTTACATTTAAAAAGGGAGGGGGGTCGAGGAATAGAGGGACGGACGCGTTCCCCACCAACTTCAGTTTCTCTTTTCTCTTCCTTTTTTTTTTTTTTTGCAAAAGTCTGCCCTTGATTCGTCCCCAAGTCTTACTGGAAATTCAGGTTGTCAGTTCCACTCTGCCGAGATAGTTTTCAGGGGAAATAATACGGGGGAAAGAAAGAGGATCCCATTCGCCACACTTCTCGGCTTGTAAAGCGGGCCCAGGGAGAAGTGGGTGACAGTTTTATTGGGGTTTCCAGCGGCAGATCTGTCCTCTCCTTTGATGGGTCGCTGAGCACAGGTTCCGCTCTTGTCGCTTGCTAACAAATGTCCCTTCCCCAACCCAGTGCCCTAGACACGAGGGATTAACACCCCCGTCACCCACAGGCAGCACAATAGGACAGACAAAAGGATCACACAGAATAGTTGCAGGTATTATTATTATTATTATTATTATTTGAGACACCACAGCAGACAAGATCACTCTGCGGGCTGTTGTATTGGATCACACGTTGGACACTTCCCAAGTGTCTAGGACTGTCTGATGTATAGTAATAGTAATAATAACGATAGTAGAAGTAGTAGTAGTTGTTTTTTACTGACACAAAAACACAGTAGGTCACAGCAAACAAGATATATATGCTGGACTTCTTCTTCTTCTTATTTCCTCACGTCATCCTCGCGCCAGCATAGGCAGCAGCTGCAGAGCTGTTTGGGCTGGAAGTCAGCCTGAAGAAAACGGAAGTCCTCTACCAGCCCGCACCACAGGAAGAACACCATCATCCCCACGTCAGCATAGGCCAGTGTTTCTCAACCTTTTTTGAGCCGAGGCACATTTTTTACATTTACAAAATCCTGGGGCACACCACCAACCAAAATGACACAAAATGTTTTATGGCGTTTCGGCACCTCTTTTACACAACAGGCTGCATATGCAGGGTGCAAAGAGTAGGCAAAATAATAATAATAATATAGTGAAACTAGCAATATACACAATTACAAAAGTTTTATAAAGTTAGTGTATCAATATAGTGAATTTGAAAAACGGAGTACAGTTTGGCACCCACATGATGTTGGCACCTCCATGGGAGAAAAAGGAAAAATCTTCCCTTACCGCGTTGGATTAGGCTCTGTACTGGATAATCTGCAATATATAGAAGTTCAATATATAGGAGTTATCCACAGAGGGCAGCATGTGAAGCAGGAGAGGAGCGCAAGTGGGCGGTTCCAAAAGTTATCCACAAGTGGGCGGCTCCAAAATGACATGGCGTTTATTTGGAGCCGCCCATTGGGCTCCTCTCCTCCTTTGCATGCTGCGTAACGCTTTCCCCTCGCAGCAGGGGGCGTCTGCGGACAGAGCCTAATACCAACGTGGTAAGGGAATATTTTTTCTCCCATGGAGGAGGACAAAATAATAGCGGCGGCAAAAGGAGGGGGGAAGGAAGGGGGGCAAAAAATTTTTCTGGAGGCACAGCTGGAGCTCTGCAAAGGCACAGGAGTGTGCCTAGGCACACTGGTTGAAAAAGACTGGCATAGGCACATCTCTGCTTAAGTCCGTTCAGCAGTTCACCTCCCTGGGAAGCATCATCTCTTCAGATGCCAAGATTGATAAAGAGATCGATCACAGATTAGCAAAGGCATAGAGTGCATTCGGAAGGCTTCACAAAAGAGTCCGGAGCAACAAGCATCTGAGGCAAAGCACCAAAATCAGTGTGTACGGAGCTATCGTACTGTCTGTTCTCCTCTATGGGTCTGAAACATGGGTCACTTATCGCCAACACCTACGACTCCTTGAACACTTTCATCAGCGCTGTCTTCGCACAATCCTAAATATACACTGGACCGACTAAGGGAATAATGTTGCTGTCCTTGAGCAAGCAGGGATCACCAGCATTGAGGCCATGCTATTGAGAACACAGCTGTGCTGGGCAGGGCACGTCTCTAGGATGGAGGACCCCCGCCTGCCAAAGATACTACTCTATGGTGAACTCGCCACGGGTCAGCGCAAGAGAGATATAAAAAGAGATATGACTCCCTGAAACAACATCTCAGGCTCGGCCAGATTGATCACCAACAATGTCCACCCTGGCCTCACATCGGGAGGCATGGAGACGCACTATCCACAATGCTGCGGCCTCTTTCAAGAAGACACGCCGAATAGGTCTCGAAGAGAAACGACAACGCAGAAAGAACCGCAACTTGGAAACAACATCACCCAAGGAGACTTTCTGCAGTGCTTTCTGCAACCGAACTTGCCTATCTCGGATTGGCCTTTTTAGTCATCAACGCGCTTGTAAACCGCGTGGGATGAGTCCTTCCTAAGAATCTTCGTTCGCGAAGTAATGCCGAGAGAGATTATTATTTGAAATACCACAAGATGAGTCCACAGCTGACAAGGTCACTCTGCTGGCTGTTGTATTGGATCACACATCAGACTCTTCCCAAGTGTCTAGGACTGTCTGATGTATAGTAATAGTAATAATAATAATAGTAGTAGTAGTAGTAGTAGAAGTAGTAATAGTTTTACTGACACGAAATCACAGTATGTCACAGCAAATGAGATATATATGCTGGACTTATTATTATTATCATTATTATTATTATTTGAAACACCACAAGATGAGTCCACAGCTGACAAGGCCACTCTGCTGGCTGTTGTATTGGATCACACATCAGACTCTTCCCAAGTGTCTAGGACTGTCTGATGTATAGTAATAGTTATAACAATAATAATAATAATAGCTGTCCAGCGGTCCTTGAGTTAATGCATCAAAGATCTACAAGTGTATTCCTAGAACAGTGTTTCCCAACCTTTTTTGAGCCGCGGCACACTTTTTACATTTACAAAATCCTGGGGCACACCACACACCAAAATGACACAAAACGACACTCTAACACAGTAATACATATAGCTAATATTTTTTAAAATGTATTTATACACTCAATGTGAAACCTGGGCCTGTTTCGATGAACACAACATAGATATCCTGGCAGGAATGGCAGAAAGACACAAACTTCCCACACAGAACTCCCATAACCAAGAGAAATGCTATAAGAGTTTGGTGGGCATTGACCTTGAGTTTAGGAGTTGTAGTTCACCTATATCCAGAGAGCACTGTGGACTCAAACAATGTTGGATCAGGACCAAACTTGGCATGAATAGTCAATATGCCCAAATGTGAACACAGATGGAGTTTGGGGAAAATAGACCTTGACATTTGGGAGTTACAGCTTCTGGGATTTATAGTTAGCACACAAACAAAGAGTATCCTGAACTCTTGCAACAATGGAATTGAACCAAACTTGGCATATTGAACTCTCATTACCAACAGAAAGTACTGAAAGGGTTTGCTTGGGAATTGACCTTGAGTTTGGAAGTTGTAGTTCACCTATACCCAGAGAGCATTGTGGACTGAAATAATGATGGATCCGGACCACACTTGAAATGAATGCTCAATATGCCCAAATAGGAATGCAGATGGAGTTCAGGGGAAATAGACCTTGCCATTTGGGAGTTGTAGTTGCTGGGATTTATAGTTCCCCTACAATCAAAGAGCATTCTGAACCCCACCAATGATAGAACTGGGCCAAACGTCCCACACAGAACCCCCAGGTGGCTCCCTTCCTGAATGGCTCTCTCCCTCTTCCACACCAGAAGGGAAGGCACTCACTCGGTCCGCGGTTGCCTGCCTTCCTTCCTTCTTTCCTGTGGTTTGAAATGAGAAGCTGGTGGGCCTGCCTCGGACTGTGCTCCTCACTTCCACTTCCGTTCCCCGCCCTCCCTCGATTGGAGGCTGGCTGGAGAAACGGCTGAAGAAGGTGGCACCCCGGACCCTTCTTCTTTGCCGCCGCCCGGCCCTTCCTCCTCCTCCTCCTCCCCGAAGCATCAGCAGCAAGAGTTTGGCAGGAGGGGGAAGAAAGGGGGGAAGAGAGGTTTTCCTGCGGCCCACCAGGTGATCACTTACGGCACACTAGTGTGCCACGGAACAGTGGTTGGGAAACACTGTCCTAGAATGTATTTCAATGATGTAATACTGTTTCCTGATTAATGAAACCGGACTTTGTGTCATGACTATTGGAATGCTGGAGGCATGGTTTTGCAGTCCGTGCCGTTGCTTCTGACGCTGTGTGCTGAAGAAGGCGGATGGATTTACTACGTGCTCTGTATATAGCTGTAAATAAAACAGTTTGATTGTTTTATGGCTGCAACTTTCGTCGGTCCTTTATCACCAAAAGCAGGGTGTGCCGTAGCTCCGGTATTATTATTATTAATAATAGAGTCACTTTCTCAGGAACTGGAAAAGCTGGCACGATATGAGGATTTGCAGATCGAACTGCAAAGACTCTGGCACAAGCCAGTCAAGGTGGTCCCAGTGGTGATCGGCACACTGGGTGCAGTGCCTCAAGACCTTGGCCTGCACTTAAACACAATCGGTGCTGACAAAATTACCATCTGTCAGCTGCAAAAGTTGGATCTGCATGCATTATTTGCCAATACATCACACAGTCCTGGACACTTGGGAAGTGTCCGATGTATGATCTAATACAGGGCTGCCCAACTGGCGGCCCGGGGGCCGTACATGGCCCCCCAGCCTGTTGGACACGGCCCCCGCTATGCCCCCGGCCGCCATTTTTATTTTTTAAAAAAAATTCTAATTTTTTTAAAAAAATGGCGGCGGGGGGAGGGGGGGCAGGGAGGAGGGAAGAGAGCTAGCTCCTCCTCCCTGCACCGCCCCTCCGTCCCTCTCTTCACGCCGCCGCTGCGAGATCGCAGCGACGGGCGGGAGGGGAGGAGGAGGAGGCGGGGCAGGGAGAAGGAAGGGAGCCAGCTCCCTCCTCCTCCTTGCCTTGCCCCCTCCGTCCCTCTCTCCGCTCCGCCACTGCGATTCGGTTCGCAGCGGCGGGGGGGAGGGGAGGAGGAATCCTCCCTTCCTCCTCCTCCTCCTCCTTCCCGGCGCCGCTGGTGTCCCGATTGCCATGGCGCCAGGGAAGGAGAAGGACTCCTCCCTCCCTCCTTCTCCTTCCCTGGCGCCGCGGCGATTGGGACGCCGGCGGCGCTGGGAAGGGCGGGAGGGAGCGAGGGGGCAGGCCTTCCAGGGAGGCCTGCGGGAGAGTTTTCGCCCAGCTCTCGCGTCCCTCTGACCAGGTCAGAGGGACGCGAGAGCCGGGCGAAAATCGTCCCGCAAGCCTGGATGGATTTTCGCGGGGGAAGCGAGAACCGGGCGCTCACTTCCCCCGTGAGCCATCCAGGCCTGCGGGCGAGGGGGCGGAGCCGCAGAAGCTTCCTCGCGTCTTCGCCCCCTCGCCCAAAGCATCACAACAGCTGTTGTGATGCTTTGGGCGAGGGGCAGAGCCACGGAAGGCTCCCGTGGCTCCTCCTTCTCTCCCAAGCGTCACAACAGCCTCGGAAGTGGGCAAAATCGCCCGCTTCCAAGGCTATTGTGACGCTTTGGGAGAGGGAGCGGAGCTGCGTGGCCGGGGGCGTGGCCACTCGGCCCCCAGGTGATCGGCCCCCAGAAAGTCCGGCCCTTGGGTCGGCAGAAGTTGGACAGCACTGATCTAATACAACAGCCAGCATAGGGATCTTGTTTGCTGTGGACTCATCTTGTTGTATTTATAATAATAATAATAATAATAATAATAATAGAGTGACTTCCTCTGGAACAGGAGCGTTGTGACTTCATAGAACCTCTGACATGATGCACCCTGTCCCAGGCTGGAGAGCATGCCTGGAGAGCATCAGAGTTGTGCTATTTATTTATTTACTAGCTGAGGACCTGGCGGTGCCCGGGTTATTTGAGGAAGGCGTTGTATGCCAAGTTTGGTTCCTATTAGATGTGTATGTGGTTTGCAGTGGTCTCAGGAACTTAGTGAAGGTGCTGCGAGTCCCGGGGGCCTAGTCAGGAAAATCAAGTTGAGGGAGCCTAACAATACCCCATGTGCTGAGGCCTAGTCAGGAAAATCAAGTTAAGGATGCCTTGTTGTCAATTTTGGGCCTGGTCTGTGGTGTATAAGGGGCTACAGTGTTGTTTTGGAAGTGAATGAGGTGAAGGTACTTCATATCCCATTATTCATGGGCCATCCTGCCCTAAACCACACCAGGTTGTGAAGTGGACCATTGGGCCCCTGTTTGCCAATTTTTGTCCTGATCCGTCACTGATGTGGGCCGCAGTGTCTGACTGACTGAGGCTTTTCCTTTTTCCTCTGAGTCACCTTAGAATGTTGGAATGTGGATGGCCATTCGGAGTCCGTTATGCAAATACGATTTCAGTGGCAGCCAATCCCCTCTGTCTGGGGCCGTTTGGGCATGGTATGTGATTTTTAGAGGCTACAGTGTTGTTTTGGAAGTGTATGAGGAGAATGTACTGCAAATCCCATCATTCGTGGCCCATCCTGCCCTAAACCACACCAGGTTGTGAAGTGGGCCATTGTTCCCCTGCTTGCCAAGTTTGTTCCTGATCCGTCATTGCTGTGGGCCGCAGTTGGTGACTGCCTGAGGCATTTCCTTTTCCCTCTGAGTCAACTTGGAATGGTGGAATGTGGTTGGCCTATCGGTGTACGTTATGGCAACCAATCCCCTCTGTCTGGGGCCATAGAATGTTGGAGTTCTGAGGCTGGCCAATCAGAGCCCATTATGCAAATAATCCTACAGTGCCAGCCAATCGAAATGCTTGCACATATTCCTCCCTCCGCTCGGTCGCTCGGCCACACCACCGCCCGCAAACACTGACTTTTATTATATTTAACTAGCTGAGGACCCGGCGGTGCCCGGGTTATTTGAGGAAGGCATTGTGTGCCAAGGTTGGTTCCTATTAGATATTTATGTGGCTTGCCGTGGTCTCAGGAACTTAGTGAAGGTACCGCGAGGGGGCCATGCTGCATCCCCCTCCAAACAGCACCAGGATGTTGAGTGGGTCATGGGCGCTGTGTGTGTCACATTTTGTCTTGATCATTCTCTGGATGAGGGTTGCAGTGGTGTCTGGAAGTGAGGGAAGGTACTGGAAGTCTCAGGATGAGTGTTGCAGCGTTCTCAGAAAGTGAGTGAAGGTACTTCAAATCCCATCATCCGTGGTCTGTCCCACTCAAAACTGCACCAGGATGTAGAGTGGGTCATGGGTACTCTGTGTGCCAAGTTTGGGTCTGGTCTCTGATATGTAGGGGTTGTTTGGGAAGTGAATGAGGTGAAGGTACTGCAAATCCCATCATTCGTGGCCTGTGGACTCCTATTTGCTATGCTTGGTCCTGATCCGTCATTGCTGTGGGCCGCAGTGGCTGAGTGCCTGAGGCCTTTTGCTTTCCTTCTGAGTCACCTTAGAAGTGTATTGGGTGAAGGGACTGAACACTCCATTTCCAACAGAAAAAAACTGTCAACTGGCTAGCTTCACCTCCACTTATCCTCCGATGGGATTTGCCTATCTTTCAAAATGTGTGCTTATTAGCAAATTAACTATTATACGTATTCAAATAAACATTTCCTCAAGGTATATTTGTGTCATCATTGTTTTTATGCAACCAATCATTGATTCATATATGTATTCATTCAAATTCATATGGTTAAGGACTTGATTATGTCCTTTTAATTTACAACATAAATTAAACATTCATCATTGGCATTTCTTCATTTCAAGATAAGATTTACAGTTATACTTTCATTATTATCATTACTCATCAAATTAAATCATATGGGGTAGTTACTTCTTCATTTCAAAATAAAGTTTCCAGTTATACATTCATTGTTGTCATTGCTCATCAAATTAAATCATATAAGGTAGTTATACTGTACTGTTGATCAAATTAGATCATATTTCTATTATGCACCATCAGTCTGAGTCATAGGGAACATTTCAACCATCATATTACATGGAAGTCATCATTTTTAAATTTTCAAAACAATATTATACTGTGAATGATGGCTCTATTCTAATATCTTGGCCCTCTTTTTTACTGTTGAGCAAGTTAGGGCTCCAGAGTCAGGCTTAGTGGAGGTGTGTTATAATAATGTTATATTTTGCCTTTAGTGTGGACTTGAAATGGCAGGGGATCCTTCCTCTTGTATTGCAAGTTCTCTTGCTGTTATACTGCCCTCCTTGTAGTATGCTATCTGTCTCTTATGAAAGGGGGATTGCTGTTTCCTTTCTAATTGCACTGCAAGGCTTTTGTGTTCCTTTTGCTGGGCGTGGGTTCCTATGTTTTGGCTTGTGCCACCACCCAAGTCAATCCTCCTGGTAATAGTTCCTTCCACGTAGTGCTCTGAAACTCTGGTGAAAGCTTGAAAAACTGTGTGCTCCCGTGTGTCAGGGGGAGCGTTTGTAGGTCTCCCGTTTTGGGTACGTTACCTACAGTTGAATTCGAAGGGTCTTTCGTCCCAGCTCCTACTGTGGTGTGTCTTTTGCGGGTTAGGATTCTTCCTCCTCCCGTTCTTCGGCGTTGTCGATCTGGCTGCGTTGAGGCGAAGGTGAGGTGTTCGCTTAAAGGCGTATGCCTTAGTTTCGGTCTGCGAGTGCAGCAAGCGGCTCTTTCCCAATGTGGGGTCGCGTCTGTCTTGTTGCTGGAAAATGAGTGATTCCCCCGTTGTGGGGGGTTGCATAAAAACAATGATGACACAAATATACCTTGAGGAAATGTTTATTCGAATACGTATAATAGTTAATTTGCTAATAAGCACACATTTTGAAAGATAGGCAAATCCCATCGGAGGATTCACTGCCACTAGATAGGATAACATATTGCTTCACATAAGTGTTTACGCACTGTAAGCTTGCATTATTTTATTTAGCTTCACCTCCAGCCATTTATGCCTGCCTCAGGCCCTTCCCTTTCCTCTCTGTGCTGTGTTGGAATGTTGGGAGGCTGGCCAGTCACAGCCATTCATGGAAATAATCCCACAGTTGCAGCCAATCGAAACGCTGACACATATTCACTCGGTCGCACCACCCACCTACCGCCTGCAAACACTGACTTTTATTTATATACATAGATAGATAGATTTATTTATTTTTTCGATTTGTATACCGTCCTTCAAAAATTGGCTTAGGACGGTTTACAGTATATCAACCAATAGCAATTTAAAACAATCCAGGTATACAGTGAAATCATAAACGATTAAAATAGATTAACAATATGTACAGAAGAACATAAGAAGAGCCATGCTGAATCGGACCTCAGCCCATCTAGTCCAGCATTCTGTATCACACAGTGGCCCCCAGTTGTACACGGGGATCTCGAGCAGAAGGGAGGGCAAAACCCTGACCTGCTCCCGACCCCCCACAACCAGTACCCAGGGAAATCCTGCCTACCTCAACCATCTCCGAGGTGGCACTTGAATGTCCTTTTCAGTAACTACCGATACACTTGGTATCCATGAATCTGTCTAATCCTGCCTTGAAGCTGTCCAGGCTGACCGCTGTCACAACCTCCTCTGGAAGTGAGTTCCATGACCCAATGACCCTCTGGGTGAAGAAATATTTCCCTTTATTAGTCCTAATTTTCCTACCTTGGAGCTTCAGGGAGTGCCCTCTAGTCCTAGTGTTTTGTGACAAAGAAAATAATTTTTCTTTATTCACCTTTTCTATCCCATGCATGATTTTATACACTTCGATCAAGTCACCTCTTAAACGCCGTCTTTCAAGGCTGAAAAGACCAAGGCGTTGCAACCTGGTTTCATAAGGGAGCTGCTCCATCCCTTGGATCATTCTTGTTGCCCTTTTTTGTACCTTTTCCAGTTCCGTTATATCCTTCTTGAGGTGCGGTGACCAGAATTGTACACAGTACTCCAGATGTGGCCTCACCATCGATTTGTAGAGAGGCAATACAACATTTGCCAACCTATTTTCGATTCCCTTTCTGATCATGCCTAGCATAGAATTTGCTTTTTTCGCTGCTGCTGCGCACTGGGTTGACATCTTCATTGAGCTGTCCACCAAGACCCCAAGATCCCTTTCCTGGTTTGTCTTGGAAAGCTTTGACCCCATCAATTTGTAGGTGTAGTTGGGGTTCTTTGCCCCGATGTGCATGACTTTACACTTGTTTAGGTTAAAATGCATTTGCCACTTTGTTGCCCATTCACTCACTTTCGAGAGATCTTTCTGGAGCTCTTTACAGTCAGTTTCATTTTTAACGACCCTGAACAATTTAGTGTCGTCTGCAAACTTTGCTACCTCAGAATTTACTCCCACATCCAGGTCATTAATGAATAAATTAAAAAGTAACGGACCCAAAACTGAACCTTGGGGTACGCCACTTCTCACCTCTTTCCACCCAGAGAAGTGTCCATTTATTACCACCCTTTGTTTCCTACAGTTTAGCCAGGTTCTAATCCAGGACAAGACCTGTCCCCTGATTCCATGTACTCAACCAAAGTGGTTAAAGGTTAAATGCCTGACGGAAAAGGTCTGTTTTACATGCTTTCCGAAAGGCCAGCAACTGAGTGGTTGCTCGGACTTCCGATGGCAAAGAATTCCATAGGCTCGGTGCAACCGCAGAGAAAGCTCTTTGTCTTGTTGAAGACAAATAGATGTTTCGAAGGGATGTTTTGATCCTCTGATCGAAGCGATCTCTGGGGAAGATTTGGTAGTAGACGGTCCCTCAAGTACACCGGCCCCAGACCATACAAGGCCTTAAAGGTCAAGACCAACACTTTGAAGATGATCTGGTGCCCAATGGGCAGCCAGTGCAGTTGCTGTAGAGTTGGAGTGATATGAGCTCTGGCCGGTACTCTACCCAAGAGTCTCGCTGTTGCGTTCTGCACCAGCTTAAGCCTCCGGATGACCAACCAAGAAAGACCAATGTAAAGGGAATTACAGTAGTCTAGCCTCGAGATGACTGTTGCCTGGATTACCGTGGCTAGGTCGCGTTTGGTGACATAGGGCGCCAGCTGCCTGGCCTGCCGTAGGTGAAAAAAGGCAGATCTACTGACAATGGAGACCTGAGCCTCCATTGACAGTCGCAGGTCCAATTGGACCCCTAAGCATTTTACTAAGGATGACGGACGTAATGTCTCGCCGTCTAGCATAGGTAGCCGACACCCACCCCCACCTGGACGACCCAGCCAAAGGATCTCCATCTTTGATGGATTCACCCTCAACCCACTGGCTCGTAGCCAACCAGTCACAGCTTCAAGGCATAGTTGGAAACAATGGGGTACAGAGTCCGTCCGTCCGTCCGTCCTTAGCACAAGCTGGGTGTCATCAGCATACTGATGACACTCCAGACCAAAACTCCGCACCAATTTGGCAAGTGGTCACATGTAGAAGTGGTCACGTGTAGATGCCTTTGGCGACAATGGGGTTCCCAGATCTCCAAGCCTGGCCTGGCCTCTCCCAGCCTGAACCCCTTTCTCTGCATCCAAGTTGGGACCTGAACACACCCAAGTCATGATCCATTTCACTACGGCTCTCCGTTTCGCACGAAGCCACCGAGCGGCATCCCTTGTCTTCTTATCTCATCTCCCCGATCTGCTGATGCAGTTGCCGATACAACTGTAATGGATGGGAGAAACAGACTTTGGGCCGGAGAACTCACGTCAGCCGTTTAGATTTTAATGATGTAATCCTCCGCTTGAAGCGACAGCAGTTCTGGGAGCCCGAAAGAGAGGCAATTAAAGCCCATAAAAATGTGCGCGTCGGCAGGAATGGAGTCGGGTCCCTGGCTAAAGACCTCCTGGAGGGCTCTTTCTCCGAGGGCCGAGCGGAAATGTGCAGAATACTAAGTGGGATGCTGCACTCTTCTCCGATCAAGAAGCCTAACAGTGGATGGCAGCTGAAAAGACCAGTGCAAGGCTAGCCTGCATCAAGGAGATAATAGTGTCTAGATCAGTGTTTCTCAGTCTGGGGGTCGAGACCCCCGAGGAGTTGACAGGGGGTGTCAGAGAGGTCGGCAAAGACCATCAGAAAACACAGTATTTTCTGTTAGTCATGGGGGTTTTATGTGCCATGTTGGATTCAATTCCATCGTTGGTGGTGTTCAGTTCCATTGTTGGTGGCTCCCAGTTGAAATTTCGGATTACCTTCAAACAGGGGCGGTCCGACCTAATTAAGGCCTTGGGCGCCAACTCTGGGAAGGGCACCGCCACGCCCAACCGTTTTTTGCCGTAGCAAACCTCCCATGCTGCTGCGTCACACTTCAGCGCCAAAAGCCTGCAGGAGCTTCTGGGCATGCATGGAGATTTTTTAAATGTATTTATGCGCTCAGTGTGAAACTGGAGCTGAAGTTGAGCTCCGGAACCACTGTGCATGCCCAGAAAGCTCCTGCAGGCACTGAAGCCGAAGCCTGTAAAGACGTCACATCAGCACTCCGTCCGTGTCGGCACAAACAATGGCGGAGGCAAAGGGAGAGTTCACCTCTACCTTGCCTCTGCCCCCTGCTCAAACTTGGATGAATACTCAATATGCTGAATGCGATGGATGTTTAATAGGCCTTGACATTTGGGAGTTGTACCTGCAGGAGCTTCTGGGCATGCCTACAATCAAAGCATCCTGCAGGCGCAGAAGCCTGGGCCAAACACGTCACGTGACACAATTGGGCAGGCAGGGGCGGAGGCAAATGGGAAAGGGGCGGAGACAAAGGAAAACGGGGAGACAAGGGGGCACCAAAGGAATGTTTGCTTACCATATAAAATAACCTTAGACCGCCCCTGCCTTCAAAGTACTGGTATTGACCTTTAAGGCCTTGAATGGTCTGGGGCCAGTGTACCTAAGGGACCGCCTCACCCTATACTGTCCCACTAGACCACTGCGTTCAGAGTCACATAACCTTCTGGAAATCCCAAGCTGTAAGTCCTTCCATTTGACTTCAACACGGAGGAGAGCTTTCCGTATCATGGCATCAACACTGTGGAATGCGCTCCCTCCAGAAGTCCGTGCTCTTCCCAGCTTGCTGGCCTTTCGGAAGGCCTGCAAGACTTTGTTATTCCAACAGGCGTTTGGCCTTTAAATTGCAGGCCCTCTGCTATTGGAAACTGCAGGCTCTGTGACACCTGCTATTATGTGTGTTCGGGTTGTTGTTTTATTTTAGGATTTTTAATGTATATTTTAATGTATTTTATATATGTGGTTTTAACCATATTTTACTATGTGTAAGCCAGATGGGAGTGGCGATGGATAAATCCAAATAAATAAATACATAAATAAATAAATAAATAATGCTCTGATTATTGGTGAACTATAATTCCCAGAAACTACAACTCCCAAATGTCAAGGTGCATTTCCCCCAAATTTCACCAGTGTTCACATTTGAGCGTATTGACTAGCGGTGTCAAGTTTGGTCCAGATCTAACATTGTTTGAGTCCACAGTGATCTCTGGATATAGGCGAACTACAACTCCAAAACTCAAGGTCAATTCCCACCAAAGCCATCCAGTATTTTCTGTTGGTTGTGGGAGTTCTGTGTGCCAAGTTTGGTTTAATTTAGAACAACAAGTGCCTCACTTGAGGAGCGATACGTCACATCCTTCGGGAACAGACTCTCTGGGACTTATAGAGACTACCTATACTGGACTATATCCACACGCTCTGGGACAGAGAACACCTTGCTGTATATCTAATACTAGCTGTACCCGGCACGCGTTGCTGTGCCCTATTTAGGAGATGCGAGGAAGTCTGAGTATATAAGGGTTGGAATTGATGTTAGTTATGGTCTTGGTGGGGTCATGGCTGTGTTGTTGTGGGTTGTTTTGGTGGGTGGGATGTTGGGAGTCCTGTGGAGTTGTTTTTGTGTGTTGTTGCTGGCGTTCTGCATAGCTTGTGGATATACAATGTCTTTTTGTCTTTCTATCTGCTGTGTTGATGTAGAGGTTGATGCATGTGTGGGTGGGGTACTTTGGAAGTGAGTGGAGGTACTTGAAATCCCATTATCCATGGTGTGTCCTCCTCTAATCTGCAGTCGGATGGAGTGTGGGTCATGGGGGGCATTGTTTGCCAAGTTTGGTCTTTATCGGTCTTGGTTCTTGGACACAGTGGTCTGTGGGGAATGATGAGTTTTGAAGTACTACAAATCCCATTATCCTTGGAGGTACTTCAAGTCCCATAATCCATGGCCCACCCTCCTCCAAACTGTAGTAGAATGTAGCGTGGGTCATAGGGGCTCTGTGTGCCAAGGTAGGTTACTGTAAATTCAGGCCATACATAATGTCCCATGAGCTGAGGCCTAGTCAGGAACAGCAAGTTAATGAAGCCTTATTGTCAATTCAGGCCATACACAATGTCCAATGAGCTGAGGGCTAGTCGGGAGAATCAAGTTAATGAAGCCTTACTGTCAATTCAGAGCGTAAACAGCATTCCATTAATGTCAGATTCTTGCATTTGAAAAGTAATTCATGAGTCAACACAAGATGTATTATTGCAGTTTGAGATGAACTGCAGTGTGACATGTTTGACACCAGATGGCGCTGTCTCAAGACTGATGAATGGAATCTTGAGGATTTGTCAGTTGAAAGTGACAGTTGGTGACAGTTGGTTTATAAATATTTGTGAGGAAAGGATGTGTAGATAGGTAGCTGTGATGGCTGTTGTTTTTCGATGTTTTGCCAGTTATTGTTAAATACAATTCAATACAAAGTTATATATTTACCTTGTGAATTGTATGAGAGTTTCATTATTCACACGAACAGAGACTGGAGGTTTTTTGGGCCGATGAAGAATTAACATTCTATATTTCTGTTGCCTATCCGCTGTGACATAAATACTCGACGCCGAAGAATTAAGTGAGGCCTAGTCAGGGAAATTAAGTTAATGAAGCCTTACTGTCAATTTTGGGTGTGGTCTGTGATTTGTAGGGGTGTACATTTTCTGTGGGAAGTGAATTGGGTGTGTGTGTTTGTGCCTCAGCCCTTTGCCTTATCCTCCTCTGACAGTTTATTATGGGTTGGAATGTTCATGTTGGCTGGCCAGTACAGGAGTTATGCAAATCCGCCCTTATTGGCAGCCAATCATGTTGTCAGAATGTAGAGGCTGGGAGAGTCGTTGGCAGCCCCTGAGGATGCTGGAAATGTAGTTTTTTTTACTCGTTGTTTTGGGGGCCTTTTAGGTTTGGGGGGAGTTTCTTTGCTGCAAACGTACCTTGTCTGAGGCCTATTTCTGTTGGCAAGTTTGGTGTCTCTGCGTTGTAAGGTTTCTCTGTTTGGGACGGTCTTTCCATGACGACTCTTCCTTTATATATATAGATTGTGTAGAACTCTTGATGTGGTGAACTTTATTGTGTAGAACACCTTGATTGATATTTGTGTAGAACTCTCCTTGTGTTGAACGCATGTGTGTGGAACTTGATATGTCTTAGACCACTTATACTTTGGTGGACAGGAGATCACCACTATTTAATAGATACAATATAAGAAAGAGACGCATAAAAAAGCATATATATTGTTTTGATTCTTCTGGAATACCTTATTCATTAGTACCTCTGGCTTGTTGTTCTTTATTAAGTTTGGTTTAATTCCATCATTGGTGGAGTTCAGACTGCTCTTTGATTGTAGATGAACTATAAATCCCAGCGACTACAACTCCTAAATGACAAAACCAATCCCCCCTAACTCCACCAGTATTCAAATTTGGGAGTATCGGGTATTTGTACCAAATTTGGTCCAGTGAATGAAAATACATCCTGCATATCAGATATTTACATTACGATTCATAACAGTAGGAAAACGACAGTTATGAAGTGGCAACAAAAATAATGTGGTTGGGGGGTCACCACAACAAGAGGAACTGTATTAAGGGGTTGCGGCATTAGGAAGGTTGAGAAACACTGGTCTAGATTGAGACAAATCAAAGTCCTGCGCTCTTCTTCTTTCGTTAGACCTCACCTGGAATATTGTATCTGGTTCTGGATACAACATTTCAAGAAGGATGTAAACCAGGGCTGCTCAGGAAGTCGATCACGATCGACTGGTCGATCCCAGGACCGAAGGAGGTCGATCCCAGCCGGATGGGGCACTTCTAGAGGGGGCGGAGCCATGCCGCGCCAAGCCCCGTCCCCTCCCCCCTCTGGCTTCAGCGCTACCACTGCTTCTTCAGCCTTGAGGAGGTAGTGCCAAGCCAGTAGTGGCTATTTATGCACAATTCACGGACCAAATAAAAGTTAATTAAGAAAAACAACCTCCATGGCCAGCCCTTGGGAATGGCAGGAGTTGAAGCACAAAGGCCCCGGAGGGAGGGAGGGCCGAGCCTGGTCTCAAGGCAGGACACGCAAGGCGAGGAGCAGCAGCAGCGGTGGCTTCCCTCCCTTCCTCCCTCCCTTCTCCCCGCTACTCAGCCGGGGGTGGGGCCTCCCAGGGTGACATCACTCCCTCCCTCTTCCTCCGCCAGGCCCGCCTTTCTTGTTTGCTCAGTTGCCTCCCAGGTTGATGTCACTCCTTCCCTCTTCCTCCCTGGGAGGCGGGGAGTGAGCGGGGCCAGGAGTGAGTCCTCCGAGCTCAACTCCTGGCCCCGCCTCCCGCCTTGTGACAGCCATCGATCAAAGCTGAAGAGCAGCAGCCGGCCAATCAGGGAGCCTCCCTCCCTCCAGGGCAGGCGTGGCTCCGCGGACTCGGCCAATAGGAAGGTGAGGGGCCACTTGGAGGTGGAAGTCCACGGAGGGGGGTTCTCCCTGAGCTACGGATTGCAACCGAGGAGGAGGAGCAGCAGCGGCACTGAAGGAGACGGAGATGGGTGTCTCTCTCTCTATCTCCAGGGAGCCCCCCCTGAAGGAAGGAAGGAAGGCCCCCCCAGGCCTCTCCCCACTACTTTCCCTCCCTGGGCTGCGGGGATCCTAATCAGCCCCGGCAGATGGCCACCCCGCCACGGCCCCCAAGCCCCCAGGGCGAGGAAGGAAAGAAGGAAAGGCAGGCGCAGCTTGGGCCCCACCCTCCCTTCCCAGATCCCAAACAACAACTTTCAGTGCCAGTAGTAGAGGGGCCGTAATTCCAAAGTGTGGCCTAGGGCGCAAAACGGTGTTAATCCGGGCCTGACACTATGGTGCAGGGAGAAACCTTAAGCGGCTGAGGGGGAAAAGGAAAGGGACCGAGGCTGTGAGGAATGGTGGAAGTTGAAGTCCAAAACACCTGGAGGGAGGGCCAAAGTTGACCCATACCTGCTATGACCCCTCTTATTCCATAGCATTAGGCTTGGATTACCCATAAGGCCACCCTAGGCCATGGCCTAGGGCAGCAGCCATGGGGGGGGCAGGATATCCGGCCCCCCCAAAATTGAAAAAAAAAATTTAATCCGCCCCTCCTTCTTTCACTGAAGCGGTGCCCATGCGCGAGCGAGAAGGAGCCCCTAGGGCGTCTGACGTGGCTTCCATCCCCCCACCACCTCCTTGCGGACGGGCGGGCGGGCACCACTCCTTCCTTAAGTGAAGGAAGGAGGGGCGCCCGTGCAAGCAAGGAGGCAGCGGGGGGATGGAAGCCACGTCATACGCCCTAGGGGCGGCGGGACTTCCCCCGGCTCTTTCTCCCTCACGCTGGCTCCACCCCTCCTTCCTTCACTGAAGGAAGGGGCAGGCGGCGCCCGCGCGAGGGAGAAAGAGCCGGGGGGAAGTCCCGCCGCCCCTAGGGCATCTGACGTAGCTTACATCCTCCCGCCGCCTCCTTGCGCGCGGGCGGCCGCCGCTCCTTCCTTAAGTGAAGGAAGGAGGGGCACCCGTGCAAGCAAGTCCCACCCCTAGGGCGTATGACGTGGCTTCCCCCGCCACCTGCTCGTTCATGCAGGCGGGCACCGCTCCTCCCTTCACTGAAGGAAGGAGCGGTGGCTGGCTACCCGCGTGAGCGAGGAGGCGGCATCGGGAAGCCCCGTCAGATGCCCTAGGGGTGGGACTTTCCCCCGGCTCCTCCTCCCTCACGCCGGCTCCACCCCCTCAAGCGGCCCCGCCTCCTGGGGGCGGCACTTACACAGTGTGGCGTAGGGCACCACAAAACGTTGATCCGGGCCTGCATAGCATCGAAACATGGCCATTGAACTGGTGTCAAACTGCATTAATTCTTCATAATGCAGCGTTCCCTCACTACTTCACGGTTCACTTTTCGCGGACCCACTGTTTCGCGGCCTTAAAAGAAATCTGAATGAGATGCTTCCAAGGACGCAGTGAGCTACCATGATCCCTTATCCCTTAAAAGGAAAAAGGAAAGAGAGAGAGAAAATACCGACAACTTTCTAGTAGTAGCAAGAGCAAGAAACAAAAACAGCTGCGGGCATGTTTGTGAGAAAACATGCCATTTCCCTCACAAACTGCTCTTTCCAGGCTTTCTTCTTGGGGTCGGCACGTTCCAACCGCGCTCCGCACTAACCGAGAGCTGACATTGATGCTTCCCCAGCCGGCGGAAGAGACAGCTGAGTGGCAGCAAGAGACATATTTGTTGATGCTTCGAGATTATTTGTTGAAATGTGGACGCGGAAGGAAGCGTCTCCAAACATTTCTGTTCCGAGTTCCCCTCCTCGCCAAGGCTGTCTGCTCGCATTGAAGACTCGGGAAGATGGCTTTCCTTTGCATTCGCTTCACACAGACACACCGGGAGCAAGGCTGCACCTACACTGTTGCAGATTGGCCTCACTTAGACTGCCATGGCTCCATTCAGTGGAATCCTGGGATTTGTAGTTTGACGTTGCCAAAGACTCAACTCCCAGGATTCCATTGCATGGGGCAGTTCAAGTGCTAGGACACCTCCGCAAGCAAGAGTCCGAAAGTGGTTGGCTAGAACCCAGAACTTCAGTCCATGGCAATTAAAACTACACCCATACCATGGGAAGTCAGACTTGGCCATGGTGGTCCATGCTCTCGTTACACCCAGGATAGACTACTGCAATGCTCTCTACATGGGGCTGCCTTTGAAGACTGCTCGGAAGCTTCAAATAGTCAGGAGCTGTCCAACTTCTACCAGCCCAGGGGCCTGAATTCCGGTCACTGATGAGCTGGGGGGCCGTGAGGTCCGCCGCCCCAGCTTCACCCCCCGTCCCCACCCCGGCTCCACCCCCTCCACGCCCCCGGCTCCTCCCTCGCCCCGGCGCCCTCTCCCCTTATTTTAATTTAATATTAAATATATTTAATTCCATCCTCCCCTCTCCCCTTATTATAATTTAATATTAAATATATTTAATTCCATCCTCCCCTCTCCCCTTATTATAATTTAATATTAAATATATTTAATTCCATCCTCCCCTCTCCCCTTATTTTTATTTAATATTAAATATATTTAATTCCATCCTCCCCTCCCCTTATTTTTATTTAATATTAAATATATTTAATTCCATCCTCCCTTTCCCCTTATTTTTATTTAATATTAAATACATTTAATTCCATCCTCCCCTCTCCTTATTTTTATTTAATATTAAATTTATTTAATTCGATCCTCCCCTCTGGCCTTATTGTTATTTAATATTAAATAAATTTAATTCCATCCTCCCCTCTCCCCTTATTTTTATTTAATATTAAATATATTTAATTCCATCATCCCCTCTCCCCTTATTTTAATTTAATATTAAATATATTTAATTCCATCCTCCCTCTCCCCTTCTTTTTAATTAATATTAAATATATTTAATTCCATCCTCCCCTCTCCCTTATTTTTATTTAATATTAAATACATTTAATTCCATCCTCCCCTCCCCGTATTTTTATTTAATATTAAATATATTTAATTCCATCCTCCCCTCTCCCCTTATTATAATTTAATATTAAATATATTTAATTCCATCCTCCCCACTCCCCTAATTTTTATTTAATATTAAATATATTTAATTCCATCCTCCCCTCCCCTTATTTTTATTTAATATTAAATACATTTAATTCCATCCTCCCCTCTCCCCTTATTTTTATTTAATATTAAATATATTTAATTCCATCCTCCCCTCCCCCTTATTTTTATTTAATATTAAATATATTTAATTCCATCCTCCCTCTCCCCTTATTTTTATTTAATATTAAATATATTTAATTCCATCCTCCCCTCTCCCCTTATTTTTATTTAATATTAAATATATTTAATTCCATCCTCCCCTCTCCCCTTATTTTTATTTAATATTAAATATATTTAATTCCATCCTCCCTCCCCTTATTTTTATTTAATATTAAATATATTTAATTCCATCCTCCCCTCTCCCCTTATTTTTTATTTAATATTAAATATATTTAATTCCATCCTCCCCTCTCCCCTTATTTTTATTTAATATTAAATATATTTAATTCCATCCTCCCCTCTCCCCTTATTTTTATTTAATATTAAATATATTTAATTCCATCCTCCCCTCCCCCTTATTTTTATGTATCCCATCTCCCTTATTTCATCTTTAAATATATTTAATTTTATATTTAATACATGAGGGGAGATGGGGGGGAATGAGGAGCCCCTGAGGAGCCCCCTGCTTCGCCTACCTTTTCCAAACACGCAGGATCCAGGAGTACCTGGACTGACGAGAAGCGACGACTGACTGAGTCGAAGAAGGTCCTAATCACGCCTGTGGGCCTCAGCGATCCAGTAGTAGAGTAGCCGAAGAGTATCGCGAGAATACACAATCCACACGGGATTTCACTGGCAACGCCGGCGTGATCTCGCGTTGACAGCGAAATCCCGTGTGGATTGCGTATTCTCGCGATACTTGCTCGAACCCGAAGTAGGTATTTTTAAAAAAATTACTATTTATTTTATTTTTCAATTTTTATTTTTTATTAAAAAGCTTAGGGGGCCATAGGGAAGGGGCTGGGGGACGTATACGGCCCCTGGGGCGCCAGTTGGACAGCCCTGAAGTAGTCCAACAAGAGGCAGACAGGTTAATAACTAGGGCGGCATACAGGGAGCACACCTCTCCCTTGTTGTGTCAGCTCCATTGGCTGCCAGTTTGCTACTGGGCACAATTCAAAGAGCTGGATTTGGTCTATCAAGCCCTAAACGGCCCTGGCCCAGTTTACCTGTTTGAACGCATCTCCCCCTATGAACCATCACGAAGATTAAGATCCTCCGGGGAGGCCCTGCTCTCTGTCCGGACATTGTCACAGGCGCGATTGGTGGGGACAAGAGACAGGGCCTTCTCGGTGATTGCCCCCCCCCCCGGCTATGGAACTCCCTTCCTGGTGAGATCAAATCAGCCCACTCCCTCCTGTTCTTCAGAAGGATGGTCAAAACTTGGCTGTGGGACCAAGCTTTCGGGACAGGGCAATAAAGCAGCGATAGGAAAGATAACCAAGATGGTTTTAAATGGAGTACTTGAATTATTGAGATGTTTTTAATGTTCATGCATGCGTATATGAATTCTTGTCCCGGTATTGAATGTTTTCCGTATATATGCTGTGCCGTATATACCCTGAGTCCCTTTCGGAAGATTCTTAGGAAGGACTCATCCCATGCTTTTTACAAGCGCGTTGATGACTAAGAAGGCCAATCTGAGATGGGCAAGTTCGGTTGCAGAAAGCACAGCAGAAAGTCTCCTTGGGGTGATGTTGTTTCCAAGTTGCAATTCTTTCCGCGTTGTCGTTTCTCTGCGAGACCCGCTCGGCGTGTCTTCTCGAAAGAGGCCGCAGCATTGTGGAGAGTGCGTCTCCATGCCTCCCGATGTGAGGCCAGGGTGGACCATTGTTGGTGATCAATCTGGCCGAGCCTGAGATGTTGTTTCTCAGGCGTGTCTTCTTCTCGGAGGTGTCTACGGACAACGCCAGCTCTTTGGCTTAGAAATGGAGATGGGCACTAGAGTTCCATATCCAGACACGACTGGACTTAATGTCAGGGGATAACCTTTATCCTTACCTGTGTGTGTGTGCGTATGGAGGGAGAGAAATAGGGAGAGAGGGAGCGAGCTTGGATATATTATACATCGAAGTTCAACTATAGGCAGGGCCGTAGCCAGGATTTTGTTTCGGAGGGGCTGAGTTTGGTTCGGGGCCGAGACTGGGTGGAAGAGGGTCTACCCTAGCAAATCTTTTGTATTGTTATCCCAATAACCCCATTAATGTGGGATATAATGAGCATGGTGATCAGATCATGATATGAATAAACATAACAGTTTAAATAATGTACCAGTAAGGCCTTTTCGCGGACCACCCTGAGAATTTCGGGGGGGGGGGGCTGAAGCCCCCTTAGCCCCCCCTGGCTTCATGCCTGACTATAGGTAAAACTATTTTGAGTCCCCTTGTGGAGAGAAAAATGGCTTCAAACTACAAGAAAGGAGATTCCACCTGAACATTAGGAAGAACTTCCTGACTGCGAGAGCTGTTCAGCAGTGGAACTCTCTGCCCCAGAGTGTGGTGGAGGCTCCTTCTTTGAGGCTTTTAAGCAGAGGCTGGATGACCATCTGTCAGGGGTGCTTTGAACGCGATTGTCCTGGTTTTTTTTGGCAGAATGGGCTTGGACTGAATGGCCCATGAGGTCTCTTCCAATTCAAGGATTCTATGATTCCATGATTCTGTAATAATATTAATAATACTTTTTGAATTGGCCTATGTGTTATGCAAAGGATCCATTCCATGAACCTGTAGATCAGTGTTTCCCAACCAGTGTGCCGCGGCATACTAGTGTGCCCTGAGCGATCACCAGGTGTGCCGTGGGAAATGGGAACCTCCAATCCCCGTTCTTCCCCCTCCTGCCGAACACTTTTTCTTCTCCACTCGGGCTCCCTTCTTACCTGCCTTGCTCTGCTTGCTTTACCTCGCTTAGCTCTGGGGTGAGCGTGTTCAGGAGGAGGAAGGGAGGAAGACGTGGGGCAAGTCTGCGCAGTAGCGCCCGCACGGGTCACGTCTTCCTCCCTCCCCCCTCCCCTCCTGAACACGCTCATGCTGCCCCCTCGGATCGAACAGAGCGAGGCTGGGAAGAAGGGAGCCCGAGTGGAGAAGAAAAAGTAAGTGTTGGGCAGGAGGGGGAAGAAAGGGCGTGAAGGGAAAGTGGGAGGAAGAGGTCTCTCCCGAAAGCTGGCATGGGCAAACTTGGACCTTCCAAGTGTTTTAGACTCCAACTCCCACCATTCCTAGCAGCATCAGGCCCTTTTCCTCCCCTCAGCCACTTAAGCAGGAAAGGGCCTCAGGCTGTTAGGAATGGTGGGAGTTGAACTCCAAAGCACCCAGAGGGCCGAAGTTTTCCCATGCTTGTTTTAGGGACCTTAAAGTGGTGAACCTCCTTCCAACATTGTGATTCTGGATAGAAAACAAACAACAACATAACATGACATTGTTTGAGTCCACAGTGCTCTCTGGGTGTAGGTGAACTACAACTTCCAAACTCAAGGTCAATTCCCAAGCAAACCCTTTCAGTACTTTCTGTTGGTAATGAGAGTCCAATATGCCAAGTTTGGTTCAATTCCATTGTTGCAAGAGTTCAGGATGCTCTTTGATGGTGTGTTAACTATAAATTGAGCAAGGCCTTTGAGTGTGTCTTTCTGCCATTCCTGCCAGGATATCTATGTCGTGTTCATCGAAACAGGCCCAGGTTTCACACTGAGTGTATAAATACATTTTAAAACATATTAACTATATGTATGACTGTGTTAGAGTGTCATTTTGTGTCATTTTGATTGGTGGTGTGCCCCAGGATTTGGTGAATGTAAAAAATGTGCCGTGGCTCAAAAAAGGTTGAAAAACACTGTCTTACACGATGCTATACTTCATTCCAATCTCCGTCTCCTTGCCTTTGATTGTAGGTGAACTATAAATCCCAGCAACTACAACTCCCAAATGTCAAGGTCTATTTTCCCCCAACTCCATCAGTGTTCACATTTGGGCATATTACGTATTCATGCCAAGTTTGGTCCTGATCCAACATTGTTTCAGTCCACAGTGCTCTCTGGATATAGGTGAACTACAACTCCAAAACCCAAGGTCAATGCCCACCAAACTCTTATAGTATTTTCTCTTGGTTATGGGAGTTCTGTGTGGGAAGTTTGTGTCTTTCTGCCATTCCTGCCAGGATATCTATGTTGTGTTCATCGAAACAGGTCTAGGTTTCACACTGAGTGTATAAATACATTTTAAAACATATTAACTATACGTATTACTGTGTTAGAGTGTCATTTTGTGTCATTTTGGTTGGTGGTGTGCCCCAGGATTTTGTAAATGTAAAAAATGTGCCGCGGCTCAAAAAAGGTTGAAAAGCACTGCTGTAGATAATATAAATTTGAGTGTGATCTGGAATGCTATTTCTCTGACCTGAAATGATTGTTGTCATGGCCCTCCGGTCAAAACATGGCATAGAATTGTGCAGGAGGACCTAGCAAGGCCTAAACGTGTCCCTTCTGGGTCGCCAATGAGATGCAATGGTATGCAGATCTCTCTGTGCATGCACCCCTTGCCACCCAAGTGGGGCTCCTGTGTTGGATCAAAACCTATGCAAAACCTCCTGTCTCTGGGTCCTTTGAGGCCCATGGGGGGGTTTTCTGCATGCCTTCCCCCCCCCCTCTCTCTGGGAACCCGTTGAGCTGGAGCGGGCATTAGCATTTTGCGGCAGAGCTCTGGCGGGGCCGGGGCCTTGATGCAGACAAAGATAGATTTATTAACTTCACCCTCCAGGCCTGCTCCTCATAAGTCATTCAGATCTCGGGCCTCGGAAAGCAGAGATCATATCAGTTAAGAACATATCTGCCTAAATTTATGTCCCCAGCGAACTCCAGCCGGGGTCTGGCAGGAGGGAGGCCCATGCATCAGCTTTCTTGAGAAAGTTTGGTACTACCTCTGCTGACTGCTGGGCATTGGAAGTCCTAGAATCATAGTACTGGAAGAGAACCCAAAGGCCATCCAGTCTGACCCCCTTCTTGCAGGCAGGATGACACCATGTAAGCACTCCCAACAGATGACCATCTAACCTCTGTTTAACAACAGCAACAATAGCCTAGAGCTGGAAGGGACCCCAAAGAGGGCCATACATTCTAACCCCCGTCTGCCATGCAGGAAAAGCACAATCAAAACCCTCTGGGTCAGGGGTGCCCACACTTTTTCAGTACGCGAGTTACTTATATTAAAACCAAGTCAGAAAGATCTACCTACCTCCTCACGGCTGGAGAGGGGCGGGGCAGGGGCGGGACTTGGCACGGCCTGGCTCTGCCCACCTCTGGCTTCAGCTCTACCAGCAGCTTCTCCAGGCTTGAGGATGGCAATGCCAAGCCAGCCTTGTGCTAGCTATGCCACCACTGGCTTGGCACTGCCACCCTCAAGCCTGGAGAAGCTGCTGGTAGAGAGAAGCCAGAGGGGGCAGAGCCAGGCCGCACCAAGCCCGCCCCTTCCCCTTTGGCTTTGGAACTCCCAGCAGTTTCTCCAGACTTGAGGATGGCAATGCCAAGCCAGTGGTGGCATAGCTAGCACAAGGCTGGCTTGGCACTGCCATCCTCAAGCCTGGAGAAGCTGCTGGTAGAGCGAAAAGCCAGAGGGAGGGGGTGGAACCAGGCCATGCCAAGCCCCACTCCCTCTCCTCTGGCGTTGGTGCTCCCAGCAGCTACTCCAGGCTTGAGGATGGCAATGCCAAGCCAGTGGTGACATAGCTAGCACAAGGCAGGCGTGGCAGTGCCATCCTCAAGCCTGGAGACGCTGCTGGTAGAGTGGAAGCCAGAGGTGGGGTGGAACCAGGCCGTGCGAAGCCCCGCCCCTCCCCTCTGGCTTTGGAGCTCCCAGCAGCTTCTCCAGGCTTGAGGATGGCAATGCCAAGCCAGTGGTGACATAGCTAGCACCCGGCCGGCGTGGCACTGCCATCCCCAAGCCTGGAGACGCTGCTGATAGAGCAGAAGCCAGAGGGGGGGGGGGTGGAACCAGGCCGTGCCAAGCCCCACTCCCTCCCCTCTGGCTTTGGAGCTCCCAGCAGCTTCTCCAGCCTTGAGGATGGCAATGCCAAGCCAGTGGTGGCATAGCTAGCACAAGGCTGGCTATGCCACCACTGGCTTGGCATCCTCCTCAAGCCTGGAGACGCTGCTGATAGAGCGGAAGCCAGAGGTGGGGTGGAACCAGGCCGTGCCAAGCCCCACTCCCTCCCCTCTGGCTTTGGAGCTCCCAGCAGCTTCTCAGGCTTGAGGATGGCAATGCCAAGCCAGTGGTGGCATAGCTAGCACAAGGCTGGCTTGGCACTGCCATCCTCAAGCCTGGAGATGCTGCTGGTAGAGTGGAAGCCAGAGGTGGGGTGGACCCAGGCCGTCTTGAGCCCTGCCCCTCCTCTGGCTTTGGAGCTCCCAGCAGCTTCCCCCGGCTTGAGGATGGTAATGACATAGCTAGCACAAGGCTGGCTTGGCACTGCCATCCTCAAGCCTGGGGAAGCTGCTGGGAGCTCCAAAGCCGGGGAGGGGGCGGCGCTTGGTGCGGCCTGGCTCCGCCCCCTCTGAGAAGTGCCCCATCGGTCCTGGGATCGACTGGTCGATCGCGATCAACTTCCTGGGCAGTTCTGCTCTAGATGGATGGTCATCCAGCCTCTACTTAAAAGCCCCCAAACATGGAGGCTTTAACGGACTCCCAGGCAGGACCATTATTTATCTCTGGATGGTTTTAATCACTTCCTGTTCTATTATTATTATTATTATTAGTTATCTGTCTCCTTGCACAGCTTAAGGAGGGGTGCAACGCAGTTGAATTACATAAGCCATTAAAATGCATATATTAAAATACAAAGACCAATTATTAAACTACCTTAACACTGACACTCACACATATGGAAATGAAGCGGAGGTTAAATATGTGGTTTCATGGCAAACATATGGTGCACATGCCCTACATCCCCATCAAAATGTTAGTGGCAAGCAATTTATTTTACAAACAAATATATTTGATCAGGCTTGAGTTGGGAATTTGCATGCAGTCCGCAGGCGCCCTTATTCTTGCTCTCAAGGGTCATACCTTGACCATTCCTGGTGTACAGGTTAGGATGCTCTCAGTTGCAAGAGATCAGCCTCCAAATCTAGGAAGCTCTGGTGCTTGTTGTGCAGGCAGGTAGTGGTAGGTGGCAAGGCAACCATCTCTGGTTCCACATAGGGAACATGAGACAGTTCCTCATGTTGTGGTGACCCCCAACCATAACATTATTTTCTTTGCTACTTCATAACTCTAGTTTTGCTCCTGTTATGAATTGTCATGCAAATTGATAGAAAGATATTGTTTAATATCTATGTGCGTCCACCTGCCCAACTGGTTCTCGACTTTGGTCTGGAGTGCCATTCGTACGCTGATGACACCCAGCTGGTGCTGAGAATGGATGGCAGGCCGGACACCGTACCCGATTGTTTCCATCAATGCCTCGAAGCCGTGACTGGATGGCTGCGTGCCAGCCGGTTGAAGGTGAATCCATCGAAGTCGGAGATCCTATGGCTGGGTCGCCCTGGGTTAGATGGTTGCCGGCTGCCTACCCTGGATGGCAAGCTCTTAAGCGCATCGTCTTCAGTAAGAAGCCTGGGGGTCCAATTGGACCCGCTGCTATCAATGGAGACGCAAATCTCCACGGTATGCAGGACCACGTTTTTCCATCTACGACAGGCTAGGCACTGGCTCTCTACCTGCCCAGGAGCGAAACGGCCATCTCGAGACTGGACTACTGTAACGCCCTCTACATTGGCCTTCCTTTGTCATCAATCCGGAAACTCAAGCTAGTGCAGAATGCTGCTGCTTGACTGCTGGTTGGAGCACCCGCACGAGACCACATTACACCTATTCTGCTGCAACTGCACTGGCTAATAGGCATGGTTTCGAACCCAAAAATGACGATTCTAAAATCAAATGGGGGGGGGGGGGGGATTTTTTGATTAGTACAAGAAAGACTTACAAAAAAATTTCCAAAAATTTCTAAAATGTAACTTAATTACTAACGAAATTCGTTAGTAGTTCGTATGCCAGCGCATGCGCATTCCAGATGGTTTTGGCCTACAACTCCCAGAAATCCTAACAGCTGGTAAATTGGCTGGGATTTCTGGGAGTTGTAGGCTAAAAACTTGAATAAATCACACTGAATTCTAGATGGGACTCTCCAAATAGGAAGGAGGGAGGGAAGGAGGGAGGGAGGGAGCGGGTATTCTATTCTTGGAAGCAGCAAAGAAAAGGAGGAGGAGCCCCCTGGCTCCTCGCTGCCTCTCTCACCCTGATCCCGAGGAGCGAGGGCCCAAGTTTGCCCAGGCTGGTCATATACCTACATTCCATGCACATGCAATAATACAGCAGTAATAACAATGGGTATAAGAAGAGGTAAAATTCAAACCGAAGTATTCTGACTGTGCTCCCTCCTCAAACTGCAAAAGGCTCTTCTCTGAGCCCGGGAAAGGCAAAACCCGGGCACAGCATTTGTTTCTGGGTGCACACACATACATATTCTTTGGGGGATTTGCTGCAGAATCTTCTCTATGAGCCTGGGATTCTGCAGCAAATCTCCCCCCAAGAATATGTATGTGTGCTCCCAACAGCAAACGCTGGCTTTTCCCGGGCTAATTTCCGGGCTAATAAGAGAAGAGCCCGTTGCACCGCATGAGGAGAGACCAGTCAGAATACTTGGTTTGAATTTTACCTCTTGTTATTGTTATTACTGCTGTATTATTGCATGTGCATGGAATGTAGGTATGACCAGTTGGATTACTTATCATATTAGGCACTTACAGTAGCATTCATTCTATTATACATTAGGTTGGTTTCTCACCCCAATACTCTTTGAGGCTTTAGATCCTGGCAGGCAGAAGGGGCAGGGACGCCTGGAAAAATGTAAACAGAGGTTTTACTCAGTAAATCCACAAAGGAGGGCCCTTCATCCAAAAGTGCCCTCCTTTGCAGATTTACTTCTGAGTAAGCCTCTGTTTATATTTTTTCCGGCTTCCAGCCGAAAGAAGGAGCGAGTTTAGGGCTTGCCTTGCCATAATACTTATTGGCAAAGGAGGCGGGAGGGTGGTGAGAGAGAAGGAGGGTGCCCCCTTACGACCTAATAACGACACTTAAGAAAATCCTGGCCCCGGTTCGAAAAAGAAAGTCCACTTCCTGGTTGGCGTTCCAGGTGCGGAAATACTCGAAAGTAGCATTTCTTACGAATTTCTTACGAAACGAATCATTTTCATAACTTTTTTCTCATGCCTACTGGCTACCAATAGAGTACCGGATTGTTGGTGTTGACCTTTAAGGCCTTGTATGGTCTAGCGCCGGTGTATCTGAGGGACCGCCTTACCCCATATGTTCACCCGAGATCACTATGCTCGGAAGCAAAATCTCTTAGTAGTCATTCCTGCTGTATGTCTACAACCAGATCAAGAGCCTTTTCCGTAGCATCACCATCGCTATGGAACTCAATGCCGGATGCAGTCCGTGCCATTTAGGAACTGGCCCCATTTTGGATAGCCTTTAAAACAACCTTTTTCAGGCAGGCCTTTAATCTAAATGGCTCCTGAGAAAGTTGCCAAAGTTCTTGAGTCCTATGTCGATTGTTGTTTTTATGCTCTGTTTTATATTGCTGCTGTTATTAAATTAAAAAGTTGCTGTTTTACTAATTGATTTTATGTAAACCGCCCCAAGCCTGCTGGAAGGAGCGGTATATAAAAATGAACAATAAATAAATAAATATCGGATATGCAGGATGTATTTTCATTCACTGGACCAAATTTGGCACAAATACTGAATACGCCCACATTTGAATACTGGTGGGGTGGGGGTGGGGTTGATTTTGTCATTTGGGAGTTGTAGTTGCTGGGACTTATAGTTCACCTACAATCAAAGGGCATTCTGAACTCCACCAATGATGGAATGGAACCAAACTTGGCATACAGAACTCCCACGACCAACAGAAAATACTGGAAGGGTTTGCTGGGCATTGACCTTGAGTTTGGGAATTGTAGTTCACTTACATCCAGAGCGCACTGTGGACACAAACAATGATGCATCTGGACCAAACTTGGCATGAATACTCAATATGCCCAAATGTGAACACTGATGGAGTTGGGGGGAAATAGACCTTGACATTTGGGAGTTGTAGTTGCTGGGGTTTATAGTTCACCTACAATCAAAGAGCATTCTGAACCCCACCAACGATAGAATTGGGCCAAACTTCCCACACAGAAACCCCATGACCAACAGAAAATAACATGCTTTCGGATGGTCTTTGGCGACCCCTCTGACACCTCCCAGATTGAGAAACACTGACATAGGGGAACCATATGGGGCGCCAACTCATTGTCTTTCCTTATGGGCTGAATCTTTCCATCCTTAATAATGGCATGGTAGAGTCTTGAGATGGTAGAATGGGTTGTATCACTTGAGTATGTCAGAAGTGTAGAGGTTTGTTTTTGTTCAGTGTGGCCCATAACACTGTGTCACAAAATTTGAAAGGTGTTCTGTTCCCGGTTTGAAAGTGCTACTTCCTGTTTCATTGTGCGGTACTGACTTCGAAACGAGTTACTATATTCCAGATACTTTGTTTTTGTGGCTGCCGCCAGGGGCGGTCTAAAGTAATTTTAAATGGTAAGCGAACATTATTTTGGCACCCCCCCCCCCAAACATTATTTTGGCGCCCCCGCCTCAAAACAGTATGGGTGGGGAAAGAGCCCCTTCCTCTGTCGTAATAGGGGTCTCGGAATCCGCCTTAATTTTGGGGGAGAAGAAGGGGCGGAATCGGGGGCACCATGCTGGGCCAAAGGGAAGAGCCAGAGGGCGGCCTCTTTGCAGGGCGGGGTGTTGCCTCCTCCGTGCCTCCATCTCCTACTGCCGCACCTTCGGCCCTGCGCCGGGCTTCTAGTCTTCCTCCCCCCCCAAGTGGGCGCTGCTTCCTCCTCTTCCTCGCGCTTCCTCGGCACTTCCTCTTCTTCCCTGGGGGTCTCCCTGCGCTCTTACCGAGCAACCTCTTCCTGCACCCCACGCAGATGGCGCCACGCAGCGGCGCGTCCTTTGCCTACCGGTAGGACCGCCCCTGGCTGCCGCAAACTATCTGATCAATTACACTATGTAACAAACTTTGTGAAAGATATCTGTTCCTAGTTTGAATTTGTTATTTCCTGTTTAATTGCGCAATATTTACTTTGGAAGTAGTTCCTCTTCTCCGGAAACTTTGTTTTCGTGGCTGCCACAAACTAGGTTGAATTGGTTGAGACGATGAGATATTCATTGAAACACTAGAGCAGGACTGTCCAACTGCCGGCCCTGCAGGTGTTTTGGACTTCAACACCCAGAAATCCTAACAGCTGGTAACCTGGCTAGGATTTCTGGGTGTTGAAGTCCAAAACACCTGCAGGGCCGGCAGTTGGACAGCCCTGCACTAGAGCAAAATGCGTTGCAGGATGTCCTGCGAATGTAATCAACTTTTTCCTATGTTTTCATGATAGAACATAAGAACATAAGAACATAAGAAGAGCCATGCTGAATCGGGCCTCAGCCCAACTAGTCCAGCATTCTGTGTCACACAGTGGCCCACTAGTTGTACACAGGGATCTCTAGCAGAAGGGAGGGCAAAACCCTGACCTGCTCCCGACCCCCCACAACCAGTACCCGGGGAAAATCCTGCCTGCCTCCATCAACCCAGAGGTGGCACTTGGATGTCCATTTCAGTAACTACTGATTCCCTTGGTCTCCATGAATCTGTCTAATCCTGCCTTGAAGCTGTTCAGGCTGACCGCTGTCACAACCTCCTCTGGAAGTGAGTTCCATAACCCAATGACCCTCTGGGTGAAGAAATATTTCCCTTTATTAGTCCTAACTTTCCTACCTTGGAGCTTTAGGGAGTGCCCTCTAGTCCTAGTGTTGTGTGACAGAGAAAATATTTTTTTCTTTATTCACCTTTTCTATCCCATGCATGATTTTATACACTTCGATCAAGTCACCTCTTAAACGCCGTCTTTCAAGGCTGAAAAGACCAAGGCGTTGCAACCTGGTTTCTTAAGGGAGCCGCTCCATCCCTTGGATCATTCTTGTTGCCCTTCTTTGTACCTTTTCCAGTTCCGTTATATCCTTCTTGAGGTGCGGTGACCAGAATTGTACACAGTACTCCAAATGTGGCCTTACCATAGATTTGTAGAGAGGTAATACAACATTTGACGACCTATTTTCGATTCCCTTCCTGATCATGCCAAGCATAGAATTTGCTTTTTTCACTGCTGCTGCGCACTGGGTTGACATCTTCATTGAGCTGTCCACCAAAACCCCAAGATCCCTTTCCTGGTTTGTCTCGGAAAGCTTTGACCCCATCCATTGGTAGGTGTAGTTGGGGTTCTTTGCCCCGATGTGCATGACTTTACACTTGTTTAGGTTAAAATGCATTTGCCATGTTGATTTTCCTTCAGCAATGCCTGTTCTTCTATGTGCTTAGTAATTTTTTCTTTAATAATGGTTTCCATCACTTTGCCTGGAACTGAGGTTAGACTAACTGGCCTATAATTTCCTGGATCACCCCTGGATCCTTTCTTGAAGATCGGAGTTACATTTGCCTCCCTCCAGCCCTCGGGTACAGTGCCTGATCTTAGAGAAAGGTTATATATTTTGGCTAGAATTTCAGCAATTTCACACTTGAGTTCCTTAAGAACTCTGGGGTGGATGCCATCTGGTCCTGGTGATTTGTTGACATTTAGTTTAGTAAGGCATGTGAGAACATCCTCCTTGTTTATCTCTATCTGTTTTAATTCTTTTAATTCCCTCCCTGAAAAAACTGACTCAGCTGCAGGCATATGTTGTCTGTCCTCCTGTGTGAAAACGGAGGCAAAGAAGTCGTTTAGGAACCAATTAGGAAATGACCTTTATAACCCAGGAACCAAAATCATATTACAGGGTGTAATCCTTGGCACGTCTTCAGGTGAACCTTCCTCCGGTGAAGGGGTGTTTTGGCTCCTGCCCTGGTTGAAACTCTTCCAACCTCCCGTCAGCCTTCATTGTCTTGACAGATGCAGAATGTCAGACACCCAGAGCTAAGCATCAGGATGGAAGCCATGTGCCAACATCTCTAGATGTCACGTTGTCACGTTCTTCTCAGGCACCAAGATTGTTTCTGTCATATGATTAGCCGGCCTTCTTGCAATCCAGAACTATAACTGCATCCCGCCCCAGGGATTATTATTATTTTTGTACTTTAAAGGAGACTTCATCAAGATATTGAAATGTTCTACCTTGTGAAGTCGGATCTGGCCATGGTGGTCCACACCTTAGTCACCTCCAGATTGGATTATTGCAATGCACTCTATGTGGGGCTCCCCTTGAAGATGGCCCGGAAGTTTTAATTGGTCCAACAGGCGGCAGCCAGATTGCTCACTGGAACGTCAACCCCTCTGTTTAAGGAGCTCCGTTGGCTGCCGTTCACCTTCCAGTCCCAATTCAAGGTGCAGGTTCTTACCTACACAGCCCTGAACGGTTTGGGACCTGCCTACCTACGTGACCGCATTTCTGTTTACGAACCCACACGATCTCTTTCTGTTTACGAACCCACACGATCACCAGGAATGTGACGCAGCTGGCTGGGAGTCAGCTGCATAAGATCTCCACTGACCAGAAGGTCATGAGTTCAAGCCCTGCCCAGGTTGGGATGAGCTCTCGACCAATTGTGTAGCTCGTTGTCTGTCTATATATGTTGTATGTCTAAGGCAGTGTTTCCCAACCAGTGTGCCGTGGCACACTAGTGTGCCGTGAGCGATCATCAGGTGTGCCGTGGGAAATTGGAACATCCAATACCCTTTCAGTACTTTCTATTGGTAATGAGAGTTCAATATGCCAAGTTTGGTTCAATTCCATTGTTGCTAGAGTTCAGGATGCTCTTTGATTGTGTGTTAACTATAAATCCCAGAGACTGTAACTCCCAAATGTCAAGGTCTATTTTCCCCATCTGTGTTCACATTTGGGCATATTGAGTATTCATGCCAAGTTTGGTCCTGATCCAACATTGTTTCAGTCCACAGTGCTCTCTGGATATAGGTGAACTACAACTCCAAAACCCAAGGTCAATGCCCACCAAACTCTTATAGTATTTTCTCTTGGTTATGGGAGTTTTGTGTGGGAAGTGTGTGTCTTTCTGCCATTCCTGCCAGGATATCTATGTTGTGTTCATCGAAACAGGCCCAGGTTTCACACTGAGTGTATAAATACATTTTAAAACATATTAACTATATGTATTACTGTGTTAGCGTGTCATTTTGTGTCATTTTGGTTGGTGGTGTGCCTCAGGGTTTTGTCAATGTAAAAAATGTGCCGTGGCTCAAAAAAGGTTGAAAAACACTGGTCAGGCATTGAATGTTTGCCTGTATATGTGCGTTGTGAGCCGCCCTGAGTCCCCTTTGGGGTGAAAGGGGCGGAATATAAATGAAGCAAATAATAATAATAATAATAATAATAAATAAAATAATAAATAATCTTCTGAAGAGCCCTTGCTCTCGCTCCCGTCCCCTTTGTAGGCGCGACTGGTAGGGATGAGGGAGAGGGCCTTCTCTATGGTGGCACCCCGATTCTGGAAGTCACGCCCTAAAGATATCAGACAAGTCCCCACTTTGGCAGTCTTTAGAAGGAGCCTGAAGAAGTGGCTGTTCCAACGTGCCTTCCCTGAATAGGAAATAATTTTGCCGATCTGACAAATCTCCCTCTACAAGTCCTCCGAAGCACTTTATCTTTCCGTTGGATTGATCTCCCTACATCACCCATGCCTAGACATACCCTACACCTGTTCATGCCCATTGTTTTTATTTTTATTGTTATTTATTACATTTGGCCCTGCCATAGTGTTTTTAATGCTCTTCTGCACTATTTTTTTTGTTCTATTATTTATATTGTTTTGCTTGCTTGTTTTGTTGATGGTTTGTTGTATTTGCATTTGTATTGACAGGCTAGGCCTCAGGTAAGCCGCCCCGAGTCCCTTCGGAGAGATGATGGCGGGGTGTAAATATATCTCGGCATTACTTCGCAAACGAAGATTCTTAGGAAGGACTCATCCCACACTTTTTACAAGTGCGTTGATGACTAAAAAGGCCAATCCGAGATAGGCAAGTTTGGTTGCAGAAAGCACAGCAGAAAGTCTCCTTGGGTGATGTTGTTTCCAAGTTGTGGTTCTTTCTGCGTTGCCGTTTCTGTTCGAGACCCGTTCGGCGTGCCTTCTCGAAAGAGGCCGCAGCATTGTGGACAGTGCGTCTCCATGCCTCCCGATGTGAGGCCAGGGTGGACCATTGTTGGTGATCAATCTGGCCGAGCCTGAGATGTTGTTTCAGGGAGTCCTTATATCTCTTTTTCGGGGCGCCTCTCTTGCGCTGACCCATGGCAAGTTCACCGTAGAGTAGTATCTTTGGGGGGGGTGGAGGTCCTCCATCCTAGAGACCTTGTGCCCTGCCCAGCGCAGCTGTGTTCTCAATAGCATGGCCTCAATGCTGGTGACCCCTGCTTGCTCAAGGACAGCAACATTCGTCACGTAGTCGGTCCAGTGTATATTTAGGATTGTGCGAAGACAGTGCTGATGAAAGCGTTCGAGGAGTCGTAGGTGTTGGCGATAAGTGACCCATGTTTCAGACCCATAGAGCAGTGTTTCCCAACCTTTTTTGAGCTGCGGCACACTTTTAACATTAAAAAAATCCGGGGCACACCACCAACCAAAATGACACTCTAACACAGTAAAGAATGGCTGGGGTTGGTGGCATGCTGGAGCAGCTGCTGGGAGTGCCGAAGCTGGGGCAGAGCCAGGCTGTGCCATGCCCCGCCCCCTATCCCCAGCTTCACCTCTCCCAGCAGCTGCTCCAGCCTTGAGGGGGCAGTGCCAAGCCAGCGGTGGCAGAGCCAGCACAATGCTGGCTTGGCACTGTCCCCTCAAGGCTGGAGCAGCTGCTGGGAGTGCCGAAGCCGGGGGAGGGGGCAGAGCCAGACTGCACCATGCCCCGCCTCCCCCCCCCCAGCTTCAGCTCTCCTACAGGCCGCGCCATGCCCGTCCCCTCCCCCCAGCTTCAGCTCTCCTACAGAGGAGGAGCATGAGCGGTGGACGGGCTTCAGTGGGCAGGGCTCCTCCATGCAGCTTCAGCGAGCGAGGGGCGAGAGTCATGGTGGGAGTCATGGCGGATTGGAGGCTGGCTGGGGAAATGGCCGAAGGAGGCGGCGCCCCGGTCCCTTCTTCTTTTTCTTCGCCACTGCCCGGCCCTTCCTCCTCCCCCAAGCAGCAGGAGTTCGGCAGGAGGGGGGAGGAAGGGGGGCAGAGAGCTTTTCTCGCGGCACAACAGGAGGTCCGTCACGGCACACTAGTGTGCCACGGCACACTGGTTGAGAAAGACTGCCATAGAGGAGGGTATAAATAAAGTTATATTATTATTATTATTATTCTAGGCTCGGCTTCAACGCCTTGGAGAGCAGGCAAGAGCTTCAGATTTCAGCTCTTTTTGGGTTTTCCTTTGATTCTTGGAGTTCTCCTTTGGACTCGCCTGCAACGCTTTCAGCACCTTGGAGAGCGGAAAATATGGCCGGTTTCTTGGAGAGCTCATGCAAAGTGGCCCATAACTTCAGTACTTTCAATGGACACGCACATCCCAATAAGTTCAGTGCTGTTGCCCACTCTTTTAAAGCTCCAGGCAGATCCATCATTGATATCAAAGCCATGGGCAATCTCACAAACCACTATTTTGGCAGTGGGATACATGAAAGCAAAAAAAAGGAAATATCCTTTCAGATATTGAAACATGGCTCTCCTTTCTTCTTCCCCATCCTTCTCTTCTCCAAGTTAAACATCAGCTGCTCCTCAGATGTTCCCTGCCCAGTGCAACTGTGTTCTCTATAGCATGGTCTCGTTGCTGGTGACCCCTGTTTGCTCAAGGACATCAACATTCGTCACATAGTTATGTTTGCTGAGTAATTATATGTTTCTTGTATCAGGAGCTAACAATGTATTTCAGAAACATTGGTATTAAAACCTGACTGGTTTCGTCTGAGCCTATAAAGTGAACAGAATGTATTACTTGGTAACATTAGCGTCCCTTACTAGATGTCAGGATGATACATGAACTGATCGCAACTGTCTCATCTACTTCAGTTGACTCAGCGGTAGGGGCCCTTGTTGCAGACTTCATGGGCCTTAAGTGAATGTGACCCCTTGACATGGAGGTTATTCACCTGGATTACACTGTTTCTTCGGGTACACATCTGGCCCTCTGATGAACGCGAAGGAGGATAGCATGAATGAGTTTGTTTTACTAATAGCCAGGATGACTATGGAGTCAGGGAACTTCAAATACCCTGTGGAGATTCATAAGATCTCTACTAACAAGAGGTTCATGAAGTCGAGGCCTGCCCGGATCAAGGTGAATACTCGACCAATTTGTGTAGCTTGTTGTCGACCTTTGCAACCCAAAGAGCAGTTACATCTGTCAAGTAGTAAGTTTAAGCTCCACTTTGTGATGAGGATCAATTGAACAGATTCGGGAATGTTAAATTGCCTTTATGGGCTATGTGGCAATGACATTGAATGTTTGCCTGTATATGCATTGCGATCTGCCATGGGTCCCCTTTGGACTGAGAAACGCGGAATACGAATGACGTAAATACATAATGTATAAATAAATAATATTATTAACAATACCTCCATGTGATGTCACATGACATTATTCTCTGGCCACTGATTGCATTATTCTCTGGCCACTGATTGCTGAGGATATCAATCTTGAATGGGTACTACTGTCACCAGACCACAGATATCCATGCCTTTGACCATGGTGGGGGTCCTCCTCTTCCTGGATGGAAATGGGTTGTTGTTGGTCAGGGCCGCAGCCAGGATTTTGTTTCGGGGGGCTGAGACTGGGTGGAAGAGGGTCTACCCTAGCAAACCTTTTGTATTGTTATCCCAATAACCCCACTAATGTGGGATATAATGAGCATGGTGATCAGATCATGATATGAATAAACATAACAGTTTAAATAATGTACCAGTAAGGCCTTTTCGCGGACCACCCTAAGAATTTGGGGGCTGAAACCCCTTAGCCCCCCCCAGCTACATGCCTGTTGTTGTTGTTGGTGGTGCTTTGAATAGATGTTGTGTATGTTTTACAGCAGACTCTCAGTTAACCAGAACTTAAGCAACCAGAACTCTCAAGCAAGCAGCAGAAGTACTGAGTAAATAATACTTTATATAAGTACTTTAAATCAGTGTTTCCCAACCTGTTTACCTGGGCACAATAGTGTGCCATGAGCGATCATCAGGTGTGCCGTGGGAAATTACAGTGGAGAGAGAGAGAGAGAGAGAGAGAGCGCGCGCGCGCGCCTAGCAGGAAACTTCAGGCAGTGGAAACGAGGCTTTCCTGGCCGAAGCAGCAATGCCAGCCAGCCTGGCTGCAGTCAGGGAGAGCCCTCGGCCTCCAGAACTTCCCTCCCTCCTCTCTCTCTTTCTCCTTCCTTCCTTCCTTCCTTCCTTCACTCTCTCTGCGCCAAGGGCTACCTGGCCGGGCTGCGGCTCCTCCTGCTTCCTGGCTCCTGGGCGCTCTTCTGCCCTCCTCCCCTCTGGCAGCAAGGAGGAGGAGAGGGAGGAGGAGTCCGTGGGAGCTGCCCTTGTCCATCTCTGCTCCCAGAGGCTCGAGGCGAGGCTTTCTGCCCTCTAGCCCCTCCGTGCCAGGGAAGGGGAGCAACCCCTCATCTCCTGGCCTCTCCTGGCTGGGCTCCGGGTTCGCTGCAGAGCAGAGGCCGGGATGCGCAGCTCCACAGCCCAGCTTAGTTCATTCCCAATCTGGCCCCAAGGCGACAGCAGGGAAGCTGAAGGGATGTGGGGGGGAGGCACTCCCGGGGCTGAACCCCTTCGGGAAGGAGAGCTGGGGTAGCGCCGGCTCATGGCCTCCACCACAGTTTGTTCCGAGGCTCAGAGCCACCCAGTGTGCTCAATTCCTATTTGTCCTGCTCAGCTGAGCCCGCGCACGCTTGGCCACTCCGCACCGCCCTCCCCGGCAGGCCGGGTGGGCCGCCCGGGGGGGGGGTTTGGCGGAAGCAACGGCGTCCTGCGGGGGGGGGGTGACAGTAAAATGACAGAGTGTCATTTTGTGTCATTTTGGTTGGTGGTGTGCCCCAGGATTTTGTAAATGTAAAAAAATTGCCATGGCTCAAAAAAGGTTGAAAAATCACTGCTTTAAATAATACTTCATATAATAAAATACTTTATATAATAATAGGAAAAAAGTGGAAACGTTACATGACATTAACTTTGTCATGAATATCGATGCAAAGTTTATGCTAGGGTATAAGCTGGGGCATTGCATGCTTTAGCCCTATTTTTAATAGTAATTTAATAGTAACCCGGGGGAGCAGGGTGAGCTCCCGCTGTTAGCCCCAGCTTCTGCCAACCTACCAGTTCAAAAACATGCAAATGTGAATAGATCAATAGGTCCTGCTCCGGCTGGAAGGTATCGGTGCTCCATGCAGTCATGCAGGCCACATGACCTCAGAGGTGTCTATGGGCAACGCCAGCTCTTTGGCTTAGAAACGGAGATAACGACCAACCCCCAGAGTTGGGCACGACTAGAGTCAATGTCAGGGGAAAACCTTTACCTTTACCTACCTCAAGCAACCGGAAACTACATTTATCTGGCACCCGCAACTCCCCTTGGGGTCCCTGGGTTCACTGATAGAGTCTGCTGCATAAGGAAACAGGGCTTGGATTCCATACCCATTATGAGGCATTCCTGCCCTATTTCCCAGGCTCGATTTCACTTGAAGTGGTTCTTATTTTCCTGGGACTCCCTTTTGCAAGCAGAATGGGGCCCCCTTCTCTTGGAGGACTTCGTTTGGGACGCGATCGTGGATTCGGCGCGGTTCCCGGGGCGTAACTCTCCTCGTTGCGCATTCATGGCTGCAAGAGGGATTGCCAGCCCCCATTCCTCAACTCTTATCTCGTTCCAGCATATGTTTCGCCCCAGCATCTGTTTTCTCTTTTTATTCAAACGCTGCATGCACAGAAAATCCTTTTAAAATATATATATATTCTCATGGAATTATGCATTTTGAAACAATTTGAAGGCTCTCTACGAATGCATGCAAAAATAAAAAGGATCTGGTTCTGCAAAGAATATGTGTACATTTGATGGGACAAATGGGTTTTGAAGCATGAAGTTAAAAAAATATTTTAAAAATAAGAGACTATCAAAGGAGCCTGAAAAGTGACACGAGCAATGACTATATCAGGGGTAGGGAACCTATGGCTCGGGAGCCAGGTGTGGCTCTTTTCATGATTGCATCTGGCTCTCCAGAGCAGACCGGGCCTCGGTTTCCCAGCATGCAGCTCTTCTCTCCCCTTTCTTCTTTCCTCCATTCTCCCTCTTCCTTCCTTCCTTCCTTCCTTCCTTCCTTCCTTCCTTCCTTCCTTCCTTCTTCCTTCCTTTCTCCCCTTCACCCTTTCCTTCTCTCCTTCCTTTCCCTCCCTCTCTCCCTTCCTTCTTTCCTCCGTTCTCCCTCTTCCTTCCTTCCTTCCTCTTCCTTCCTTTCTCCCCCTTCACCCTTTCCTTCTCTCCTTCCTTTGCCCTCCCTCTCTCCCCTTCCTTCTTTCCTCCATTCTCCCTCTTCCTTCCTTCCTTCTTCTTCCTTCCTTTCTCCCCTTCACCCTTTCCTTCTCTCCTTCCTTTTCCCTCCCCTCCTCTCTCCCCTTCCTTCTTTCCTCCGTTCTCCCTCTTCCTTCCTTCCTTCTTCTTCCTTCCTTTCTCCCCTTCACCCTTTCCTTCTCTCCTTCCTTTGCCTCCCTCTCTCCCCTTCCTTCTTTCCTCCGTTCTCCCTCTTCCTTCCTTCCTTCTTCTTCCTTCCTTTCTCCCCTTCACCCTTTCCTTCTCTCCTTCCTTTTCCCTCCCTCTCTCCCTTTCCTTCTTTCCTCCGTTCTCCCTCTTCCTTCCTTCCTTCCTTCTTCCGTCCTTCCTTTCTCCCCTTCACCTTTCCTTCTCTCCTTCCTTTTCCCTCCCTCTCTCCCTTTCCTTCTTTCCTCCGTTCTCCCACTTCCTTCCTTCCTTTCTTCCCCCTTCATCCTTTCCTTCTCCTTCCTTTTCCCTCCCTCTCTCCCTTTCCTTCTTTCCTCCGTTCTCCCTCTTCCTTCCTTCCTTCCTTTCTTCCCCCTTCATCCTTTCCTTCTTCCTTTTCCCTCCCTCTCTCCCTTTCCTTCTTTCCTCCATTCTCCCTCTTCCTTTCTTTCTCCTCCTTCACTCTTTCCTTCTCCTTCTCTCCTTCCTTATCCCTTCCTCTCTCCCCTTCTTTGTTTTCTCCATTCTCCTCTTCCTTCCTCTTCCTTCCTCTTCCATTCTTTCCTTCTCTCCTTCCTTTCTTCCCCTCTCTTTCCCCTTCTTTCTTTCCTCCATTCTCCCTCTTCCTTCCTCTTCCTTCCTTTCTCCCCTTCACCCTTTCCTTCTCTCCTTCCTTTTCCCTCCCTCTCTCCTTCTTTCCTCCATTCTCCCTCTTCCTTCCTCTTCCTTTCTTTCTCCCTCTCCTTCCTTTTCCCTCCCTCTCTCCCTTCCTTCTTTCCACCATTCTCCCTCTTCTTTCCTTCCTCTTCCTTCCTTCTTTTCTCCCCCCTTCATCCTTTCATTCTTTTTTCTTTTCCCTCCCTCTCTCCCCTTCCTTCTTTCCTCCATTCTCCCTCTTCCGTCCTTCCTTCCTTCCTTCCTTCCTCTTCCTTCCTTTCTTTCTCCCTCTCCATCCTTTCCCCCTCTCTCCCCTTCCTTCTTTCCTCCATTCTCTCCCTTCCTTCCTCTTCCTTCCTGCCTTTCTCTCTCTCCCTCCTTTTCCCTCCCTCTCTCCCCTTCTTTCTTTCCTCCATTCTCTCTCTTCCTTCCTTTCTCCCTCTCCTTCCTTTTTCCTCCCTCCCTCTTCTTTTTCTATTCTTTCCCCCAGTTTTCCTTTCCTTCTCTTTCCTTTCTTTTCACTTCCCTCTCTTCTTTATTTTCTTCTTTTCCTTTCATTATTTTACTTTTTCCTCACTCCCTTTCCTTTCTTTTCCCCACCCTTTCCTTTCCTCCCTTCCCGTTTCCTTCTTTCTTTCTCCCCTCCTTGTCTCTCTTCTGCTTTTATTTTCTTCCTTTTCCATAGTACATTCTTCTTTTCTTTCTTCTTCTCTCCCTCCTTCCTTTATTTCCTCTTTCTTTCCCCCTTCCTTCCGCCTTCTCTTCCAGAGTCCTGAGCATGCCTTTTGCAGAGCCAGGTCTGAAGTGTCTTGTCATTCTGCCGGGGGAATCCTTTTCTCATAGTATGTACGTATAGACTCATATTTAGTTGAATTCAGTCTTAAAATACACACACACACAGATATATATATATATATATGAAGAGTTTACCGACCCAAACAGAGAAACCTTACAACGCAGAGACACCAAACTTGCCAACAGAAATAGGCCTCAGACAAGGTACGTTTGTAGCAAAGAAACTTCCCCCCCCAAAACCTAAAAGGCCCCCAAAACAATGAGTAAATAAACACTACATTTCCCATCATCCTCCGGGGCTGCCAACGACTCTCCCAGCCTCTACATTCTGACATGATGGGCTGCCAATAAGGGCTGATTTTAATAACTTCTGTAGTGGCCAGCCAACATGAACATTCCGACCCATAATAAGCTGTCAGAGGAGGATAAGTCAAAGGGCTGAGGCACAAACACAAACACCCATTTCACGTCCAACAGAAAATTTACACCCCTTCAAATCACAGACCACGCCCAAAATTGACAGTAAGGCTTCATTAACTTAATTTCCCTGACTTGGCCTCACTTAATGGAATGCTGTTTACGCTCTGAATTGACAGTAAGGCTTCATTAACTTGATTCTCCCGACTAGCCCTCAGCTCATTGGACTTTATGTATGGCCTGAATTGACAGTAAGACTTCATTAACTTGCTGTTCCTGACTAGGCCTCAGCTCATGGGACATTGTGTATGGCCTGAATTTACAGTAACCTACCTTGGCACACAGAGCCCCTATGACCCACACTACATTCTACTACAGTTTGGAGGAGGGTGGACCATGGATTATGGGACTTGAAGTACCTCCATGGATAATGGGATTTGTAGTACTTCAAAACCCATCATTTCCCACAGACCACTGTGTCCCAGAACCAAGACCGATAAAGACCAAACTTGGCAAACACTGCCCCCCATGACCCACACTCCATCCAACTGCAGATTAGAGGAGGACACACCATGGATAATGGGATTTCAAGTACCTCCACTCACTTCCAAAGTACCCCACCCACACATGCATCAACTTCTACATCAACACAGCAGATGGAAAGACAAAAAACATTGTATATCCACAAGCTATGCAGAACGCCAGCAACACCACACACCGACAACTCCACAGGACTCCAACATCCCACCCACCAAAACAACCCACAACAACACAGCCATGACCCCAACAACACCATAACTTAGAACAACTCCAACCCTTACATACTCAGACTTCCTCGCATCTCCAAAATAGGGCACAGCAATGCGTGCCAGGTACAGCTAGTGTGTGTGTGTGTGTGTGTGTGTATATATATATATAATATGGCTCTCACTGATATACATTTCCAAATATTTTGCCTTCATGGCCCTCTGAGTCAAAAAGGTTCCCGACCTCTGGACTATATTCACTGGGTTTAATGGCACAGGACACCTGTGGGGAAACCACAAAGGAAAACACAAATATTTCATTTCCATCTCTAGGCCATCCAGTTTAACTCTGTGGTCAATGTCAACTGGAAGTTAACCATGGAGTTGCAATTACTACACTTAATATCGCTATATTTGGGTTTTTTTGTTTGTTGAGCCTGTTGGGATGGAGCGGTATATCAGTGTTTCCCAACCTTTTTTGAGCCGCGGCACACTTTTTACATTTGCAAAATCCTGGGGCACACCACCAACTAAAAGGACACAAAATGACACTCTAACACAGTAATGCATATAGTTAATATGTTTTTAAATGTATTTATACACTCAGTGTGAAACCTGGGCCTGTTTTGATGAACACAACATAGATATCCTGGCAGGAATGGCAGAAAGACACAAACTTCCCACACAGAACTCCCATAACCAAGGGAAAATGCTATAAGAGTTTGGTGGGCATTGACCTTGAGCTTTGGAGTTGTAGTTCACCTACATCCAGAGAGCACTGTGGACTCAAACAATGTTGGATCAGGACCAAACTTGGCATGGATACTCAATATGCCGAAATATGAATACAGAAACCTACCTTGATAAAGGCACACAATTACAAACACCCCCCCCTCCCCACCCGTTGTCTACTTGGTCTCTCCGTCGCCATGTATTGGGAAGGCCCGCCTCCCTTTCCCCAAGTAGAGACCTCCTCTTGCCTCCTGGGGGTTCTGTGTGGGAAGTTTGGAACAGGTCTAGCATTGGTGGGGTTTGGAATGCTCTTTGATTATAGGGGAACTATAAATCCCAGCAACTACAACTCCCAAATGTCAAGGTTCAGGGGAAATAGACCTTGACATTTGGGAGTTGTAGTTGCTGGCACACTGGTTGAGAAACACTGCGGTATATAAAATTGAAGTAAATAAATAAATACATACATACATACATACATAAATAATATGTTGTGAGTAGGGTTCCCATATGTCCCTTATTCTAAGGTACGTCTCTTATTTTGGCCCTAAAAATTGTGTCCCTTATTTTCAGGCCCTGTTCCTTATTTTTGACTAGCAGGACAGGACTGGGCGGGGTTGACCGGAGGAAGGTGGTTTCCACGGCAACGCCTGCCCGGGGATTCCAACTCACAGGGCAGCCTGCGTCCCCATTGGACGGAAGAGGCGAGACAGGACTTTTTCAAAGTACAGTAGACTAATTAACTGTTACCCAAGGGGAATGTTGGATCATGTTGGATAAGGATAGTTTCTGGTTGCTTGAGAGTTACTCTTAAAATAGGCCTAGCTGTGCATCCCAATACTATACAATGCTGTGTATCCCATACTATACTATACCATTAACTATTGACATAATAATCATGAAGATATACTGTCTTATAAATTTTATTTTAATGTTTAGACAGTGCACTTTTAAAGTCAGCAAAGTCAAGGACTAAATACAGAGGGAGAAAATTAGGTAGTTCTAATAATGCTTTTTCTGCATGACAAAGCACGCAGAAACATACCACGGTCTGTTTTTTAAAAAAAATAATCTTTATTAATTTTCCATAAAAAGAGTTGAAACAGGTATACACATAGATGGTGTAGACAGTTCTGCACCATTACATTCAAAACAAAGCTGTGCTGAGATTCAGCATGGTAATAGAAAAAGGAAAGACCAGGATTGGGGGAGCAATGGGAGGGGTTAGAGGGGAGGGGGTATAGGAAAGCAGTGATAAAGGTTAAAAGCAAAGGGCGGAACACAACATTTTTGGTTATTTTAGCCAAATTTTCCCATATTTTCAAGAATCTTCTTTAGTAGCCTCCAAGAGCCCTATGAGAGGAGAGAGTAAAGAATAGCTTAAATACTATTAAATAAACTATATTTTGTCTTATTTGTAGAGCCATCTGTTTCTTTTATTTGGACCTTTACTCCTTTAAATCTATATCTATATTATACAATTTTTTTGTAGTAGTAGTTCGTGAACAAATCATATTTTCTTTTGTATTTATTCTCATTTTTACTATTTTCTCTTAGTCCAGTCTTTCTCAACCAGTGTGCCGTGGCACACTAGTGTGCCGTGACGGACCTCCTGCTGTGCCATGAGAAAAGCTCTTTGCCCCCCTTCCTCCCCCCTCCTGCGGAACTCCTGCTGCTTGGGGGAGGAGGAGGAAGGACCGGGCAGTGGCGAAGAAAAAGAAGAAGGCCCGTTCCCCCAGCCAGCCTCCAATCCGCCATGACTCCCACCATGACTCTTGCCTCTCGCTCGCTGAAGCCTGTCCACCGCTCATGCTCCTCCTCTGTAGGAGAGCTGAAGCTGGGGGGCGGGGGCGGGGCATGGTGCGGCCTGGCTCTGCCCCCTCCCCCGGCTTTGGCACTCCCAGCAGCGGCTCCAGCTTTGTGCTGGCTCTAGAACCGCTGGCTTGGCACTGCCCCCTCAAGGCTGGAGCAGCTGCTGGGAGTGCCGAAGCTGGGCGTAGGGGGCGGGGCATGGTGCAGCCTGGCTCCACCCCTTCCCCGGCTTTGGCACTCCCAGCAGCTGCTCCCAGCAGGCCACCAACCCCCAGCCGTTCTTTACTGTGTTAGAGTGTCATTTTGTGTCATTTTGGTTGGTGGGGTGCCCCCGGATTTTTTTAATGTTAAAAGTGTGCCGCGGCTCAAAAAAGGTTGGGAAACACTGTCTTAGTCTATCCGTAAGCCTCTCCATTTGAATGGTATCCATAATTTTTAGAAGCCATTCTTCTCTACTTAGATTTTTCTCAGATTTCCAATATTTGGCAAAGATCATTTTTGCCGCTGTCGTTATAATATGAACATATTTTTTTCTTCCTTATCCAAATTATCTAGATTGGGGTCTGTGATCCCTAATAGGAAAGAGTCTGGTTTTTTAATTACTTCTTTGCCTATAATTTTTTTCTATCTCCTTATGGACCATTGTCCAGTATTTTTTTTGCTTTTTTACAAAGCCACCAGATGTGAAAGTATGTGCCATTTTTCCCTTTACAATTCCAGCATTTGGGGCTTGCATTTGGGAACATTTTGGCTATCCTTGCCGGGGCTAGATGCCATCTGTAAACTAGCTTTACCCAGTTTTCTCTATAGCTTTGACTATAGGAAATATTTATATTTTTGTTCCAAATTGATTTCCATGTGGCTGTCCTGTTAAGAGGGTGTAAGTCAGTTTCTTTTGTGAGTTTCAATCATTATCTTATTCTGTAAATAAAACTATTTCTACCTAATGTTTGAATTTCAAGGTTTTAATGAAGTGTCCCTTATTCTTGTGAAAAATCTCATAAATGTCCCTTATTTCTTATATCAAAAAATGGCAACCCTAGTTGTGAGCCACTTTGGGTCCCGTGAGGGAGAAAAGCAGGATATAAAGAAAGATTTATTGGGTTGTTATTTGGGTCGTCCTTTTTCCCCTTCTTGAAGATGGATTGGGCCCACGTTGGCCCTCCTCCAATCTGCTGGGACTTCTCCCGTTCTCCAATAACTCTCACAGATGATTGCCAATGCCTTTTGGAGCCAGACGGGGAAGAGGAGGAGAGCCCTGCCTGCGCGTGCCTTCATTATGAGACTCCAAAGGCATGCCGTCTGCAGTTGTGGGATGATTGTTCTGCTGCAACAATAGTCTGGAGTCAGTAGTCTATTGTTCTGCTGGAACATTAGTTATGCGAGTCTCGCAACCTTCCGGAAGCGCATCCTTCCCAAACTCACCTTGACGGGGGCCTCTTGTCTGTTGTGCAATAGGAATACTCCTCCGCACGATGCGCGCCGGGGAATCCTTTGTGCAAAGCTGCCATCCAGAGTACAGGTGGCCTATGGCAGCGCTTTGTATTGGTTACCTACTTCCTACCTTTTATTTTTTCAGTGATTGGTTGCCGGGGAGGCACCAAAATACTGTTCACTTACACTTTAAAATTACCTAGTTTCCAACTATGCCGTCACACCAGGTCTGTTTAAAATTAAAACTGGCAGATGTGTTGTCCTTTCTATCTGGTGGACTGCAGAGCGCTTGCTGAAAAGGCTAGGTGGTCTGGCAACCCAAAAAACACTCCAAAATAAAGTTGAAAATCAAACAGTTTATTTAGTAACAAAGTCTTTGCAGGACTTGGCACAGCTTTATGGTTGCAAAAAAACCAGAGTGGAAATGCCTTGGGTTGTAGCTCAAAAGATTCCTACTGCTTCTTTTTGGATGGCAGGAAACCCGATATTTCCCACCCTGGTCCTAGGTGTTTGGTTGAAGGAACCACTCCTTCCCCCCTCTAAACCTAAGACCAGTCCAAAGGTGACCTAAAGCTGGGCTGGTAACCAGATGTCTATCCTATACAGCATGCAAAGCCAGTCTCTGCAAGGTACCATAAACCCATCTGGTTCCAGCAGTACCCCAGCTAATGGTCAAGCAAATAGCAATCAGCAGGTTAGCATGCAGGTTAGCATGCAGGTTAGCACCCAGTACTTACGGTGACCCTTTCGGAGCCAATCCTGGCTGGCCAAAAACACATCTGAATTCCTTCCCTCTCTGAAAGGAACTGAAACACTTTCTAAAATGGAGGTCAATCCCCAGGAAGAAAAAGGGGCGGACACCAACTAAAAAGATACATTTGCAGAGCTTTAGGCGGCAAATTCTGCACCAGGCTGCAACCCTGCTAATAATTAACAGGCAAGGTGTCAGTGTGCCTGGAACAGTCCCAGGAAAAATGCAAAAGGAAAAATGCTGCCTTTTAAAACAAAACTATGGGGCTATGCATATGACACGTCTGGAGGACGGAACACCAACTTAATGTAATCTCAGATGAATCTTTCGCAGGGTTTGGCATTCACATTACATTATGCCAGGGGTAGGGAACCTATGTCTCGGTATAGAAACCGAAATAGTAAGTAAATAATATGGTGTTGATTTTAGCAGTGTTTGATGCTTGATGTATAGAAACCGAAATCCCCCCCCCCCCGGCATTACTTCGCGAACAAAGATTCTTAGGAAGGGCTCATCCCACGCTTTTTACAAGCGCGTTGATGACTAAAAAGGCCAATCTGAGATAGGCAAGTTCGGTTGCAGAAAGCACAGCAGAAAGTCTCCTTGGGTGATGTTGTTTCCAAGTTGCGGTTCTTTCAGCGTTGTCGTTTCTCTTTGAGACCCGTTTGGCGTGTCTTCTCGAAAGAGGCCGCAGCATTGTGGAGAGTGCGTCTCCATGCCTCCCGATGTGAGGCCAGGGTGGACCATTGTTGGTGATCAATCTGGCCGAGCCTGAGATGTTGTTTCAGGGAGTCCTTATATCTCTTTTTGGGGGCGCCTCTCTTGCGCTGACCCGTGGCGAGTTCACCATAGAGTAGTATCTTTGGGAGGCGGTGGTCCTCCATCCTAGAGACCTCGTGCCCTGCCCAGCGCAGCTGTGTTCTCAATAGCATGGCCTCAATGCTGGTGACCCCTGTTTGCTCAAGGACAGCAACATTCGTCACATAGTCGGTCCAGTGTATATTTAGGATTGAGTGAAGACAGCGCTGATGGAAGCGTTCGAGGAGTCGTAGGTGTTGGCGATAGGTGACCCATGTTTCAGACCCATAGAGGAGAATAGACAGTACGATAGCTCTGTACACACTGATTTTGCTGCTTTGGCGAAGGGCCTTGGCAAAGGATGTGCTCAAGCTCAGCCCTGTGGCCTTCCTTCGTCTCCAGCCTTGGACCCCGCGATTCCTTCTTGGCCCCTGTGGCTTCAGAGCCAATGAGGATTTCGCCTCCTTCCCCGTCATTGTGCGCCGTTCCTTTCCTCAAATGGTCTAATGCACACAGCCTACGACTCTATTATGCCGGAATGAGAAGCAGTCCTTAATAACTGTCGACAACCCAGGGCTTGCAGCTAATGGAGACGAGTTCATTACTTTTAACCCATGAGGGACTTTTAAAATGAAGCCTCGGTTGACACAATTTCAGTGTGCGTGTGTGTGTGTGTGTGTTTTTCATGCAATTACGAAATGAAAAGACTCTGGAAGCTATTAGTGGAAGGAAGTTAGCACTCTCCGGCTAATCGTCAATAACAAACATTAATAAGCAAGCCGCCTGTCTTTGATAAGTACGAACAAATATTAATTGCCTCCGGAAATCCTAAGGGGAGATCGTTGGGAGTCCAATATATGAGAATGCGGATCCGATCGGAGCCGGGCAGCTGAGTCAGCGTTCCTGGGGAGAAGGCGGAAGCTGTGAGTTCCTCGGAAATTGTTTCTCTTTTGGGGCCAAACAACCTTTCGGAAAGACCTCGATTCATGACGGCGGTCCAGCCTCCCTTCACAAACGCCGTTGCCTAGGCAACAGCCACATTCATGCATCTTCCGCTGCATCTTCCTCGAGATGGAAACATCCAGACCTGGAGGAGCTTGTCTTTTCACTAGGAAGCCCTGGATAAAGGAACCAAGGGCTGCCACCAAAATATAATAGGTTATGGGTTTTTGCAGGGCTACCCAACTGGCGGCCCGGGGGCCGTATACGGCCCCCAGCCCCTTCCCTACAGCCCCCTAAGGTTTTAAATAAATAATAAAAATTGAAACATAAAATAAATAATATTTTTTTAAAAAAAATACCTACTTCCAGGTTTGGAGCAAGTATCGCGAGAATACGCAATCCACACGGGATTTCGCTGTCAACGCGAGATCACGCCAGCGTTGACAGCGAAATCCTGTGTGGATTGCGTATTCTCATGATACTCTTCGGCTACTCTACTACTGGATCGCTGAGGCCCACAGATGCGATTAGGACCTTCTTCGACTCAGTCGGTCGTCGCCTCTCTCGTCGTCCGGGTACTCCTGGATCCTGCGCATTTGGTAAAGGTAGGCCGAAGCAGGGGGCTCCTCAGGGGGGCTCCTCATTCCCTCCCCCCATCTCCCCTCATGTATTAAATATAAAATTAAATATATTTAAAGATGAAATAAGGGGAGATGGGATACATTAAAATATGGAATTAAATATATTTAATATTACATTAAACTAAGGGGGAGGATGGAATTAAATATATTTAATATTAAATTAAAATAAGGGGGCCGGGAGGGGGCGGGGCCGGGGGCAGGGAGGGGGTGGAGTCGGGGGCGGGGGCAGACCCTACGGCCCCCCAGGTCATCAGTGACCGGAATTCAGGCCCCTGGGCCGGTAGAAGTTGGACAGCCCTGGGTTTGTGTATTCAGAAATTAAAACTGCACCAAGCTTACCACTCTCGCCCCATTCAGGGGTGCATCTCATGTTGTTCCCAGTACCCTCCGAGTCCCCGCTGCTGCCGGCTGGCCATAGCCTGGAGGAGGGACTGGCCGAGCAGCGTAGCCTGGAGCAGTGTTTCCCAACCAGTGTGAACGGTCATCAGGTGTGCTGTGGGAAATTGGAACCTCCAATACACTTTCTTCCCCCCTCCTGCCGAACACTTTTTCGCTTTGCCTCGCTTTGCTCACGCTGCCGCTTCTGAGCGTGTTCAGGAGGGGAGGGGGGAGGGAGGAAGATGTGACCCGTGCGGACGCTACTGCGCAGACTCGCCCTACGTCTTCCTCTCCCCCCCTCCCCTACTGAACATGCTCACGCTGCCCCCTCGGATCAAAATGGCGGCAGAATCTGTGTTCACATTTGGGCATATTGAGTATTCATGCCAAGTTTGGTCCTGATCCAACATTGTTTGAATCCACAGTGCTCTCTGGATATAGGTGAACTACAACTCCAAAACTCAAGGTCAATGCCCACTAAACACAGAAAGGGACTAACAGCTGTTGAGCAAGACCTTCGTGTGTGCCTTTCTGCCATTCCTGACAGGATATCTATGTTGTGTTCGCCGAAACAGGCCCAGGTTTCACACTGAGTGTATAAATACATTTAAAAACATATTAACTGTATGTATGACTGTGTTAGAGTGTCGTTTTGTGTCATTTTGGTTGGTGGTGTGGCCTAGGATTTTGTAAATGTCAAAAATGTGGCGCGGCTCAAAAAAGGTTGAAAAACACTGGCCTGGAGGATGGAGGGAGCAGGGAGAAGGAAGGCAGAGCGCAAAGGGGGGGGGGGGGGGCAGAAAAGGTGCGCCAGCCAGCCTTGACCCTCTCGTTCCTGCTAAAAGGGTAGGGAAAATGGCGCTCGTGACATTACGCCGCGCCGTGACATGACGCACACATGCCCATTTTCCCTATATTTTTGGTGGGAACGAGGGGCGTGGCTGGCTGGCGCTCCTTCTCTGACCCCCTCCTCCCTCTGCTTTTCTTTTAGTCCCCTTGCCTGCTTCCATTGGGCCTGGTGGCTTTGCGCGAGCCGAGGCTAGGCTGCACGCTGCAGGCGCAGATTGGCTGGCTTGCGCTACCCCTCACCGCGCAGAGGCCCCTGCTATTATTATTATTGCTATATATTTTATTATTGTATTTATAAATAATGTTATTATTGTATTTATTTATTTATACCCTGCTTTATATCTCCTGAAAGAGACTCAAAAACTATGTATTTATTATTATTGTTGTTGTTATTCTAATAAAAGGCAAATGGGAACTATGCAAATTCCTAAGGTATAAAGGACCTATTCAGTAGGTGTGGGTGAACTACAACTCCCATATGGAAGTCCCTTCACCCATGGTCCATGCTCCTTCAATCTGCACCACCATGTAGAGTGGGTCATGGGGGCTCTGTATGCCTAGTTTGATTGTGAGCAGTCATTGGTGTGGGCTGTAGTGGTCCCAGGAAGTGAGTGAAGGTACTGAAAATCCCATTATCCATGGTCTGTCATCCTTCAAACTGCACCAGTATGTAGAGTGTGTCATGGGGGCTCTGTGTGCCAAATTTGGTATTGAAGGTACTGCAAATCCCATCATTTGTGTCCCATCCTGTCCTAAGCTGTACCTGTTGGTAAAGTGGGCCATTGGGCCTCTGTGTGCCAAGTGTGGTCCTGATCCATCATTGGTGTGGGCCACAGTGCTCTAAGCAAGTGAGTTCAAGTACTGCAAGTCCCATCATCCATGGTGCACCCTACCTCAAACTGCACCAGGATGTAGAGGGCACCTTGGGGGATCTGTGTGCCAAGTTTGGTCTTGTTCTGTCATTGTTGGGGGCCTAGTCAGGAAAACCAAGTAGAGGAAGCCTTACTGTCAATTCAGACTGAGGCCTAGTTTGTAAAATCAGCTGAAGGAAGCCTTTTTCTAAAGTACTCTCTCTGGCACCTTTGAGATTTGGGATGTAGGAATGCTGGCCAATCAGGGCCCTTTATGCAAACACTCCCTCAGTGGCAACCAATCCCCTCTGTCTGGTGCCTTACAGTGTTGGAGTTCTGAGGCTGGCCAAGCAGAGTCCTTTATGCAAATAATGCAAGGGCACCAAAATACTGTTCGCTTACCATTTAAAATTACCTAAGTCCGGCCCTGGCCCTTTGGCTTACTGGAGGTATTTCAAGCAAGAATGCTGCTAAAATACTGCTAACCAGATTTTGTTTGCTTTCATGGTTTCCTCCTTTCTGTTGAATTTGTCCACGTGCAGGGGCGGTCCTACCTATCCCGGGGGGGGGTTAAGCGAACATTATTTTGAGGGCCCCCCGTGGCTCCTGGCCGCGCCCACGCATGCGCACTCCGTGCATGTGCACTGTTGGAGGCGCGCTCCACGCATGTGTAGTTGGAGGCACACTCGGAAGCCAGTGCGCATGTGTGGAGATTCGCGCATGCGCGGAAAAACTCCACCCAGCCCGGCGGCATGGCTGGCTGCGGAGGCGCGGCGCAGGCCGCACTGGCTCCCAAACACGCCTCCAGCCAGTGCGCATGCATGCAGAGGTACAGCCGGCCCACGGCATCTGTGCATGCACTGGGAGGCGCGGATGTGTAGTTGGAGGCACACTCGGAAGCGAACATTATTTTGAGGGGCCCCGGGCTCCTGGCCGCGCCACGCATGCCATTCCGTGCATGCTGTTGGAGGCGCGCTCACATGTGTAGTTGGAGGCACACTCGCCAGTGCGCATGCCAGATTCGCGCATGCGCGGAAAACCCACCCAGCCCGGGCGGCATGGCTGGCTGCGGAGGCGCGGCGCAGGCCGCACTGGCTCCCAAACACGCCTCCAGCCAGTGCGCATGCATGCGGAGGTACAGCCGGTGCACCGCGGGTGGCAGGGATGGCTGCAGAGGTGCGGCGGTGGGGTGGGGCGGGCTGTGCGGCGGCGCCCCTCCCACGTGGCAACGCCCTACGCGGCCGCGTAGTCCGCCTAATAGAAAGACCGGCCCTGTCCACGTGCTTCTTGTGGATTTCAACGGCTTCTCTGTGTAGCCTGACACGGTGGTTGTCAGAGCAGCAAAGCATTTCTGTGCTTGCAGGTAGTATTCTGTGCTCAGGTTGGTTTATCAACCTGAGCACAGGTTGTCAGAAAGGTCCGGAATTTCTGTGCACAGAGATACGCCGTTCTCCTGTTCCTGCGCGTGCTTGCGTGGGTTCATGAGTGAAGGAGGAAGACGTAGCTTCGGACTTCCCTTGAGCTGCATCATGAAGGGAGAGGGCAATGGAGTGACTGCCAGGTGGCCCCACATGGCCTTTCCTGATTGGCTTTGCTTCTCTGCCCGAAGGAGCTGGCCATCCCTGAGCGATCGCATTAAGGAGGTCAGGAGAGGAAGTGCCCACCCGAGGCTGGAGCCCCTGGCTCCTAACGGGCTCATTAAGTATCATTTAGGATTGGATTAATTTGGGTCTCAACTGCCATCCTTCATCAGGATCAGAGCAAGCCCCACGCTGCCCATAAAGACTCTCCTGAAGAGCCCTTGAAAGAGGAGGAGGAGGAGGAGGAGGAGGGAGACAAAGACCATTTAACTCTTCTCTGGCTAAATGCTTGCTAACAGAAAAAGATGATGGTGGTGGTTATGATAATGCTTTGTTATCCCTCAATGAGGATATATTTTATTTGTTACCTATTTCTCTTCCATGTGTGATGCTTACTTAGGTGATCCCTCGTAGCCTGAGGATAGTGGTCCTCCAAGTCCAGTGCCTTAGTGGTGGGTCCGTAGGTGGCTGTGCAGCCCGATTCTTGACCCGCATGTCCTCCTGCAGTGAGGACATCGGTGTGATGAGGTGGTTATTTATATGTTAATCACATGTTTGTTTATGTATTTAGAAGGGACATTCTTTAAAAGCTGCAGAGAGTGAGCCGTGGAATGTTCGCAGCAGCAAGCTGTAAGCAGAGGCTGTTGCCGTGACAACAGAGGCTGCTCTAGCTTTAGAATGTTCAGTTTGAATCTAACAGTTGGAGAATGTCAGTTGGGGAGCAGCTGTGACCAGAGTTAGTTAGGAAGGAGATAACCAACTTGGTGGCCAAATATCTCATGGCCGTTCTGGTCACGAGGAACCAGCATACCTGTCCAGGGATGATCTGGCCGCGGTGATCCAGGCGACGGTCATCTCGAGGCTGGACTACTGTAACGCCCTCTACGTGGGCCTTCCCTTGTCGACAGTCCGGAAACTCAAGCTGGTGCAGAATGCTGCTGCCCCTTGCTGGTGGGAGCACTAGTGAGAGAGCATATTACGCCCATCCAATAAATAATAAACTGCACGCGGAACCACAATAGGCCAGATACTTTTGGTGTTAATTTTAGAGTTGAATGGAGTTTTAACATTTATATTGTTCTATTTTCTGTATAATATGATGTTGGTCTTCGACCGTAAATAAATATCTATCTATCTAGTTAGGGTTTGACAGTTGCTGGAGCTGCAAGCTGTCTGTAGGAGCTGCAGTGTGCAGTTCAGTTCTGTGTGTGGGTTGAGGGAAACCCAAGTGTGTGGGACAGAGTTTAGTCCCAGGGTTGAGAGTAACCCAGTATTAAGTAGTTACTTGTGTGTAACTGTGTAAGGGGAATTTAAAACCCCCAGAGTTATATTGCTGAAAACTTGAAGTTTGTACCTCTGCAGAGATCTTTTGAAACCACCTAAGCTTTGAGCCCATTTGTGTAAAATAAACTGTTAAACACTTTCAACAAAAACATCTGTGGAAGTCGTTTATTCACAAAGACCCTCACATCTAGTGGTCAAGCCTTGACAAATGGTGGCAGCAAGTAATAAACAAGGAAACATTGAGTATTGGTAACAGTGGTCAGTCGTCCACAGTGAATCCAGTACGAGGTTAGGAACCTGTTTACAATCGGTTTCCAGGTGGAAGGCGGTCCCGGTTGTGGGTTGGCCTGGCGTACCTTCCTCTTGGCACATTTCTCTTTTTCACCCTCCATTTGTGCCTCTTTGAATTCTGCAACACTGCTGATCACAGCTGACCTCTGGTTACAGTGCTCAAGGGACTGGGCTTCCCAGTTCTCGGTGTCTCTGAGACTGGCTTTGAGCCCGTCTTTCAATCTCTTCTCCTGTCCTCCAACATCCCGTTTTCCTTTCTTGAGTTCTTGAGACGATGGCTAGGCATTCGGACAATGTGGTCAGTCCAGCAGAGTTGATGGCGGAGGGGCATCACTTCTTTGCTGGTGGTCTTTACTTCTTTCAGAACGCTGACATTCTGGGAAAAAAAGGTTCAAAACTCATTTCGGATGTAGGGGTGCTGGCGCTTCGAATCTGGTTGACTTCCGAAAGTTTTTGAAAAAATTTCGGAATGTTTCCGAATTAATTTGGAATGGCTTCGTTAATGGCGGACAAAAATGTTTAACCCAGTTTAAGCATGACAGCCGCATTTCACCCCAGGACTAACGCGGAGGGAATGCATCCACTCCAAACTGAGTGTTTTAACCCAGTTTGGAAGCTGATGCGTTCCCTCCGCGTCAGGACACTCCAGTTCTGACGCGGAGGGAAGGCATCAGCTTCTAAACCAGGTTAAACACCCAGTTTGGAAGCCCATGCCTTCCCTCCACATCAGAACTGGGGCGACCCCCATGGATGCGTCAGAATTGCATGGGGTAAGGGAAACCCACCAATCCGAAAATGGCGGTGGTGACTTCAAATGGCAAATTCACTTCCGGGTTGCTTACATCGCTACAAAACCACTTCAAAAGTGAATTAATTCAGAATTCATTCCGATTTGAGAATCATTCCAAGGAACTTGAGGAGGCCTATTGGCCATGCCTGCTCTAGATGGAGGGAAGTCCTATTCCCACTCTCTTCTGCTTTGGCCAGGCCTTCTCACCCGGAATAACCATGTGACAACCCCTTGTTGACCGGCCTCAGACTGGACAATCTTTCGCAATCCAAACTGCTAACCCTAAATGCAAGGGGGCCTCGAAGTTACCTCAGCAACTTCTGTCTTATGGCATGGTAGACTATCTTCCCCACTAACCATTGAATTGCAGAGACTTTAAATTTCTCAGTAACCACTTGACCACACTGCCACCATTTGTCTGTCTGACCACTGACCTTGAGGGCCACCACCAATAAAAGAACTAACAGAGGTGTTTTTCTTTTAAGATGTAAATAATTTATTATGACACAAATGGGTACAAATCTTGATTGGTTTTATACTTCCTCCTAGGCACAAACTTATTCTGTTACACAAAACACAATGGGGTTATACTATAGGGTTCCCACTAACCCTCTATAGACCCCTGTACTCTTCCGTCTTTAACTAGGGTCTCTACACCCATAAAACTGGACTGCTCTCTTGCAGACCTTAAGACCAACTAAAGACTGAACTGTTCTCTTACAGTCCTTAAGACCAACTAACACAAAACAAACTCCTCCCCCCCTCTCATGGCAGTTGGCTTCCAACCGCTCTTCACCAACTGTAAAATTCATACCTTGAACATTCTAAAAGGCTCTGGCCCTGGTTGCTATGGCGACAGCTCTTCAGAGCTTCTGCCAAGCCTCCCTTCTGTCTCACCCACATCAACAATTCATAGAATATTCCTTTGAACTACACAAAACAACATACATTTAAAATATGTTATACAACATTTACACACAAATAATCGACATCATTACAAACCACCCTGTTATTGTCCAGTTCTGGGCTTGGACGATGTCTCCCTGCCAAGCTACGAAAAGGACTAGGAACCCAAATGTGTGAAGAATAGTTGAGAGTTTCAGCGTGGAGAGAAGAAGATTCAAAGGTGATCTGCAAGCCATCCAAAATACCTAAGGGCTTCCCCGTGGGAGGGGGAGCAAGTCTATGTCCTGTGGCTCCAAAAGGCAGAATGTAATCTGTTGGGTTCAAATTGGACCAAGGCATCAGAAAGAACGTCTTCACTCTAAGAAGCGGCCTGGGATGTCTCTGAAAGTGGCAGGCTCTCCTTCTTGGGAGGGTTCTAACTGAGATCGGATAGACATCTTTCTGGAGTGCTTCAGCAGGCCCGGATTAAGTCTTTGTGGTGCCCTAGGCCACACATTGGAAGCCACGCCCCCGGGCCGATGCTGAGCATGTGCTAGGGGCGGGGCCCTAGGGGCAGGGCTTCCTTTTGTCTCTTCGTCGCTCGCGCCGGGCGCCGCTCCTTCCTTGAGTGAAGGAAGGAGGCCGGCGTGAGGGAGGGAGAGAGGGAGCGAAGCCACGTCAGAGGCCCTAGGGGCGGGACTTCACTCGCCTCTTTCCTTGAGTGAAGGAAGGAGGCCGGCACAAGCGAGGAAGGGGTGGAGCGACGCCACGTCAGAGGCCCTAGGGGTGGAGCGGGACTTCACTCACCTCTTTCCTTGAGTGAAGGAAGGAGGCCGGGCGTGAGCGAGGAAGGGGTGGAGCGAAGCCACGTCAGAGGCCCTAGGGGCGGGACTTCACTCGCCTCTTTCCTTGAGTGAAGGAAGGAGGCCGGCACAAGCGAGGAAGGGGTGGAGCGACGCCACGTCAGAGGCCCTAGGGGCGGGACTTCACTCACCTCTTTCCTTGAGTGAAGGAAGGAGGCCGGCGCGAGCGAGGAAGGGGTGGAGCGAAGCCACGTCAGAGGCCCTAGGGGCGGGACTTCACTCGCCTCTTTCCTTGAGTGAAGGAAGGAGGCTGGCACGAGCGAGGAAGGGGTGGAGCGAAGCCACGTCAGAGCCCTAGGGGCGGGACTTCTCTCGCCTCTGGCCTTGAGTGAAGGAAGGAGGCCGGCGCGAGCGAGGAAGGGGTGGAGCTAAGCCACGTCAGAGGCCCTAGGGGCGGGACTTCTCTCGCCTCTTTCCTTGAGTGAAGGAAGGAGGCCGGCGCAAGCGAGGAAGGGGTGGAGCAAAGCTACGTCAGAGGCCCTAGGGGCGGGACTTCACTCGCCTCTTTCCTTGAGTGAAGGAAGGAGGCCGGCGCGAGCGAGGAAGGGTGGAGCGAAGCCACGTCAGAGGCCCTAGGGGCGGGACTTCACTCGCCTCTTTCCTTGAGTGAAGGAAGGAGGCCGGCACAGCGAGGAAGGGGTGGAGCGACGCCACGTCAGAGGCCCTAGGGGCGGGACTTCACTCGCCTCTTTCCTTGAGTGAAGGAAGGAGGCCGGCGCGAGCGAGGAAGGGGTGGAGCGAAGCCACGTCAGAGGCCCTAGGGGCGGGACTTCACTCGCCTCTTTCCTTGAGTGAAGGAAGGAGGCCGGCACGAGCAAGGAAGGGGTGGAGCTAAGCCACGTCAGAGGCCCTAGGGGCGGGACTTCGCTCGCCTCTTTGTCGCTCGTGTTGGGCGCCCCTCCTTCTTTCACTCAAGGAAGGAGCGGCACCTGATGCGAGCGACGAAGAGGTGGAGCGAAGTCCCACCCCTAGGGCCTCTGACGCGACTTCGCTCCCCCTATTCGTCGCTCACGCCGGGCCCCGTTCCTACCTTGAGTGAGGGAAGGAGGCCGGCGCAAGCAAGAAAGAGGCAGAGCGAAGCTGTGTCAGAGGCCCTAGGGGCCTATGGCACTCCGCGCGAAGGCACACAAGCGCCTGAAGATCAACCTTTTTTAAAAAAAATGGGAGGGGGTCTGGATCTGCCCACCCCCATGGCTATGCCCCTAGGGCCTCTGATATGCCGTGGCCTAGGGTGGCCTTAAGGATGATCCGGGCCTGTGCTTCAACTGTGATTATTACCTGTGTGGTTGAATGGGGTTGGACTGGATAGCCCTTGGGGTCCTTTCCATCTTTGTGATGTTGTGAATTGAGTTGCTTATACAAGACTTGTCTGAGCAGTTGGAGAACTCATGGAGGTTTTCTCATGGTTTCCTGCACCTCGTGGCAGCTTGGAGGGAGCTTATGAGCTCAGGTGTCGCTATCATTCTCTGCAAATCAGTGTGAAGGCAATGCTACATTATGCTTGCGATTTACATGTCTCGGCGTCAAGGCAGCCGGGAGTTACGGTCCGCCAGTCAGCCGTAGCTCATCGCAGTGCCGTGTGCCATCTCCCAGGCTGCTTGCAGGCCCCGAGGTCCCCACCTAGTAGAAGGGACCAGGGGGAGCTCCCCTCTATTTGCACGCAGGTTGCAATGCACAACCGGGACACCATTGGCAAGAAATCTGGAATAATGTGCCTTTTGTTTCTCTCAAATCTCAGCCTCCATCTCCATTTGTCATCCTCAGCCTTTCCTCTTGGTTTATTGAGTGCTTGTAGAATCATAGAGTTGAAAGGGATCGCAAGGGCCGTCCAGTCCAACCCCTTTCTGCCAGGAGGGAAGACACAACCCAAGCCTTCCCTGCAGATGGACATCCAGGCAGGCCCGGATTACCCATAAGGCCACCCTAGGCCATGGCCTAGGGGCGCAAGCCGAAGGGGGCGCAGATCACGCCCCCCCCCCCCAAATGTTATCTCAGCCCGCCTCTGAGGGCAAAACATCAGGAGAGCGTGCTTCTGGGAGGAAACCTCCAGCAAGGTCTCCCTCCCTCCCAGATGGGCAACGGCGGAGGAGAGCGTGCCCGGCTGCAGGCGCCTGCCCCAGAGGGAGGCCTCCTCCACTTGGGCGGGGGAGAGGGCCTGGCGGTTGCCTAGGGCAGGAGAGAGAGAGAGAGAGATCTCTCTCCACTGAGGAGGCAGCAAAAGGCAGGAAAGGAGGCCACTCACCCAGGACGCTGCCCTTTCGGCGGAGGCAGGAGAAGAGACGGGGCTGCTGGCGCGTCAGATTATTGCATTTTGAATAGCAATTCATGAGTCAGCACAAGATATATTTTCGCAGTTTGAGATGACCTGCAGTGTGACATGTTTGACACCAGATGGCGCTGTCTCAAGACTGCTAAATGGAACCTTGAGGAATGTCAGTTACAAAGTGACAGTTGGGATTTGTCAGTTGGGATTTAATATCTGTGAGGAAAAGATGTTTAGAAAGGTAGCTGTGATGGCTGTTGTTTTTCGATGTTTTGCCAGTTATTGTTAAATACAATTCAATACAAAGTTATATATTTACCTTGTGAACTGAATGAGAGTTTCATTATTCACTCGAACAGAGACTGGAGTTTTTGGGCCGATGGGGAATTAAACTTCTATATTTCTGTTGCCTATCCGCTGTGACATAAATACTCAACGCCGAAGAGAGAGGGCCTGGCGACGGCCTGGGGCAGGAGAGAGAGAGAGAGAGATCTCTCCACTGAGGAGGCAGCAAAAGGCAGGAAAGGAGGCCACTCACCCAGGACGCTGCCCTTTCGGCGGAGGCAGGAGAAGAGACGGGGCTGCTGGCGCGTGCCTGGCCTCTGAGTCGTCACTCTTCGTCCAGTTACGCCAAAATCCGAGGAAGAGGAAGGCGCAGGAGCCGAGGGCGGCGAGGCTGGGGATTTGCAGGGGCTCCTCTCCACACTTTGCTTTTCCTTCCTTGCCCGCTGCAAAGGCTGTCGGCGGAGGATGCTGGCGGGGCGGCCAAAGCGGGCTGGAGGAAATGGCACCCGCTTTGGCCGCCCCGCCAGCATCCTTTTCAGTGGGCAAGGAAGGAAAGGCAAAGTGCGGAGAGGAGCCCCTGCAGATCCCCAGCCTCGCCGCCCTCGGCTCCCACGCCTTCCTCCTCCTGGGATTTTGGCGCAACAGGACGAAGAATGGCGGCTCGGAGGCCAGGCATGCGCCAGCAGCCCCGTCTCTTCTCCTGCCTCCACCGAAAGGGCAGCGTCCTGGTTGAGTGGCCTCCTTTCCCACCTTTTGCTGCCTCCTCAATGGAGAGAGAGAGAGATCCAGGGCCAGGTTTGCAAAGCGGAAAGAAAGCCCCTGCTGCCCTGAGCTCCATTTCCGCTGCCCACGGCAAGCCTTCCCCCGCTCCCCAGGGCCCGCAGCAGCATCCGCTCAGGCCCGCCAGGGAGGGAGCGAGGGAGGAGAAGATAAGGTTTTATTTTTTAGTGTGGGTCTGAGTGATGTGGGGGTGCGGTGCGGTAGGGGGCATAATTCCAAAGTGTGGCCTAGGGCGCAAAAATGTCTTAATCCGGGCCTGCATCCAGACTCTGTTTAAACACCTCATAGGAAGTCCCAAGCAGCAGTGGATCCAACTGTTCAGCAGTTATATCAAATGACTGAATACATGAATGAACGAACGAATGAATGCTATGAATGAAGACACCCCCCAAGTCCTCCTGACAGATAGCCATACAGTCTCTGCTTAGAAACCTCCAGAGAAGGAGACTCAGGTACACTTTCTGTGATTGGATCTCGTGTTGGTTGCCAGCCGAGTGCCATTGTTACAATTCTATTTTGCAGCATAATTCTATTTTTAGTGGGTTTTAAAAAAAATATTGCATGATCCGAGGGCAGGTCAATAAGTCCGTGACTTTTTGAATGAAACACAGGTTTTTGGATTAAAAAATCATTTTATTTTTCATCATAGTCTCCTTTGAGCTCTATACATTTTGTCCAACGTTTCTCCAATTTTTTTATCCCTTGCAAAAAATAAGATTTGTCGAGGTCATCAAAATAGGTATCTGTTTGTGAGATGATTTCATCGTTGAAATCTCTTTCCGCCGAGTCATTTCTTCAGGTTTGGAAACAAGAAATAGTCACTTCGGGGCTAAATCTGGAGAATAGAGCGGATGAGGAAGCAAATCGTATCCCAATTCATGGATTGTTGCCATGGCAACTGCACATGTGTGCACCCTTGCATTGTCCTGGTGTAAAAGAACGTTTTTCTTGGCCAAATGCAGCCCCCAAGTTGGCATAATATTTGCCATTGATTGTTTTACCCTTTTGAAGGGAGTCAATGTGGATTATACCGCGTGCATCCCAAAAAACGGTCGCCATGACTTTATTGGCTGACAAACCCACCTTGGCCTTCTTTGGCGCTGATTCACCCTGAGAAACCCAGTGTTGTGACTGCTGTTTGGTCTCTGGTGTGTTGTGGTGGATCCATGTTTCATCCACGGTTACGAAACGGCGCAAAAACCCGTCCATATTGCGGTTGAACAACGTCAAACACTCCTGCGAAATTGTCACACGATTGCGTTTGTGGTCAATTGTGAGCAAACGCGGCACTCATCTTGCAGAAAGCTTTCTCATACCCAAGTGATCATTTCAAATTGAAACCACTGAGCCACGAGAGATGCCGATGGCTTCCACAATCTCTCGCACTTTCAATCTCCCATCGGCCAACACCATATCATGATTTTTTTCATTTGTTTCGTGTGTAGAGACCTCAACTGGGCGTCCAGAACGTCCTGCATCTTCTGTGCTTGTACGGCCACAACGAAATTCAGTAAACCACTTTTTACCATTGAAATGGATGGTGCAGAGTCCCCATAGTATTTATCAAGCTTAGCCTTGGTTTGAGTGATGGTTTTTCTCTGCAAAAAAATAATGCTTAATGAGCACACAAAATTCACTTTTTTCCATTTTCTCCTCAAATCACACAGTAGTCTGCGATCAATGGCTGTCCAACACAAACTAAATGGTGCAGCTTGTTCAAATTTTGACAGGAGTCAACTGACAGGTGCCTGTTGACAGAAGCAGTGTTGCCCTTTCAGTTAAGAGACGGGAAATTCAAAAAGTCACTGACTTATTGACCTGCCCTCGTAAGAGGGACTGCGTTTCTAATTTAACTGCTATGGCTCAATTCAATGCAATGGAGGCTCACATGAGATTCGATGGTGCATTAAACTGGAGTAAATATGGGTCGATCAGGTTCAGGTTATCTGAAGGACCATTTCCCCCCTTACCAATCATCTTCTGGGAAGGTCCTTCTCTGTGCCCAATCACATCCATATCTGGAGGGAGGGACCCCAAAAGACAGGACTTCCTCAGTGGATCTTTGGTCTTCCTTTCCAAGAGACAGGCCTGGATTACCCATAAGGCCACCCTAGGCCATGACCAACACACAAGAAAATGAGGCTATGGTGCCTGAAAACTCAACAACACAAGGGAAGGAGAGTAACAGGAAGTAATGTCCTAGACACTCAGTGCAATGCAAGACCAACGCAGGTCATAAGCAATAATATAAAACATTTAATATATCTCAAGATGAAAGAATGATGAGGCAATAGGCCTCTGAGGGGAGTACAACGAGAGAAATATCACTATATCATGGAACAAGGCAATAGGCCACAGATATCCTAGCTAAACCCACAATAGGGTCAGCGCACCTTCTAAGCATATGCAAACATATCAAATCAAATCAAACATGGATAGAATATACAAACGTGAATACACTGGGCAGGGGCCCCTCGAGTGGGGGTGCTCCCTGGGCGAAAGGAGAAGGACCCCCCTTCCCTAAGTACATACGGCTGTACGAGTAGAAAGCCCAAGATGATCCGGACGCCGGCCTGGAGGCTGAGTGGGTGGCAAGTGCCTAGTCAAGCCGCGAAAGGATCCAAGCCGCTGTGTGAATGCCACGGAGCTGAAACTCCTTCACCCTTCACGGAGCTGAAACTCCTTCACCCTTCACGGAGCTGAAACTCCTTCACTCCTTCACGGAGCTGAAACTCCTTCACCCAACCCAAATGGATGGAAGGAGAAGGAGGGCGAGGGAAACCCAAAATAAGGTACCCCTCAGCAACGGGCAAATGCCCCTGGAAGTCGATGATGCGCCTCCACTAATTGTGGAAACGCCAAGCAGCGAGCCCGAAGCGCCAAACCAGGAAGCGGCCTGTAGCCAATCAGCAGAAGCGGCGTCTCCCAGCGGTGCAATGCCGCGGCGGGGAAGGACGGGATCGTCAGGAAAGATGTATGGGGAATGCGAAGATCACAGGGCTGTAAGGGAGAAGATCCAGGGAGAGGGGATTCCAAACGCCGTGGAGGTGCAGAAGTGAGGTTCCGTGGACCATAAAGCCTTGTCAGACCCTGATGGGTAACATCGCATATGGCATCCAAATGGACATATGAAGGATCATGCGGAAGGCCCCATGAAGCGCCAGGTTCTAGCCGCGGACGGCACTCAAGTAATTGGCCAAGTCTGTTTCGCCTGTAGCGTCGGCTTGTTCACAGCGGTGAACCATAGGAAGCGATATCCACAGAATTGTAGTACTACAAGTACAAATATCAAAAAGCACATCAGTTATACACTTCCAAAAGCACACATAGTTTGAAGCAGCATGGTAACAGTATAATAGCACAATGTAATACATACCATCACAAATAATAACAGCAACATCGCAGTTGAGGGGAAGTATTGACCCTTAGGTAAGGAGAAGGGGAACACTTAGCCCTATTTTATTTGTTCCATCTTGTATTCCGCTCCTCCCGGCAGGCTCGGGGCGGATAACAGCATAAAATTCGGCTGGCATGTTGCCTCCATGTCGCCGTACAATAAAACAAGGATAAAAACAACAACATCATAGGTCCCGAGATTAGTTATGTCACATGTTATCGCATTCCCCAAACCAGGGTGCTGCTTACACAGATGAGTACGTTCGATTTAAGATGTAGAATAATCATTAAAATCAGCTGAAACCGGGAGGGGGAGATTATCGTTTAAACCACTAGGGTGCTCGCAGGCGACCATGGAAATCCACCATGATTCAGCCCTCAGCAAAGCGTCCTGCATGTTACCATGGGGACGTGTCTTAACCCTTTCAAGGCCCAAAAACTGAAAAGACTCAGGGGAACGATTCATTTGTAGGAAATGCCTATAAAGTTCTGTGGAATTGTTTTTGTTCCTAATACTCGATTTATGTTCAGAGATTCCATGGCCTAGGGTCGCAAGCCAAGGGGGGCGCAGTTCACACGGACCAAAAAAATGTTGGAAAAAAACCGCAACGCGCGGCATGGGGATGATTCTCTCTCTCTTTCTCGGGGGAGTGCGGGGGAGAGCTCTGCGAGGGGGCGGGGGAGGAGGGAATGGCACCCTCCTCTCGCCATCGCCCCCGCCCCCTTGTTAAGGAAGGAGGGTGCGAGGAGGAGGAGGCAGAGTCAAAGCTTTCCGAGACAACCCAGGAAAGGGATCTTGGGGTCTTGGTGGACAGCTCAATGAAGATGTCAACCCAGTGCGCAGCAGCAGTGAAAAAAGCAAATTCTATGCTTGGCATGATCAGAAAGGGAATCGAAAATAGGTCAGCAAATGTTGTATTGCCTCTCTACAAATCGATGGTAAGGCCACATTTGGAGTACTGTGTACAATTCTGGTCTCCGCACCTTAAGAAGGATATAACGGAACTGGAAAAGATACAGAAAAGGGCAACAAGAATGATCCAAGGGATGGAGCGGCTCCCTTATGAAACCAGGTTGCAACGCCTTGGTCTTTTCAGCCTTGAAAGACGGCGCGCTTAAGAGGTGACTTGATCGAAGTGTATAAAATCATGCATGGGATAGAAAAAGGTGAATAAAGAAAAATTATTTTCTTTATCACAAAACACTAGGACTAGGGGGCACTCCCTGAAGCTCCAAGGTAGGAAAGTTAGGACTAATAAAGGGAAATATTTCTTCACCCAGAGGGTCATTGGGTTATGGAACTCACTTCCAGAGGAGGTTGTGACAGCGGTCAGCCTGAACAACTTCAAGGCAGGATTAGACAGATTCATGGATACCAAGTGTATCGGTAGTTACTGAAAAGGACATTCAAGTGCCGCCTCAGAGTTGGTTGAGGTAGGCAGGATTTCCCTGGGTACTGGTTGTGGGGGGTCGGGAGCAGGTCAGGGTTTTGCCCTCCCTTCTGCTCGAGATCCCCGTGTACAACTGGTGGGCCACTGTGTGATACAGAATGCTGGACTAGATGGGCTGAGGTCCGATTCAGCATGGCTCTTCTTATGTTCTTATGTTCTTACCTCATTTACTACATTACACTTGTGAGTAGCTGCTCCAGACTTGTGGAAAGATACTTGTGGAAGGACATGTATTCACATAAATGTGTTCTGTGTATTACTGTATACTTGATTCATGCTATTATAAGCTTATGATTTGTATGTTATGAATGTTGATTGATCCCATGCTTATTGCTATTGCCAATGAAATATCTCTATTTTACTAAACCTGCTTGATTTCATTGTTACCCTATTTGCGCTCACGTGTTTACCACGGTGTAGTCCACTGCTTGTTTCAGGCATGCGTGGCACCCAGGAACATGGCGACAGAGGCAGAGGCGCTGGTGCCCTCCTGCTGTGCATGTCCGGCAGTGGTCCGGGGGCAGGGCTTCCCTCCGCCTTCTCTTAGTGGCGCGCCCTCCTTCCTTGAGTCAAGGAATGACGGCGCGAGGAGGAGGCGGGGCTACCCTCCGCCTCCTCCTCCTATTCGCGGCCCGCCCTCCTTCCTTGAGTCAAAGAAGGACGGCACAAGGAGGCGGAGCTTCCCCTTTCTGAATGCCTTTATCTATCTTTCACTCCCTCCATGCCAAGGTCTAACCTGATGTCATGGGAAAACTCCCCATCTGCTGAATCTTCTGACAGCCAATTCCTATAAGAAACAGCCTTTTCCCCAGAATCCAAAACAAGCTCTGACTCTTGTCCAACTGCTTGAATTTTCTTTCTGCTCTAAGGCCTGCAATTGCTGATCGTCTTGAGCGCACCCAGACTCCTCAGTGGGAAACCCATCATCCCTCTCATCCTCTGGGAGATACTCACTCCCAGCACCTTGTTGCTGAGCCCCAACGGAATCAAATGTAATTCTGCCTTTGCTTTTTCTTTCCTGACATTCTTCAGTGATCGTTCCAAGACTTTTCTTTTTTCGGCCTAGTAGTGCGGTGTCACCTGCGTACATTAAACGTCTCAAGGCAAGGAAATGTGATGGAGAAAAATCTCCAAATTGCCAGGTTGTGGGATGTTGGGTTCTGTGTTGAGCTTGGATTTGCAGGAACCCGCCTTGAATGCTTTTTCACTTGGATATTATTGAGTCAAATTAAAGATAAGGGAGACTCAGAGAAAGAGAGAGAGAGAAGACAATAAAGCCTCTTGAAGAGAATACTTTGACAAGGGAAAGTAATAGCAAACATAAAACATTTTTTAAGGAGAGTGTCTCTCTTTCTCTCTGTGACTTTGGTGTGCGAAGGATAGAGAATATGATTTATAAGGCCTCAAAGAGCCGTTCAGGGAAAATCTCCTTGAGTTTTCAGAAGGTAACGGCACCTGCGCGCCCCAAAACGAGAAATCTTTGACAAGCAAGTTGACGGAACACAGCTTGCTGTGCATGAAAGGTTTCCAACCAAGAGCATTCCCAGCTTGGTGCTAAATGGGGAGGGGGCTGCGTGGGCAGAAGAAAGGAAGGAAAGAAAGAGAAGGAAGGAAGGAAGGAAGGAAGGAAGGAAGGAAGGAAGGAAGGAAGGAAGGAAGGAAGGAAAGGTGTTGTGTGGAACAGTGTTTTTCAACCTTTTTTGAGCCATAGCACATTTTTTACATTTACAAAATCCTGGTGCACACCACCAACCAAATTGACACAAAATGACACTCTAACACAGTAATACATATTTAATATGTTTTTAAATGTATTTATACACTCAGTGTGAAACCTGGGCCTGTTTCGATGAACACAACACAGATATCCTGGCAGGAATGGCAGAAAGACACAAACTTCCCACACAGAACTCCCAGAACCAAGAGAAAATACTATAAGAGTTTGGTGGGCATTGACCTTGGGTTTTGGAGTTGTAGTTCACTGACATCCAGAGAGCACTGTGGACTCAAACAATGTTGGATCAGGACCAAACTTGGCATGAATACTCAATATGCCCAAATGTGAACACAGATGGAGTTTGGGGGAAATAGACCTTGACTTTTGGGAGTTACAGATTCTGGGATTTATAGTTAACACACAATCAAAGAGCATCCTGAACTCTTGCAACAATGGAATTGAACCAAACTTGGCCTATTGAACTCTCATGGCCTACAGAAAGTACTGAAAGGGTTTGCTTGGGAATTGACCTTGAGTTTGGACGTTGTAGTTCACCTACACCCAGAGAGCACTGTGGACTCAAACAATGTTATGTTATGTTGTTGTTTGTTTTCTATCCAGAAGCACAATGTTGGAAGGAGGCTCACCACTTGAAGGTCCCTAAAACAGGTATGGGAAAACTTCGGCCCTCTGGGTGCTTTGGACCCCAACTCCCACCATTCCTAACAGCCTGAGGCCCTTTCCTGCTTAAGTGGCTGAGGGGGGAAAGGAAAAGGGCCCGAGGCTGCTAGGAATGGTGGGAGTTGGATTCCAAACACCTGGAAGGTCCAAGTGTGCCCATGCCAGCTTTCGACAGAGACCTCTTCCTCCCCCTCCCCCTTCGCGCCCTTTCTTTCCCCTCCTGCCGAACACTTACTTTTTCTTCTACACTGCCCCTTCTGCCGCCATTTTGATCCAAGGGGGCAGCTTGAGCGTGTTCAGGAGGGGAGGGGGAGGAAGACGTGACCCGTGCGGGCGCTACTGCGCAGACTCACCCCAGAGCAAAGCGAGGCAAAGCGAGCAGAGCGAGGCTGGGAAGAAGGGAGCCCGAGTGGAGAAGAAAAAGTGTTCGGCAAGAGGGGGAAGGAAGGGGATTGGAAGTTCCCATTTCCCACAGCACACCTGATGATCTCTCACGGCACACTAGTGTGCCACGGCACCCTGGTTGGGAAATACTGGTGTGGAAGATCACTCAATATTCCTCCTGCCGCAGCCTCTGACTCATGGATTTTAACCATTCATAGCCTGCCCTTTATCTGAAGACCATAGGTGATGCGGGGTAAAAACCAATCTAACATGCAAAACAGTATAAACAATCAAAACGAGTGTGAGCAGTTAAAACAAATTAAATCATTAACCGATGCTGCCTGGGGTCCAATGGAGTCAAGTGGCCAAAACGAACAAAAAGGATTTCAGCACGGGAACATGCCTATATTTAAGGAAGGAAACATATGAAGTGAAGAGATCTAGATTGGGTGAACCCAGCCTTGCAAAGAGCCCACGTGAAAGGAATCTAGGTGAGCATGAGCCAGCAGTGTGATGCAGCAGCTCAAAAAGCCAATACAATGCTAGGCTGTCTATAGCAGCATAGCTGAAGCGGCTGAAGGGGAAAGGGAAGGGGCCGCCTGAGGCTGTTAGGAATTGGGGGTGTTGAAGTCCAAAACACCTGAAGGGAGAGCCCAAGTTTGCCCATGCCTGGCCTCAGGCCCGGATTAGCAGCTTTTTGTGCCCTAGGCCAGTGTTTCCCAACCTTTTTTGAGCCGCGGCACACTTTTAACATTAAAAAAATCCGGGGGCACACCACCAACCAAAATGACACAAAATGACACTCTAACACAGTAAAGAACAGCTGGGGGGGTGGTGGCCTGCTGGGAGCAGGTGCTGGGAGCACCGAAGCTGGGGAGGGGGCGGAGCCAGGCTGTGCCATGCCCCGCCCCCTACCCCTGGCTTCACCTCTCCCAGCAGCTGCTCCAGCCTTGAGGGCACTGTCCCCTCGAGGCTGGAGCAGCTGCTGGGAGTGACGAAGCCGGGGGAGGGGGCAGACCCATGTCCCACCCCCTCCCCCCAGCTTCAGCTCTCCTCCAGGCCGCGCCATGCCCTGCCCCCTCCCCCCAGCTTCAGCTCTCCTACAGAAGAGGAGCATGAGCGGTGGACGGGCTTCAGTGGGCGGGGCTCCTCCTCCACGCAGCTTCAGCGAGCGAGGGGCGAGAGTCATGGTGGGAGTCATGGCGGATTGGAGGCTGGCTGGGGAAACGGCCGAAGGAGGCGGCGCCCCGGTCCCTTCTTTTTCTTCGCCACTGCCCGGCCCTTCCTCCTCCCCCAAGCAGCAGGAGTTCGGCAGGAGGGGGGAGGAAGGGGGGCAGAGAGCTTTTCTCGCGGCACAGCAGGAGGTCCGTCACGGCACACTAGTGTGCCACGGCACACTGGTTGAGAAAGACTGCCCTAGGCCACACTTTGGAATTACGCCCCCTCTTTAAGCCAACCTCTACCGCACCCCCCCCTCTCCCCCCCTCCACCTCGCACCTCCGCATCCTTCCCGTCCTGTGCCAATGGGGCTGAGGGGAAGGGTGCGCGTGCGCTGTCACTGAAGAGAAGGGAACGGGCCCCTTTGTGTGGCGGGGAGTGAGTCCGTTAGCCCTCAGGAAGGAGGCAGAGGAGGGTGAGCGAGTGCCGCAGAGCCGAGGCCCAAAGGGACGGGGAAAGCCGGGTTGGATACAGAGCATGCTCTTTGTCTGGGGCAGCGGCTTCAGAGGTGGCCCCACATGCGGCTCATGGCCCAGCAGGTGCAGAGAGTCGGGGCCTTCCTCCGCCTCAGGTTCCCCTCCGGGCCTCCACGCCGCACGCCACCCTTCTTTCCCACGGCCTTCTCTTCCCTCAGCAGCCTGTGAAGGAAGCCGCTCCGAGCCAGGCCAGGGCTGGCCAGGCACCCCTTCCCCTCCCCTCAGGCCAGGGCCGTAGCCAAGATTTTGATTCGGGGGGTGAGTTTGCTTTTGGGGGGCTGAGACTGGGTGGAAGAGGGTCTACCCTAGCAAACCTTTTGTATTGTTATCCCAATAACCCCATGAAGGTGGGATATAATGAGCATGGTGATCAGATCATGATATGAATAAAAATAACAGTTTAAATAATGTACCAGTAAGGCCTTTTCGCCACCCTGAGAGCACTGCCCCCGCTGATGCCTGCCTCAGGCGCAGAAGCACTGGCTGAGAAGCAGCAGCGTAGATGGATGGGCTGAGGCTGACGCGGCGAGTACGAGCGCTGCCTCAGCGGAGCCCAGCCTTGGCTCCGCCTCCTTTTGGGTACCAGGTGGCACGGTTTTAAAAATTATTTTATAACATTTTGGGGGGGTCCGTGATCTGCGCAACATGGCCTAGGTTGGCCCTATGGGTAATCCGGGCCTGCCTGGTCTAGATGGGGGGAAGTCCTATTCCCACTCTCTTCTGCTTTGGTCAGATCATCTCACAGGGAACAATAGACCTGTGCCCAGTTCTGGGATTGGATGGTGTCTTCCTGCCAAGCAGAAGGCCATTGGATTACATGGCCCTTCAGGGTCTCTTCCAACTGTACAATTCTATGGCAACAAAGCTGCTAAAAAGACTAGAAGCCCAAATGTGTGAAGAGAAGAACGGTTCAGGGAGTCGAGTGTTTCAGCTTGGAGAGAAGAAGATTCAAAGATGACATGCAAGCCCTCCATAATATCTAAGGCAGGGGTGCCCACACTTTTTCATCATGCGAGCTACTATATGAACAATCAAGTTGAAAAGATCACCTGTTGTGCATGTGAGCGTGCACGCGTGTGCACGTGCGCGCGCACGCTCCTACTGCAGCCTTTCATTCGCGCGGGGCTTCTTTCTTGCCTGCCCACAAACTCGCCGCCGCGCGCACCCGGGCAGGGGATCGTCCTTGCCTGCGTGCGCGCTCTCTCTTAATGTCTTCATTGCCTTCCTCCTTCCTGTTGCATGCTTTCGTGAAGCAGGAAGTCGCCATCCCATCCTGCTTCTTGTGTGCACAGCAGGCCCCTCCCACACACGCAACAGGAGGGTATTTATAGGCGCACCTGCCAGCGCACCGGCCAGATATATTTCGGCGGTGGCTCAGAAGGCGCAGGGCTGGGAAGAGGGGCCACCTGGCTGCTGCCTGGGCCGGGAAACTCAACCGAGAGAGGGACCCACGTGAGGCTGGAGCCTCCCCATGGCAGCCTCCCCCCCCCTCCCTCGAGGCTTCCTTACCCAGGCAGGAGAAGGAAGACTGGAAGAGGTGCTTCCCCAAAGTGACAGATGCAGGGGGCGCCCTTCCTTCCTTCCTTTCGAGGGTGTCACTCAGAAAGGATGCCCAAGTGGACGGCTGGCAGGAAGGAGGACCCCTCCCACTGGTGGCAGTCCATGCCCACGGGAGAGAGGGTGGCTCTTCTTCCTAGCTGGCTCTGAAGAGCCACCTCCCCCCTCTCTCTCTCTCTCTCTCTCTCTCCCGTGGGCCCTCGCCACCTTTCTCCTTCGAGGGCAAGGGAGGACGAGGCGGAGAAAGGCGGCGAGGGCACAAGCAGCAGCAGCAAGTGGAGTCTCCATCCCCGCAGCCCCCTCCTCCTCGGGTTCAGCCCCAGGAACACGGCGGAGCCCTCTCTCCTCGCCCCCAACCAAGGAAGGAAAGCAGCCCCACACAGCTCGCTCGCCCAGGTCTCGGCTTGGAATGGGAGTCCCGAGGGCAGCAGCAGGGTTTGCAGCGGGGCTTGCTAGGCTTTGCCCCACTTTGCCCGGCCTCCTTCGCCTCTTTCTCTCTCTCCCTCTCTCTCCTTCCAGCGCCCTCTCGCCTGCCTACCAAAAGGATCCGAAAAAGTTCTCCGGATTTCTTTCTTCTCTCCTTGGCTCTCTCTCTCTCACACACACACACATTCCCTCCATCCCTCCCACAGCCTCACATCCTATCCGTGTGCGTGCCTTCGCCTTGCTCCCCCCCCCCAGCAGCAACCAATGGGCGGTCATGTCACCACACCGTGCGTGGCAAGACGAGCGCCAAGGCCCGCCCACTAAAGCCTCATTTTGGCAAAAGAAGCCCCGCGAAGGCGGCGGAGGGAACGCATGTGTGAGACCGCGCCATCCGGCTGGTGATGCCCAAAGATCACCTGGAAGAGGGCCGAAGAGCACCTAGGTGCTTCCGATCACCATAATGAGCACCCCTGATCTAAGGGCTCTGGAGGCCCTGCCTCGCGCTCCCTCGTTCCCGCTGCCGGCTCCCCCCCCCCCGCGCCAGATGCCTTATCTGTCGCGGGATAAGGCATCTGCCTCTAAACTGAGTCTTTAAAGACCCTGTTTAGAGGCAGATGCCTCCCCCCACCCTCGTTCCTGCTGCCGGCTCCTCCTGCGGGGCGTGGGAGGAGCGGCATGCGGATGGTGCGCACGCGTGGCAAGTGCGCTGCGCGGAAGTTAGATCTTTTTGACTTGGTTTTTTTAAAAGTAGCTCACATGCTGAAAAATTATGGGCACCCCTGGACTAGATGGTTTTCCGGGGCTTCTTCCAAGTCCTCATCTTTCCTGACCTTCTGCTTTCGATTGCTGTCTTCCGTGAAAGGGCCAACTTGCTCTTGTGTTTAAAGGGCTGTCCAACAGGCGGCCCTGGGCCCGTACACGGCCCCCGAGCCCCTTCCCTCCGGCCCCCTAACTTGTTTTAATAAAATACAAATTAAAAATAAAAAAAAAATTTTTTTTAAAAAAAATACCTACTTCCGGGTTTAGGCAAGCATCGCAAGACTACGCCAGCCACAGACGGGATTTCGAGGGAGGTCGAAATCCCATCTATGGCTGTGCAGTCTCGCAATAGCTGCCGAAATCTCGGATCCCGCGGGATTTGCGGCCGGCCTGGGTGTGCGCCTCCTCCCCCCTCGCGGCTGCTTCCAGGCCAGCCCCCATTCCCTCAGAGAGAGGGAGGAGGGGAGTGAGGCAGGGAAAGCCCCTCCTGGCTCCGTCCTCTTCCTGTGGAGGGCCATCACTTCCCGCCCCGTGATGTGAGAGCCGCCACGCCCGCCTGAGCTTGGCCTCGGCTCCAGCGGGGCTCTTTTTCGGGACGGGCGGCGGCGTTGGCGCTTCGGCCCTGTGGCGGGGCTCCCACAGTATGGGTAAGGAAGGGCCTGGCTCGAATCAATCAATCTAAAAACAGTGGGACATTGGGTGAGGGGGGGAGGGGTCCCTCAGCGGCAGTTTCCTTGGCAACACTTCCTTCCCCTCCTCCGCGCCCCCTCCCCCTTGTTGTGCTGCCTTCCCTCGCGTGCAGGTTGCAAGGTGGCTTCCTTTGCGCCTGCCCCCGCGGCTTGTTTTCCCTTCAGGGAGGGAGGGGGGAGCTCTTTGGGCCTCCTCCACCCACCCCTGGGAAAGGAGGCCCCATCAAGCCCTGCGACGGCATTGAGGGGTTTGGGGTTTTTTTTGTGCGTCCCAAATTGAGTGTGGACTCAAATAACTCAAAGGTATTAGGAAACATTCCCCCAAATTCACCAGGGTTCCCATTTGGGTATATTGAGTATTCATGCCAAGTTTGGTCCAGATCCATCATTATTTGAGTCCACAGTGCTCTCTGGATGGAGTTGAACTACAACTCCTCAACTCAAGGTCAATTGTAAGTAAATTGGAGCCGGGGAGGGGGCGGAGCCAGAGAGGGGGGGGGCGGGGGCGGAGCCGGGGGAGGGGCCGGGGCGGAGGCAGACCCTTCGGCCCCCCAGGTGATCAGTGACCAGAATTCCGGCCCTTGGGCCCGTGGAAGTTGGACAGCCCTGGTTTAAAGCACCTCCGTTGCTGCCCTCTGGGAACCAGAATCGGAATATCTTGCAGAGCAAAGGACCAGGTTTTCTCCCTGTGTGTGTCTGCATGTCCAGATTGATCACTTCTGCTGTTGCTGAGCGCAAAAGCTCCATCGGAAAGAGAGAGAGAGAAGTGTAAAAGAGGCCCAGCCATAGTTGCCATGGCCGACCACTTTGGCCGAGCAGATCTCCGGTGCAAAGACCTCGGAGAAAACATGCCACTTCACCATCTGTTGTTTGGAAAGCAAACCCTGCCCCGAAAGAAAGCCCACAAGACTCCCTTTTTCTGCCTTTTTATATTTATATTGCTAAAAAAAAAGCTATTTTGAGATTGTGTGCACGAGGAGGAGAAGAGGAGCGGCCACTTTCCCCAATTAAGATTTTGCGGAAGTCACAGCTGGTGCTGACAAGGACAGAAGGGGGGAGGGAGGGAGACAGGGAGACAATGGAGCGCGGACAGCACAAACAAGGCCTGTTTGCAATGCATTTGTTTAAGACATCACCATGGATGGTAAATGCTTCTCTCTGTGCCGCTCGGATCATTGGGCTCAGGGAAAGGCCCATTTGCCATCCTGATAGCAACATATGCAGGCATGAAGTTCGGTGCACATCTAGTGTTCTTGCTGTGCACCCTAGAGCAGTGTTTCCCAACCTTTTTTGAGCCGTGGCACACTTTTAACATTAAAAAAAATCCGGGGGCACACCACCAACGAAAATGACACAAAATGACATGCTAACACAGTAAAGAATGGCTGGGGGATGGTGGCCTGCTGGGAGTGCCGAAGCCGGGGAGGGGGAGGAGCCAGGCCACACCATGCCCCGCCCCTTCCCCCGGCTTCAGTTCTCCCATAACCGCCAGCCTTGAAGGGGCAGTGCCAAGCCAGCATTGTGCTGGCTCTGCCACCGCTGGCTTGGCACTGCCCCCCTCAAGGCCGGCGAAGCTGTGGGAGAACTGAAGCTGGGGAGGGGGCGGAGCCAGGCCGCACCATGCCCTGCCCCCTCCCCCCAGCTTCAGTTCTTCCACAGGTTCGCCAGCTTTGAGAGGGCAGTACCAAGCCAGCATTGTGCTCTCTCTGCCACCGCTGGCTTGGCACTGCCCCCTCAAGGCTGGCAAAGCTGTGGGAGTGCTGAAGCCGGGGGGAAGGGGTGGAGCCAGGTTGCATCATGCCCCCCCTCCCCCCCAGCTTCAGCTCTCCCACAGAGGAGGAGCATGAGCTGTGGACGGGCTTCAGTAGGCAGGGCTCCTCCACGCGGCTTCAACAAGCAAGGGGCGAGAGTCATGGCGAGAGTCATGGCGGATTGGAGGTTGGTTGGGGAAACAGCCGAAGGAGGCAGCGCCCCGGTCCCTTCTTTTTCTTTGTCGCCACCTGGCACTTCCTCCTCCTCTCCCAAGCAGCAGGAGTTTGGCAGGAAGAGGGGGGAAGGAAGGGGGGCAGAGAGCTTTTCTCGCGGCACACCTGATGATCGCTCACGGCACACTAGTGTGCCACGGCACACTGGTTGAGAAACACTGCTCTAGAGCATACCTATCTCTTTTCCTGTCCACCAACCTTCCCTTTTCCCTTCTTGAGTTGGGAGTAGAGGAACTGCTTTGAGAGATGCTGATCTTTGGGCATTTGGACAACGTTGCCGGTCCAGCGGATTTGATAGCATAGGAGCATTGCTTCAATTGCGTGTGTAAGGGTGATACACCTCCCGCCAGAGGACCAATGAGGCACGCACACAAGAGTTTGGATGAAAACTGGCCACAACTCATTTATTAAAAACAGGAACGAGGGTTGGCGGCCATGCATGGGTCCTGGATCATGGGAAGGTCAGCCCACATTTTCCGAAGACGCTTGCGTGCCTGGGTGCCACCGGCCCAATACCGGTCAGCTGGAACTTGGCACCCCAGGCGGCCAGGGCATTATCCCCCCTTACGACCAAGGGGCGATAAGTCAGCCAGATCCAGGGCCCATGCCACACGCCAAACATAGAGTTGCGACATGGAACATAATAATAGAAACATCAACATAGTGCAAACAATGATTAACAGCAATACAAAATGCAGACCAAACAAACAATGAATACAAATAGGGAGGGTGGGAGGAAATCGAAAATCTGGCTCCATGTGCCAGCAGGGCAGCCCAGGCAGTCTTAAGTAGGCTGCCTGGGCGGAGATAGGGGCCGGCCAGCTGACAACGGGGGTGGGGCGGAGCTAGCCCTCCCATTGGCTGGCCAGCACTGTTGGCGGGAACCTTCGCGCCACCCAGGGGACTTCTGGGAGGAAGAACCCCCCACCTTATTGAGTTTCTGCAGAAGATATCCTTGATCCACTCTGTTTTGGCGAGATATTTATTCGCGGATTTTTGGCTGACAAGCCTCTGAATAGGAATCTTCTTGGGAGCATCTACATTGGAGAATCAATGAGGTTTGGCATTCCTTTGACTGCTGTGCTATGTCATTGTGTGATTGGTTGAGACACCAGCACTCTTTGGTAAAGAATGCTAAAGACCTAGTAAAACTACCAGTGGAATAGACCTGTATTATGAGGGTTGAATGAAAAGTAATGCCTCCACCTTGGTAACTCCTCAAGAGATGGCAGTCCTGGTATGTGGCAGATACTGGCTTGTTCAGTAGACTCTCCTCTACAGTTTCATTTTGGCGGGAAGCCTTAGCATTGAACGGTTGTGTTGTTAAAGTGTGAAGTATGGAACCCCGCGCAGATGGTCGGTCAATGCGACTTAAGCAACGTGCGGTCATTGAATTCTTGACAGCAGAAGGTGTCACCCCAAAGGAGATTCAGCAGAGAATGCAAGCTGTTCATTCATTTATTTATTTATTTCCGGCATTTTACCCCGCTCTTCTCAACGCCCGAGGGGGGACTCAGAGCGGCTTCCAACAAGGCACAATTTGATGCCAACACAGTAAAACACATAAAACACAGGATAAAACCCCCCAAAACATTACACATTAAAATACAATTACATCAACATATCATACACATTCATTTAAGTTTAAAAACAAACAAACAAACAAACAAAAAAACGAAAACCACAGTGTTCCGTCCATAAAAGTATTGAGCCCTATTCATCAAACTTTCCATTAAAATCCAGTCTAAAATGCTGCCTTGTGCTAATGTGCAAACGCCTGGTCCCATAGCCAGGCTTTTACTTTTTTCCTGAATGTCAGGAGGGATGGAATTGATCGTATGTCACTAGGAAGCGCATTCCACAGATGGGGAGCCACCACCGAGAAGGCCCTCTCTCTCGTCCCCACCAACAGCATTTGAGAAGTAGGCGGGAGCGAGAGCAGGGCCTCCCCGGATGATCTTAAATTACGAGGTGGGACGTAGCGGCTGATGCGTTTGGACAAGTAAGCTGGGCCAGAACCGTAAAGAGCTTTAAAGGTCAAAACCAGCACTTTGAATTGAGCTCGGAAGTGGACAGGCAGCCAGTGGAGCTGACACAACAGGGGGGTGGTATGCTCCCTGTATGTAGCTCCCGTTAGTAGTCTGGCTGCCGCCCGTTGAACTAGTCTTAATTTCCGAACTGTCTTCAAAGGCAGCCCCACGTAGAGTGTGTTGCAGAAATCTATTCGGGATGTGTCCAGAGCGTGGACGACCATAGCCAGATCAGACTTCCCAAGATACGGGCGCAGCTGGCGCATGAGTCTTAACATTCTCTCCCCTCTGTTATTTAACATCTACATGCAGCCGCTTGCACAGCTGGTGCGGAGTTATGGGCTGGAGTGTCACCAGTACGCTGACGACACCCAGCTCATTCTGAGGATGGAGGGCAGGCCGGGTTCTGTCCCGATAATTTCCAACACTGCCTCGAAGTCGTTACTGGATGGCTGCGAGCCAGTAGGTTGAGGGTGAATCCAGCGAAGACGGAGATCTTGTGGCTGGGTCGCCCGGGTGATGTTAATGTCCAGCTTCCGAGCCTGGATGGTGCGGTGTTATGCCCATCGCCTTTCGTAAAGAGCCTGGGGGTCCATTTGGACTCCCAGCTGACCATGGAGGCCCAGGTCTCTGCGGTCAGCAAGATCGCTTTTTCATCTGCGACAGGCAAGGAGGCTGGCCCCCTCTCTCCCGGAACGATCTGGCCACGGTGATCCAAGCCACAGTCATCTCAAGGCTGGATTACTGCAACGCGCTACGTTGGCCTTCCTCTGTCGGTGACCCGGAAGCTCAGGCTAGTGCAGAACACTGCCGCCCGGCTCCTGTCTGGCACGCCAGCTGGCGCCCACATAACACCTGTTTTGCAGGATCTGCACTGGCTGCCAATTGAGCACCGGATCACCTTCAAAGTGTTGGTCCTCACCTTTAAGGCCTTACACGGCCTGGGGCCAGCGTATTTGAGGGACCGTCTCACCCCATATTGCCCTCCGAGATCACTTCGGTCTGAGGACTCCAATCTCCTGGAGATACCTTCAGCTAAACTCGCAAGGCTGACTGCTACCCGCCGGAGGGCGTTCTCTGTCATAGCACCTACGCTGTGGAACGCCCTCCCGGCCGGAACTCGGGCTATGAAGGACTTGCTCCCGTTTAGACGGGCCTGTCAAACATACCTGTTTAAGCAGGCCTTTGGTGAGTAAGTCCTGCCCATGCCCCGCCATCTATTCGTTCTTCTGAGGATGATGTGCTGTTCACTGTGTTAACTGTGTTATTAATTACTATACTGCTGTTGTTTTTAATTGTTTTTAACTGCTTATTGCCTGTATTTTACTGTGCCCTTCGGCTCCTGTAAGCCGCCGCGAGCCTCAGGGAGTCGGCGGCATAGAAGCCCGAATAATAAATAAATAAATAAATAAATAAATAAATAAACTAACTCCCGGGCACCGCCGAGACCTGGTGTTCCAGGCTCAGCGATGAGTCCAGGATCACTCCCAAGCTGCGAACCTGCGTCTTCAGGGGGAGTGTAACCCCATCCAACACAGGCTGTAAGAGACGACACACAGAATATTGGGTTCAAATTGGGCAACTTTTATTTAACGTTACCTATTTCCTTAACTTTAATTCAGGGGGTCTCAGGAATCAAGGTGTATCCGAGCCGAGGTACCATCCCACCTCGGCTAATCATATCAATTTGTGGGCGAAACATCTGGATTGCCTGATTATCCAACCAGGGCAACCCTTTTAGGGAAATGAATGAGAGGTCTGTTCTCAAGATATTGAGATCAGCCTCTCCCCATTCCAGGGCCATTTAACTTTACTCGCCCATCAACTTGAACTTTGAGGTGAGTGTTTAACTTAATGGCCCTCACCCCTGAAGGAGGGGCCTTAGGTGCGCACTGACTATGGGATTTCCCTAGCTATTTACTGCTAAGGCCTATTAAGTACACTACACCACTCTTTCTAGCCCCTAAATCAGGGGTGGGCAACCTACGGCCCGTGGGCCAGATCAGGCCTGGCAGCTGATTCTGTCCAGTCCGGGGAGAAGGGCGTCGGGGGGCGAGGCCAAAAAGAAGGGGTGCCGCTGCCGCCATCCCATCGCGGGCTCTGTGGGGCCTGTGTCGACAGACAGGCCGGAGGAGCGGCAACTTTGGAGTGCCTGCATCCCTGGAGGCGATCCGGGCCTGCAACGGGAGCACTCGGTGACCTGCGGGGGCTGATCGCCCTGGTGACCCGAAAGACTTGATCATCTTCTGGGTCGCCAGGTCGAATAAGTCTCCTCAGATCGCCGACTGCTCCCTCTGCAGGCCCGGAGATGGCAGGCACTGCATAGCAGGGCGATCAGCTGGGGGATGGCTGGGGGCGTGCCCCCTCCTCCCCGCGTGTTCACTCACTCCCTGCAGAGTGCACCCCCGCTTTTCCCTCCCTCTCTTGCCCTCTCCCATCCGGTGCATGCGAGCTCCAAGCCCGGACTTGCCGCTTCTCTGGGCGAGGAACGGGAAAAGGAAGCGAGGCACGAGCCCAGCTGGGACAGAAATGCGGGTGCTGCTGCCTGGAACAGAAGGACCTACCACAGCCTCCCTCCCGCTTCCTCCGCATACCCATTGGCGAACAACTCCCCCATATAGTCAACATGACTGATGGGTCCCTTCGCATTTTTCTCCCAAGAGAGAGTAACCTCCTTTCTGCCGCATCCCTGTTGTTGGGCAAGGCCGGTCTGTCCTTCTTGAACGGGAGAGGGGCCATCCAATTTCCTTCCTCACTGAGGATGGTTTCACTGTTGAGAATGCTTAGGAACTGCTGCTCTTCCTGGGAGAATGCCATCTCTTCGTCCTCTTCCGAGGTGTTGAAGATGGGACTGAAGCTTGGGCTCAAACTTTGACACAGGACCGAGATGTGGTTCGCACAGCCCTGCATCTGAGTGGGCCTCTGGTTGGACAGTCGACCTTTTCCGAGGGAGTTGAAGGTGGAGGGGGGGGGGGCGCATCTTGTCGACGCACACAGGCCCCAGCATGGTCCAACCAAGAGGCAGCTTCTGGGCGAACGGGGCCTTGAAAGGGCCGCCTACCGTCTCCTCTGGATGGAAGAGACCGGGGCAGTCAGAGCCGATAAGCAGGTGGATGCCCACGTTCCGTTCAAACTTTGGGATACAGTCTTTTAGCTGTGCAAGATGCGGGTGCGCCTCCACTACGGCTTTCGTAGTGATCTGTTTCTTGTTCCGGGGAATAGCTGCGCATTCCAGGAGACTGGGTAGCTTGTAGTACCTCTGTTCGCCACAGGGGGATACTACAAAGCCCGGCTTTGAATGGCCATCAATAAACACATCTAAAGCAGTTCCCTCAGGCTCTGCTCTGCTGCGGTGGCAGCTGGGTCCGCTTTGCCATCCTCTGGGCTGGGTCCATTGGGCCATTGCATCTTGGGATCCTTCCTCTCTTGTGGATGTCAGCCTTCATCTTGGTTCGCACCTTGTCTTCTTGAATTTAATTAAATTTTAGTGGTATTTATTATTACTTTATAGTAATTTTATAATAATAATATAATAATATAATTAATAATATAATAATGTTATATTGTATTATAATTTCAATATATTATAATGTCTATATATATATACTAGCTGTCCCGGCCACGCGTTGCTGTGGGGGTTTTTTAACTTGGGGACTGTGTGTGTAGTCATGTATATGTGTATGCGTGTATATGTGTGTACTTATGTATATGTGTGTTTGTATAAGTATGTGCGTGTATATGTGTTGATGAGACCCAATTCACTTCCCACAGAAAATGTACACCCCTACAAATCACAGACCACGCCAAAAATTGACAGTAAGGCTTCATTAACTTAATTTCCCTGACTAGGCCTCACTTAATGGAATGCTGTTTACGCTCTGAATTGACAGTAAGGCTTCATTAACTTGATTCTCCTGACTAGCCCTCAGCTCATTGGACATTGTGTATGGCCTGAATTGACAGTAAGGCTTCATTAACTTGCTGTTCCTGACTAGGCCTCAGCTCATGGGACATTGTGTATGGCCTGAATTTACAGTAACCTACCTTGGCACACAGAGCCCCTATGACCCACGCTACATTCTACTACAGTTTGGAGGAGGGTGGACCATGGATTATGGGACTTGAAGTACCTCCATGGATAATGGGATTTGTTGTACTTCAAAACCCATCATTCCCCACAGACCACTGTGTCCAAGAACCAAGACCGATAAAGACCAAACTTGGCAAACAATGCACCCCATGACCCACACTCCATCCGACTGCAGATTAGAGGAGGACACACCATGGATAATGGGATTTCAAGTACTTCCACTCACTTCCAAAGTACCCCCCACACACACGCATCAACCTCTACATCAACACAGCAGACGGAAAGACAAAAAACATTGTATATCCACAAGCTCTGCAGAACGCCAGCAACACCACACAACAACAACTCCACAGGACTCCAACATCCCACCCACCAAAACAACCCACAACAACACAGCCATGACCCCAACAACACCATAACTAACAACAACTCCAACCCTTACATACTCAGACTTCCTCGCATCTCCAAAATAGGGCACAGCAACGCGTGCCGGGTACAGCTAGCAATATATAAATGAATATTTCTTGATATATTAATCTGTTAATATTAATGGTGTGTAATATATAGTAAATATAGTAAGTAAATAAATAAACAAGGTAGATTAGAATGTAGTTCAGCCTTTAGGTGCGGCCCTCCATAATATTTCTTGGTTCTTGTGTGGCCCCTTGGAAAAAATAATTGCCCACCCCTGGTCTACAGTGTAGATGTACTCCCGTCTTCATCTGAGAAACCTTTTCAGTTGCAAAGATTTTGCATGGAAGAGACTACAGATGTGTACACAGAGGCTGGCTCAGGAGTATCCATGGCACACAAGCACACATACACTCATCATCATCACCACCATCATCTTTCCTTATCTAGTGGGAAGGGGCATTGTGTGGTCTGGGAGTTTTATGAAGCGCGGCAGTTGGAGAATGCTAAACGATTCCGGCTGGGAGGAAGGGAACGGTGACGGACCTGTCAGTGGAAGAGAAAGAAGTATTGCAGGAAAATGCATTTTTACAACCCTGGAGGAGCGGCGCAAAATACATTATATTCTGTTTCATTGTGTTCCCTTTTCTGTTCTATTTGTCATGTACCTCTCTCCAGGAGCGGGCGTCAAGAAATTGAATTCCATTTCCTGACTCATTTCTTTGCTGTTCCTATTTGTGTTTGTCATTGTCTTGACCACCTACATGAACCTGCGTCGCCTTCAGATACTCTCGGTGTGTGTAAAACAGCGTGCGCGCATCTGTCTCTTTCCGTCGTCCAATATACACCACTTTACGCGCCCAGCTTTTATCGCAATGTGTGGCGGGAGGATATTTCCGAGCCAAGGAAAACAGGAACGGCAATGGGGAAGGAGGGGGCGTATAAGCGGTCTCACCAAACCTGGTCTTTAGGTGTGTTAAAAAGAAAGATCCCATCACCCACAACCTCTGGCTGGTTTGCAACCAACATCCATTCCATAAACACACCCACGAGCCAGTGACTTGTTTTTATTCCCAACTAGCTTGGGGACCCGGCAGTGCCCGGGTTATTTGAGGAAGGCATTGTACGCCAAGGTTGGTTCCTATTAGATGTTTATGTGGCTTGCAGTGGTCTCAGGAACTTAGTGAAGGTACTGCGAGTCCCATTGACCGTGGTCCTTCCTCCTCCAAACAGCACCAGGATGTAGAGTGGGTCATGGGGGCTCTGTGTGTCCCATTTGGTCTTGATCATTCTTTGGATGAGGGTTGCAGCGGTCTCGGAAGGCGAGTGAAGGTATTTCAAGTCCCATCATCTGTGGTCCATCCTCCTTGAAACAGCACCAGGGTGTTGAGTGGGTCAAGGGGACTCTGTGTGCTAATTTTGGTCTGTAGTGGTCATTGGGTGAGGGTCACGTTGTGAAGTGGGCCATTGGGCCCCTGTGTGCCAAGTTTGGTCCTGATCCATAATTGCTGTGGGCTGCAGTGTCTAACTGCCTGAGGCCTTTCCTTTTCCCTCTGCATCACCTTAGAATGTTGGAATGTGGATGGCCAATCGGAATGCTTTATGCAAATACCATTTCAGTGGCAACCAATCCCCTCTGTCTGGGACTGTGGAATGCTGGAGATCTGAGGCTGGCTAATCAGAGTCCTTTATGCAAATATTCCCTTAATGGCAACCTATTGAAACGCTGTCACATATTCCTTCGCACCTCCGAGAAAATGAACATTCCATTTCCAACGGGAAAAAAACTGTCATTTGGCTAACTCAAGCATTCAGTTGCATTGTTTTGCTGGCCAATCAGAGTCAGTTATGCAAATTGTCTCTCAGTGGCAACCAATTCCCTCTGTCTGGTGCCTTAGAGTGTTGGAGTTCTGACGATGGCCAATCAGAGTCCTCTATGCAAATAATCTGGTTCCTTAGAGTGTTGGAGTTCTGAGGCTGGCCAGTCAGAGTCCTTTATGTAAATAATCCCACAGTGGCAGCCAATCGAAAAGCTTGTGCATATTCCTCCGCACCTCCCGCCCTCCGCACTTCCTGCCCTCCGCACCTCCGCAAACACTGACTTTTATCATATACACACATAGATAGATTGATTGATTGACCCATTGGATCAATATGGTTTAGAAATCCCATCATCCATAGCCAAGATATATTTGGCTGGTTTACAAGGAACATGAAATCCATAAACAAACTCCAAATCCTATTGTTACTCCTGAGTAGACTTATTGGACACATAAGACTTACTGGTATGTTGGCTCAACATTCAATAATTGATTTGACAGCTCTATTCAAATTGAACAATAAGTTTCCAGACTGTGTAAGTCTCCATCTACACTGCAGATTTAACCAAGTTTATTTATTTATTATTTGTTTACAGTATTTATATTCCGCCCTTCTCACCCCACAGGGAACTCAGGGCGAATCACAATGCACATATAATAATAATAATAATAATAAATCTTTATTTATATTTTGCCACCATCTCCCTGATCTGGACTCGGGGCAGCTTACATGAGGCCAAGCCCAATAACACAATACAATAAAAAGAAAGCAAAACACAAACAAAAATATAATAAGTTCTATAAGGCAGTGTTTTTCAACCTTTTTTGAGCCGCGGCACATTTTTTACATTTTCAAAATCCTGGGGCACACCACCAACCAAAATGACACAAAATGACACTCTAACACAGTAATACATATAGTTAATATGTTTTTGAATGTATTTATACACTCAGTGTGAAACCTGGGCCTGTTTCGATGAACACAACATAGATATCCTGGCAGGAATGGCAGAAAGACACACACGAAGGTCTTGCTCAACTCTCAGTCTCTCTCTCTGTGTTTAGTTTTTATCGCAGTCAACCGGTCCTCAGGGAAAACATACCTGGTCCTCAGGGAAGCTGGCTGGAAAGAGAGCAGCCAGTCGGAAGCACACTCTGAGGCAGAGAGTTCCACTGCTGAATAGCTCTCACAGTCAGGAAGTTCTTCCTAAGGTTCTCTCTCCTACACATACATGCTTCCCTGTGATGTTTGCTTTTCTGCCTGCGCTGTTAAGAACATAAGAACATAAGAAGAGCCATGCTGAATCGGGCCTCAGCCCGTCTAGTCCAGCATTCTGTGTCACACAGTGGCCCACTAGTTGTACACAGGGATCTCTAGCAGAAAGGAGGGCAAAACCCTGACCTGCTCCCGACCCCCCACAACCAGTACCCAGGGAAATCCTGCCTACCTCAACCAACTCCGAGGTGGCACTTGAATGTCCTTTTCAGTAACTACCGATACACTTGGTATCCATGAATCTGTCTAATCCTGCCTTGAAGCTGTCCAGGCTGACCGCTGTCACAACCTCCTCTGGAAGTGAGTTCCATAACCCAATGACCCTCTGGGTGAAGAAATATTTCCCTTTATTAGTCCTAACTTTCCTACCTTGGAGCTTCAGGGAGTGCCCCCTAGTCCTAGTGTTTTGTGACAAAGAAAATATTTTTTCTTTATTCACCTTTTCTATCCCATGCATGATTTTATACACTTCGATCAAGTCACCTCTTAAACGCCGTCTTTCAAGGCTGAAAAGACCAAGGCGTTGCAACCTGGTTTCATAAGGGAGCCGCTCCATCCCTTGGATCATTCTTGTTGCCCTTTTCTGTACCTTTTCCAGTTCCGTTATATCCTTCTTGAGGTGCGGTGACCAGAATTGTACACAGTACTCCAGATGTGGCCTCACCATAGATTTGTAGAGAGGCAATACAACATTTGCCGACCTATTTTCGATTCCCTTTCTGATCATGCCTAGCATAGAATTTGCTTTTTTCACTGCTGCAGCGCACTGGGTTGACATCTTCATTGAGCTGTCCACCAAGACCCCAAGATCCCTTTCCTGGTTTGTCTCGAAAGCTTTGACCCCATCAATTGGTAGGTGTAGTTGGGGTTCTTTGCCCCGATGTGCATGACTTTACACTTGTTTAGGTTAAAATGCATTTGCCACTTTGTTGCCCATTCACTCAATTTCGAGAGATCTTTCTGGAGCTCTTTACAGTCAGTTTCATTTTTAACTACCCTGAACAGTTTAGTGTCGTCTGCAAACTTTGCTACCTCAGAATTCACTCCTACATCCAGGTCATTAATGAATAAATTAAAAAGTAACGGACCCAAAACTGAACCTTGGGGTACGCCACTTCTCACCTCTTTCCACCCAGAGAAGTGTCCGTTTATTGCCACCCTTTGTTTCCTACAGTTTAGCCAGGTTCCAATCCAGGACAAGACCTGTCCCCTGATTCCAGGGCTGAAGAGCTTATTTAGGAGCCTTTGGTGAGGGACTTTGTCAAAAGCCTTTTGAAAGTCAAGGTAAACAATATCAATTGGGTCCCCTTTATCTATGTGTTTATTTACACCCTCAAAGAATTCTAACAAGTTAGTAAGACATGATTTGCCTTTGCAGAAACCATGTTGATTTTCCTTCAGCAATGCCTGTTCTTCTATGTGCCTAGTAATATTTTCTTTAATAATGGTTGTGCTCTCTCTCTCTCTCTCTCTCTCGATATATATATATATATATATATATATATATATATATATATATATATATATATATTAGGCCTGGTTATCTCCGGTTTAAATTACTTTGAAATCCGTTTTTTTTGCATTTGAAATTATTTCTATCATATATCGACCCTCGGGGTCCAACCTGGAAGAGAAATTTCAAAACCGAACCCGGGGTTGCCATTTTTTCTAAAGGTCACGTTATTAGGTCGTATTTGGTCTACAACTCCCAGAAATCCCAGCCAGTTTACCAGCTGTTAGGATTTGTGGGAGTTGAAGGCCAAAACATCCCTCTCCTTCCTTCGCGGGTTTCCCCATGATCCAGGAAGGAGGGGGCAGGTTCGTCTGCCCTCCTCCTTCCCTGGATCATGAAAAAACTCCAGAAAAGCCCAGGCTGTAGCGGTGGGGGGGAGAGAATGCAATCAGGTGAGCTGAGCCAGTGGATCAACAAGGGTGGTTCCCGCAAAGGAAGTAGACAAGCAGAGCGCTCCACAATCAGCTTGGGGTGATGCATTAACTGTTATCTTTGGAGACATCACCCCAAGCCGATTGTGGAGCGCTCTGCTTGTCTACTTCCTTTGCGGGAACCACCCTTGTTGATCCGCTGGCTCGGCTCGCCTGATTGCATTCTCTCCCCCACCGCTACAGCCTGGGCTTCTTTCCTCAGCTCGGCTATTGATATCACTTCCGAGTGGATTACAACACATGTAATTGTGGATTACAAGTAACTGACCCCTATTCCTGCAAAGATTACCTTATATTATGATTGGATAGACTACTACCCTTGCGGAAACCTCCCCTGTAGACTTGCTTTCCCCTCACACCTGCGCTCCTTGATACATTGTGATTGCACCAGCCTCCTCCTCCTCCTTTTTGCTGCTTCCAAGAATACCCCCTCCCTCATATTTGGAGTCCCGTCTAGAATTCAGTGTGGTTTATTCCAGTTTTGGCCCACAACTCCCAGAAATCCCAGCCAGTTTACCAGCTGTTAGGATTTCTGGGAGTTGTAGGCCAAAACCATCTGGGGACCCCAGGTTGAGAACCACTGTATTAGAAGAAACTCATTCTGTATCTGTGCATTTCATTTGCATTAATTGATTATTTGTTGATATAGATTGCTTCTATCATGTTGTTAGTATATTTATACTCTCTGTACTTTCATCAATATGCAGAAAGTTGGTGGAACCATTTCTATATGTTATTAATCTTCAGCTACAGTCAATTGTACTCCAGAAGTGAAGGGAAATGTTTCCCCCTTGATTTTCCTGTGCTTTTAACAGTGTCAGTCTAGTTTTCCTGCTGTGTGCATGCTCTGGAATAATAACTAATAATAACGAATTTCGCTATTAATTACGTTACAATTAAGAAAGTTTTGGGAAAAAATTGTATTTCTATTACTAATAAAAAAAATCCCCCCCATTTGTTGTTTAGAATCAATGTTTTTCTATGGATCAACCACCCCTAATTTTATATATATATATATATTTATATATATATATATATATATATATATATATATATATAAATATGTTCATTTGTGGGATTAACATAACTCACAAACCAAAGGACAAATTGCTGCCATATACTAATATTAACCCAAGGAGGGACCATCAGTCAAAACATTGATTTTGTCATTTGGGAGTTGTAGTTGCTGGGAGTTATAGTTCACCCGCAATCAAAGAGCATTCTGAATTCCACCAATGATGGAATGGAATCAAACTTCCCACCCAGAGCTCCCATAATAGAGGGGCCATTCTCTCCCCTCTATTATTTAACATCTATATGCGTCCACTGGCCTGACTGGTTACGTAGCTTCGGTCTGGAGTGTCATCAGTACACTCGGAGGGGAAACGGCCGAAGGAGGCGGTGCCCCGGCCCCTTCTTCTTTGTCGCCGCCCGGCCCTTCCTCCCCCACCCCCAAGCAGCAGCAGCAGGAGTTCGGCAGGAGGGGGAAAGAAAAGGTATATTGGAGGTTTTCCCACGGCACACCTGATGATTGCTCACGGCACACTGGTGTGCCAGAGCACACTGGTTGGGAAACACTGATATAAGGCATAAAAATACAACAAACAATGTAAAATTAAAATAAAATCATATATAACACAGTAACAGTGAGTGGGCCGCATGCACAGGATAAAACACTAATGTCATAGACACACAACATATATAGACAAACACACAAAGGCTATTTAACTTTCCAGCTTCATGAGGGTATACTTGAATTCCGGCCACCGGGGGAGCTGTTGCGTCACCATCCACTTGTGACACCGATGGACTACTTCCTCATTCATTTGCACACTGCTGGAGATTTTTATGGTGTTGTAAATTAGTTAAATTAGCCTCACCCACATTAGTGGTATGTAAGTTTCTGACTTGACAGAGGCAACTGTCTTTGGGCTGCAAAGGTTGACAGCAAGCTAGGCAAATGGTCAGGAGCTTACTCCGACCCGGGCTGACTTCGAACTCACGACCTTGTGGAATCTTAGGAATTGTAGCTTCGCAAAGTCTTGAACTTTCTCTGCCTCTCTGCGAAATACAATTGCAGTACATCCCTCCTTCCTTTATGAATAAATAAGGGTGGTTGTGGAGGGAAGGGGGGAGGGGGGAAACCTGCGCCTTTCATTTGACAGCCTTCCAGAAAGAAAGAAAGAAAGAAAGAAAGAAAGAAAGAAAGAAAGAAAGAAAGAAAGAAAGAAAGAGAGGACTTAATTTCCTAACTGTGTCTAATGCACCGTTAAATGTTTGGTGTGAATCAACCTATTCATCAAGGCAAGGCAATGTAGAAATTAGTGGGGAGGGGCAGGAACCGTTGCAACTTGTGCAAGTGTGGGTGGCAAGGCGGGAGGGGGAATCAAAGGGGCTCCTTCTTACACAAGGACTCTTGGGGACGATGAGGGTGACGTCATCCTCCACCCACGAGCGACCTGTTGCTTTGGGAGGATTGGAAGGAAAAGCTGGAAACCTTCCGCTTGGCGCTCTTCTCCTTTACAGGGAGAAGGAGTGAGTGGCAACAGAGTAGTTTGAGGTGACCCCAACCCTCAGAAACCCCCAACCCAGCACTGCTTTGAGGTTGCATCATGTACAAATACTTGCTAGCGAGTTGTCAAAGGCTTTCATGGCCGGCAGGACTGAAGACCGATAGGTTCGAATCTGAGGAGAGTGAGGATGAACACCCTCTATCACAGGGGTGGGCAACCTATGGCCCGCGGGCCAGATGCAGCCTGGCAGCCAATTCTGTCTGGCCCGGGGAGAAGGGCGTCGGGGGCGGGGCCAAGAGGAAGGAGTGCCGCTGCTGCCATCCCATCGCAGGCTCTGTGGGGCCTGTGTTGGCAGCCAGGCCGGAGGACCGGCGGCTTTGGAGTGCCTGCCATCCCTGGAGGCGATCTGGGCCTGCAGCGGGAGTACTTGGCGACCTGCAGGGGCTGATCGCCCTGGTGACCCGAAAGACTTGATCGTCTTCTGGGTCGCCAGGGTGATCAGCCGCCTCAGATCGCCGACTGCTCCCCCTGTAGGCCCGGATCGCCTCCAGGAATGGCAGGCACTCCATAGCAGGGCGATCAGCTGGGGAATGGCTGGGGGCAAGAGCGGGGCCTGCTGCTCTGCTCTCCTCTGCTGCGGTGGTGGCTGGGTCCGCTTTGCCATCCTCTGGGCTGGGTCCATTGGGCCATTCCATCTTGGGACCCTTCCTCTCTTGAGGATGTCAGCCTTCATCTCGATTCGCACCTTGTCTTCTTGAATTTAATTTTATTATTGGTTGGTTTTTATTATTATTTTATAACAATTTTATAATAATATAATAAATAATATAATATAATAATGTTATATTATATTCTAATTTCAATATATTAGAATGTCTATATATATACTATAATATAATAGTTATGATATTAATACTAATAATATATGAATATATTGTTTACCTTGACTTTCAAAAGGCTTTTGACAAAGTCCCTCACCAAAGGCTCCTAAACAAGCTCTTCAGCCATGGAATCAGGGGACAGGTCTTGTCCTGGATTGGAACCTGGCTAAACTGTAGGAAACAAAGGGTGGTAATAAACGGACACTTCTCTGGGTGGAAAGAGGTGAGAAGTGGCGTACCCCAAGGTTCAGTTTTGGGTCCGTTACTTTTTAATTTATTCATTAATGATCTGGATGTAGAAGTAAATTCTGAGGTAGCAAAGTTTGCAGACGACACTAAACTGTTCAGGGTAGTTAAAAATGAAACTGATTGTAAAGAGCTCCAGAAAGATCTCTCGAAATTGAGTGAATGGGCAACAAAGTGGCAAATGCATTTTAACCTAAACAAGTGTAAAGTCATGCACATCGGGGCAAAGAACCCCAACTACACCTACCAATTGATGGGGTCAAAGCTTTCGAGACAAACCAGGAAAGGGATCTTGGGGTCTTGGTGGACAGCTCAATGAAGATGTCAACCCAGTGCGCAGCAGCAGTGAAAAAGCAAATTCTATGCTTGGCATGATCAGGAAGGGAATCGAAAATAGGTCGGCAAATGTTGTATTGCCTCTCTACAAATCTATGGTGAGGCCACATTTGGAGTACTGTGTACAATTCTGGTCTCCGCACCTCAAGAAGGATATAACAGAACTGGAAAAGGTACAGAAAAGGGCAACAAGAATGATCCAAGGGATGGAGCGGCTCCCTTATGAAACCAGGTTGCAACGCCTTGGTCTTTTCAGCCTTGAAAGACGGCGTTTAAGAGGTGACTTGATCGAAGTGTATAAAATCATGCATGGGATAGAAAAAGGTGAATAAAGAAAAAACTATTTTCTTTGTCACAAAACACTAGGACTAGAGGGCACTCCTGAAGCTCCAAGGTAGGAAAATTAGGACTAATAAAGGGAAATATTTCTTCACCCAGAGGGTCATTGGGTTATGGAACTCACTTCCAGAAGAGGTTGTGACAGCGGTCAGCCTGGACAGCTTCAAGGCAGGATTAGACAGATTCATGGATACCAAGGGAATCAGTAGTTACTGAAATGGACATCCAAGTGCCACCTCTGTGTTGATGGAGGCAGGCAGGATTTCCCCGGGTACTGGTTGTGGGGGTCGGGAGCAAGTCAGGGTTTTGCCCTCCCTTCTGCTCGAGATCCCCGTGTACAACTGGTGGGCCACTGTGTGACACAGAATGCTGGACTAGATGGGCTGAGGTCCGATTCAGCATGGCTCTTCTTATGTTCTTAATATGTTAATATTAATGATGTGTAATATATAGTAAATATAGTACATAAATAAATAAATTATGTAGATTAGAATGTAGTTCAGCCTTTAGGTGCAGTCCTCCATAATATTTTTTGGCTCTCATGTGGCCCCTTGGAAAAAATACTTCCCCACCCCTGCTCTATCAGCTCCATCTCCTCATACGGAGACATGAGAGAAGCCTCCCACAAGGATGATAAAACATCAAAACACCCGGGTGTCCCCTGGGCAATGTCCTTGCAGACAGCCAGTTCTCTCACACGAGATGCGACTTGCAGTTTCTCAAGTCACTCCTGACACGACAAAAATAAAAATGCCGGAATCACTGGGCTGCTGTGGGTTTTTTGGGTTGTAGGCTTGTTATTTATTTTATTTATTTACAGTATTTATATTCCACCCTTCTCACCCCGCAGGGGACTCAAGGTGGATTGCAATGTACATATTCAAACATTCAATGCCATAAACACGCAACATATATAGACTGGCACACAGAGGCTATTTAACTTTCCAGCTTTCATGAGGGTATGCTTTTTGAATTCTGGCCACCAGGGGAGCTGTCGCTTCACCATCCATTTGTGACACTGATTGAGTACTTCCTCATTCTTTTGCACACTGCTGGAGATTTTTCTGGTGTCATAAATTAGTTACATTAGCCTCCCCACACATAGGTGGTCCCTAAATTTCCTACTTGACAGATGCAACTGTCTTTCGGGCTGCAAAGGTTGACAGCAAGCTACACAATGGTCGGAAGCTCACTCCAACCCGGGCTGGCTTCAGCTCAGGACCTTTCAGTCAGTAATGATCTTAATGCAGCTGTGCTACAGTCCCAGTGTTAAACCATCCTGGACACAGGATCTTATTTGAGGATACAAAAATGCTGGACCACTGTGAGCACCACCATATGGTGGATGAATGGCCATCTGTTGGGGGTGATTGGATTGTGTCTTCCTCCCTGCGAACCTCTGAAGATGCAGGTTTGCAGCTTGGGAGTGATCCTGGACTCATCGCTGAGCCTGGAACCCCAGGTCTCGGCGGTGGCCGGGAGAGCTTTTGCACAGTTAAGACTCATGCGCCAGCTACACCCGTTCCTTGGGAAGTCTGATCTGGCTACGGTCGTCCACGCTCTGGTCACATCCCGAATAGATTACTGTAACGCACTCTACGTGGGGCTGCCTTTGGAGACAGTTCGGAAGCTACAACTAGTCCAACGGGCGGCAGCCAGACTACTAACGGGAGCTACATACAGGGAGCATACCACCCCCCTGTTGTGTCGGCTCCACTGGCTGCCTGTCCACTTCCGAGCTCAATTCAAAGTGCTGGTTTTGACCTTTAAAGCTCTATACGGTACTGGCCCAGCTTACTTGTCCGAACGCATCGGCCTCTATGTCCCACCTCGTAATTTAAGATCATCCGGGGGGGCCCTGCTCTCGCTCCCGCCAACTTCTCAAATGCGGTTGGCGGGGACGAGAGGGAGGGCCTTCTCGGTGGTGGCCCCCCGTCTGTGGAACGCACTCCCTATTGATATTCGATCAGCTTCATCCCACCTAACATTCAGAAAAGAGTGAAATCCTGGCTTTGGGACCAAGCGTTTGCACCCTAGCACGACACTGGTCAGTTGGCAAATTGGTGGTTAAGATCTAAGACTTTGGATGGAACATTGTTTTAATGGTGATGGAATGTACATGATGTTTTTAATATTAACTGTATTTTAATGTATTTAATTCTAGGTGTATTTTAATTTTAACTGTTGTTTACTATGTATTGTGTGGCATCGAATTGTTGCCGTCTGTTAGGCCGCACTGAGTCCCCCCTCGGGGGTTGAGAAGTAGCGGGGTATAAACACTGGAAATCTATTATATAAATGGGTTCACGTCATGTGATGTATACCTCAAACAAAGAAACCATACAACGCAGAAACACAATACTTGCCAACAGAAATAGGCCTCAAGCAAGGTACGTTTGTAGCAAAGAAACTTTCCCCCCTAAAACCTAAAAGGCCCCCAAAACAACGAGTAAAAATAAAACTACATTTACCAGCATCCTCCGGGGCAGCCAAAGACTCACCCAGCCTCTACATTCTGAACAACACGATTGGCTGCCAATAAGGGCGGATTTGCATAACTGCTGCACTGGCCAGCCAACATGAAAATTCCGATCCATAATAAACTGCCAAAACAGAATAAGGAAAAGGCCTGAGCCAATCCCCAACACAAACACCCAAATCACTTCCAACCGAAAATGTACACCCCAAAAAAAACACAGACCACGCCCAAAATTGACAGTAAGGCTTCATTAACTTGATTTCCCTAACTAGCCCTCACTTACTGGGAAGCTGTTTACGCTCTGAATTGACAGTAAGACTTCATTAACTTGATTCTCCCGACTAGGCCTCAGCTCATTGCACATTGTGTATGGCCTGAATTGACAGTAAGGCTTCATTAACTTGCTGTTCCTAACTAGGCCTCAGCTCATGGGACATTGTGTATGGCCTGAATTTACAGTAACCTACCTTGGCACACAGAGCCCCGACCATGCATGATGGGACTTGAAGTACCACCATGGAAAACGGGATTTGTAGTACTTCAAAACCCATCATTCCCCACAGACCACTGTGGCCCAGAACCAAGACCAATAAAGACCCAACTTGGCACACCATGCCCCCCATGACCCACACTCCATCCAACTGCAGTTTAGAGGAGGGCACACCGTGGATGATTGGACTTTCTCGCATCTCCTAAAAAGGGCACAGCAACGCGTGCCGGGTACAGCTAGTAAATAAATAAATAAGGAGGATGGTTTGGATGGCTCTTGGGGGTTCCTTCCAACTCTATGCTTCTATGAGAAGTGGGATCATTGCCAGTGTTTTATGGCATTAGAGGTCGAACCCCAAGAATGGATTGTTGTTACTTCGGAGAGGTTCGAGAAAGTGTCAGGCTGGGTTGACACTTCTTTGAGTGTGTGTATGCATATGTTGCTTGGCTTGTAATCCTCTCTCCTGTCCCTTTTTTTAGATAGACTTTTCAGAAATAATAGTAGCTCATAAGCCATGAAATTTGACAGAAAGCTTCGCCGTAATGCTCCGCCACAGAGCGAGGACACGGGAATGAACACGTAATAGCCAGCCATAAAGGGAGAGATGTTAGTTCAGGAGATGACTAATCCAGGGATGCAATTTTACAAATGAAAGAACTTCTCCACTGCGTTGTGCGCTGTGTCGGGTGGCCCTCTGCAGCAAGGGGGGGGGGGGCGGTGGCAGGCCAAGGTTGCCTTTGCACTCTGCACTGCAGAACTGGAGCAGTTTGACACCAAGTAAAGCACCACGACTCCACCCCCGTCCTCACTTCTAGGGAGAGCTCAGACTTGATTTGCTCTGTTGAATTGTGGAATACCTTAAAATGCTCTTCCAGCACCCAAAGATTGCCTCCCTGGGTACATCTACACCAGGGCTGCCCAGGAAGTCGATCACGATCAACCAGTCAATCCCAGGACCGAAGGAGGTCAAGCCCAGTCAGATGGGGCGTTTCTCAGAGGGGGCGGAACCAGGCCACACCAAGCCCCGCCCTCTCCCCCGGCTTCGGCACTCCCAGCAGCTTCTCCAGGCTTGAGGATGGCAGTGTCAAGACAGCCTTGTGCTAGCTATGTCACCACTGGCTTGGCATTGCTATCCTCAAGCCTGGAGAAGCTGCTGGGAGCTCCAAAGCCAGAGGGGAGGGGGTGGGGCTTGGCGTGGCCTGGCTCCGCCCGCCTCTGGCTTCCGCTCTACCAGCAGCTTCTCCAGGTTTGAGGATGGCAGTGCCAAGCCAACCTTGTGCTAGGTATGTCACCACTAACTTGGCACTGCCATCCTCAAGCCTGGAGAAGCTGCTGGGAGCTCCAAAGCCAGAGGGGAGTGGGCGTGGCTTGGCATGGCCTGGCTCCGCCCCCCTCTGACTTCCGCTCTACCAGCAGCTTCTCCAGGTTTGAGGATGGCAGTGCCAAGCCAACCTTGTGCTAGGTATGTCACCACTAACTTGGCACTGCCATCCTCAAGCCTGGAGAAGCTGCTGGGAGCTCCAAAGCTGGAGCGGAGGGGCAGAGATTGGCGTGGCCTGGCTCCGTCCCCCTCTGGCTTCCGCTCTACCAGCAGCTTCTCCAGGCTTGAGGATGGCAGTGCCAAGCCAGTGGTGGCATAGCTAGCACAAGGCTGGCTTGGCATTGCCATCCTCAAACCTGGAGAAGCTGCTGCGAGCTCCAAAGCCAGAGGGGAGGGGGAGGGGCTTGGCGTGGCCTGGCTCTGCCCCCTCTGGCTTCCACTGTACCAGCAGCTTCTCCAGGCTTGAGGATGACAGTGCCAAGCCAGTGGTGGCATAGCTAGCACAAGGCTGGCTTGGCATTGCCATCCTCAAGCCTGGAGAAGCTGCTGGTAAAGCAGAAACCACAGGGGAGGGGCGGGGCTTGGCGTGCCCTGTCTCTCCCCCCCCCCCTCTGGCTTCTGCTCTACCAGCAGCTTCTCCAGGCGTGAGGATGGCAGTGCCAAGCCAGTGGTGGCATAGCTAGCACAAGGCTGGCTTGGCATTGCCATCCTCAAACCTGGAGAAGCTGCTGCGAGCTCCAAAGCCAGAGGGAGGGGGGAGGGGGGCTTGGCGTGGCCTGGCTCTGCCCCCTCTGGCTTCTGCTCTACCAGCAGCTTCTTCTCCAGGTTTGAGGATAGCAGTGCCAAGCCAACCTTGTGCTAGGTATGTCATCACTAACTTGGCACTGCCATCCTCAAGCCTGGAGAAGCTGCTGGGAGCTCCAAAGCTGGAGCGGAGGGGCAGAGATTGGCGTGGCCTGGCTCCGTCCCCCTGGCTTCCGCTCTACCAGCAGCTTCTCCAGGCTTGAGGATGGCAGTGCCAAGCCAGTGGTGGCATAGCTAGCACAAGGCTGGCTTGGCATTGCCATCCTCAAACCTGGAGAAGCTGCTGCGAGCTCCAAAGCCGGAGGGGCGGGGGGGCTTGGCGTGGCCTGGCTCCGCCCCCTCTGGCTTCCGCTCTACCAGCAGCTTCTCCAGGCTTGAGGATGACAGTGCCAAGCCAGTGGTGGCATAGCTAGCACAAGGCTGGCTTGGCATTGCCATCCTCAAGCCTGGAGAAGCTGCTGGTAAAGCAGAAACCACAGGGGAGGGGCGGGGCTTGGCGTGCCCTGTCTCTCCCCCCCCCCCTCTGGCTTCTGCTCTACCAGCAGCTTCTCCAGGCTTGAGGATGGCAGTGCCAAGCCAGTGGTGGCATAGCTAGCACAAGGCTGGCTTGGCATTGCCATCCTCAAACCTGGAGAAGCTGCTGCGAGCTCCAAAGCCAGAGGGGAGGGGGAGGGGCTTGGCGTGGCCTGGCTCTGCCCCCTCTGGCTTCCGCTCTACCAGCAGCTTCTCCAGGTTTGAGGATAGCAGTGCTAAGCCAACCTTGTGCTAGGTATGTCATCACTAACTTGGCACTGCCATCCTCAAGCCTGGAGAAGCTGCTGGGAGCTCCAAAGCTGGAGCGGAGGGGCAGAGATTGGCGTGGCCTGGCTCCGTCCCCTGGCTTCCGCTCTACCAGCAGCTTCTCCAGGCTTGAGAATGGCAGTGCCAAGCCAGTGGTGGCATAGCTAGCACAAGGCTGGCTTGGCATTGCCATCCTCAAACCTGGAGAAGCTGCTGCGAGCTCAAAGCCAGAGAGGGAGGGGAGGGGCTTGGCGTGGCCTGGCTCTGCCCCCTCTGGCTTCCACTGTACCAGCAGCTTCTCCAGGCTTGAGGATGACAGTGCCAAGCCAGTGGTGGCATAGCTAGCACAAGGCTGGCTTGGCATTGCCATCCTCAAGCCTGGAGAAGCTGCTGGTAAAGCAGAAACCACAGGGGAGGGGCGGGGCTTGGCGTGCCCTGTCTCTCCCCTCTGGCTTCTGCTCTACCAGCAGCTTCTCCAGGCTTGAGGATGGCAGTGCCAAGCCAGTGGTGGCATAGCTAGCACAAGGCTGGCTTGGCATTGCCATCCTCAAACCTGGAGAAGCTGCTGCGAGCTCCAAAGCCAGAGGGAGGGGAGGGGCTTGGCGTGGCCTGGCTCTGCCCCCTCTGGCTTCCGCTCTACCAGCAGCTTCTCCAGGTTTGAGGATAGCAGTGCTAAGCCAACCTTGTGCTAGGTATGTCATCACTAACTTGGCACTGCCATCCTCAAGCCTGGAGAAGCTGCTGGGAGCTCCAAAGCTGGAGCGGAGGGGCAGAGATTGGCGTGGCCTGGCTCCGTCCCCTGGCTTCCGCTCTACCAGCAGCTTCTCCAGGCTTGAGGATGGCAGTGCCAAGCCAGTGATGGCATAGCTAGCACAAGGCTGGCTTGGCACTACCATTGTCAAGCCTGGAGAAGCTGCTGGTAGAGCGGAAGCCAGAGGGGGTGGAGCCAGGCCACACCAAGCCCCGCCCCCGCCCCTCCAGCCTTGAGGAGGTAGGTAGATCTTTCTGACTTGGTTTTATTATAAGTAGCTCGCGTGCTGAAAAAGGGTGGGCACCCTGATCTACACCACTGATTCTCAAAGTGGGCAGTACCACCCCCTGGTGGGCGGTGAGGCGATCAAAGGGGGTGGTGAGAGGCTAAGGGGAATTTGGGGGGTGGTGAACCCCTTTAAGGGCAGTGAACCCCTTTAAGGGGGCGACGAACAATTGGCCATTTAGGAGGGGTCGCGTGGCAGTGTAGTGTGAAGGCTGCAGTACAAAGGGAGAAGGACCTGCGGCAGGAGCCCTGTTAAACCCAGTTTGGAAGCACATTTCTTCCCTCCTGAATCATTTCTGACTCACTTACCAATTCTGGGGGGGCTTCGAAATGGCAAGGATACTTCCGGGTTCCCAAAGGAATTTGATCCGAATTTATTCCGAATTAAGAAGATTCCAAACAAACCTAACCAGGCCTAATACAAACATTCCAGTCTTATCTGTAAAATATTTGTCTATTGCAGTGTTTCCCAACCAGTGTGCCGTGGCACACTAGTGTGCCGTGAGCGATTAACAGGTGTGCCGTGGGAAAGTGGAACCTCCAATACCAGACCTGGGCATTTCGAGGCCCGCCGCCAATTCTGACCGGCCCGCATAAGGGCCCCGGCAGGCAGGCAGGCAGGCAAGCAGAGTGGCCAATGGAGGGGAAGGGAGGGGGGAGAAGAGGAGGCCGTCGCAGAGCATGCCTTCGCTCTCCTCCTTCTCCTCCCTCGCGCGCTCCCCCCTACCTTGCACTCCCCCCCTCTCTATTGCTTGTGTGTGTGTGTGAGAGGGGGGAGGGCTGGAGACAGCCAGGGGGCATTTGTTACCGCTCGGGGCCGTGTAGCTCGTGGGCCTGGCTTGGAGGCACGTGTCACTTTAAGAGCGCGGGGCCGGCCCTGGGTGCGTGGGATAGGCTGCCTTTGGCAGGGATGGGCTGGGAGGAGCCCCCCCCCCCCCGCATCTGCAAACTCTGGCTGGGAAGGAGAGGTGAGGAGGGGCCCCCGGGGAGGAGGAGGAGGCCCGAGCAGGCGCTTTCGCAACCCCTGCTCCGAGGAAAAAGAAAAGTTTGCACCTTTGGAAAGAAGAGGAGGGACTGGTGAACTACAACTCCCAAACTCACGGCCAAGGCCCACCAAACCCTTTCAGTACTTTCTGTTGGTCTCATGAGAGTTCAGTGTTCAAGTTTGGTTTAAGGATATCTATGTTGTGTTCATCGAAACAGGCCCAGGTTTCACACTGAGTGTATAAATACATTTAGAAACATATTAACTATATGTATGACTGTGTTAGAGTGTCATTTTGTGTCGTTTTGGTTGGTGGTGTGCCCCAGGATTTGGTCAATGTAAAAAATGTGCCGCGGCTCAAAAGAAGGTTGAAAAACACTGGTCTCCTTAGGAGGCCACAGTCCCTGAAAGCATCTAAGCCAGTGGTTCTCAACCTTCCTCATGCCGTGACCCCTTAGTACAGTTCCTCATGTTGTGGTGACCCCTCACAATTACATTATTTTTGTTGCTACTTCATAAATGTTATGAATCATAATGTAAATATCGGATATGCAGGATGTATTTTCATTCACTGGACCAAATTTGGCACAAATATCCAATACGCCCAAATACTGGTTGGGTTGGGGGGGGGGGCAGGAAGAGGGCGATTTTGATATTTGGGAGTTGTAGTTGCTGGGATTTATAGTTCACCTACAATCAAAGAGCATTCTGAACTCCGCCGATGATGGAATTGAACCAAACTTGGTACACAGAACTCTCATGACCAAAAGAAAATACTGTATGGGTTTTGAGGGCATTGACCTTGAGTTTTGGAGTTGTAGTTCACCTACATCCAGAGAGCACTGTGGACTCGAACAATGATGGATCTGGACCAAACTTGGCACGGATACCCAATATGCCCAAATGTGAACACTGGTGGATTTTGGAAGTTGTATTTCTGGGATTTATAGTTCACCCTCAATCAAAGAGCATTCTGAATCCCACCAACGATAGTATTGGGCCAAACTTCCCACACAGAACTCCCATGACCAACAGAAAATATTGTGTTTTTTGATGGTCTTTGGCGACCCCTCTGACCCCCATGACCCCAGGGTCCCGACCCCCAGGTTGAGAAACCCTGATCAAGCATTCACTGATCACGCTTTGCTTATGTGACTGAGGCATTTTACTGAGTCTGCGTAACCCTGAGGCTTGGGTAGGAATGTGCTCCTTCAGATTGACTCCAAAACTCATTTCTTTGTCTCTTTTGGCACGTTATCCGCGAAATCCTCTTCCAGAACCCTCTCCATTATCCATATGTTTCTTTCACTATCATTCCTTGCTATTAGACCATACGGAGCTAGAGGCGGGATAGATGCGGAGCCTCAGTGAATCCCATCAGAGCTCTTCCCACCAGAAGGAGGAAAGCAGAAGCCGAAGGAAATGCCCTTCAGAGGGCAAAGGCTGCCTTTCCTGCTGCAATGACGCTGCGACTCTTCTTGCTGAGGGCCAGCTCAGTGCCCAGAGGCGAGATGTGTTCTGTGAAGCAGAGGAAATGGTGGGCAGTTTGGAACTCGTTGTAGGAAGCTCTGAGTCATCCGCGAGATATTCATTCATCCTCCGCAGCAGAGGTCTTTTCGGGTGGCTTTCAGATCACTATCTTCCATTAAACAGTTTTCTGTTCACAGCAATGGTCTGCTGCATGCCAGGGGAATGCTGCTCTTTGCCCCTGCTCTTGAGTGACTGGGATCCTATCTGGAGACGACTGCGGTGTCTCCAGACACAGATACATATTTATTTATTTACATCATTTTACCCCACTCTTCTCACCCAGGCCCGGATTACCCATAAGGCCATCCGAGGCCATGGCCTTGGGCGGCAGATTTTGGGGGGCGGCATTTCCGGGCCTGAAGGAAGGGGTGAGGGGAAGTCCCGCCCCCCCCAGGGCGATTAACGCTTGTGCTTCCACCGCTCCTCTCGCGGGTGGGCACCACTCCTTCCTTCAGTGAAGGGAGGAGGGGCGCTAGTGCGGCCGGCGGCGGCGGGGAAGCGCGTGAGTTGCCCTAGGGGCGGGACTTCGGTGGCGCCTTCTCCTTCTCACCCCGCAGCGGCTCCGCGCCCTCCTCCCTTCAGTGAAGGGAGGAAGCGGAACCGGCATGAGGGAGAAGGCGCCGCTGGAGTCCCGCCCTAGGACGACTCACGCGGCTTTCGCCGCCGCCGCCCACGCCCCCGTGCCCCAAACACGAGGCGGGCGGCGTCAGGGAAATCCCTAGGGGCGGGATTTCCGGCGGTGCCTTCTCCCTTCACGCCGGCAGCGGCTCCGCCCCTCCTCCCTTCAGTGAAGGGCGGGGGCGGAACCGGCATGAGGGAGAAGGCGCCGCTGGAAGTCCCGCCCCTAGGGCGACTCACTTGGTTTTCACCACCACCGCCCCGCTCGTGTTTGGGGCACGGGCTAGTGGGGAGGGAGGAGGGGTGCCGGTGCAAGCGCGACAGCAGCGGGGTAAGCTGCGTCAGTCACCCTAGGGGCGGGACTTCCGACAGCACCTTCTCCCTCTCGCCGGCCCCGCCCCCCACAAGTGGCCCCGGGTGGCGGCATTTAGACAGGCGGCCTTGGGCGGCACAGTCCACTAATACGGGCCTGTTCTCACCCCCGTGGGGATGATACCTATCTGACTTTGCTGGGGAGCGAATTCCACATTCGAGGGGCAACCACCGAGAAGCCCCTGTCCCTCATCCCCACCAGCCGTGTTTGCAAAGTGGTGGGACCGAGAGCAAGGCCTCTCCGGCGGATCTTAGGCTATGAGGCGGAACGTAGAGGGAGATACGTTCAGACAAGTAAGCTGGGCCAGAGTCATATAGGGCTTTATAGACCAAAACAAGCATTTTGAATTGGCTCAGAAATGGACCGGCAGCTAGTGGAGTTGACGTTACGGGGGATGGGGTGGTTTGACCAATCCGACCAGTCGATCCCGAGACAGAACGAGGTAGATGCCAGACGGATGGGGCGCTTCTCAGAGGGGGGCAGAGCCAGGCCGCGCCAAGCCCCGCCCCCTCCCCCGGCTTCAGCACTCCATGCAGCTTCTCCAGGCTTGAGGATGGCAGTGCCAAGCCAGCCTTGAGCTAGCTATGTCACCACTGGCTTGGCATTGCCATCCTCAAGCCTGGAGAAGCTGCTGGGAGCTCCAAAGCCAGAGAGGAGGGTCGAGGCTTGGTGCAGCCTGGCTCGGCCCCCCTCTGGCTTCTGCTCTACCAGCAGCTTCTTTAGGCTTCAGGATGGCAATGCCAAGCCAGTGTTGACATACTTAGTACAAGGCTGGCTTGGCACTGCCATCCACAAGCCTGGAGAAGCTGCTGGGAGCTCCAAAGCCAGAGGGGAGGGGGCGGGGCTTGGTGCAGCCTGGCTCCGCCCCCTCTGGCTTCCACTCTACCAGCAGCTTCTCCAGGCTTGAGGATGGCAATGCCAAGCCAGTGGTGGCATAGCTAGCACAAGGCTGGTTTGGCACTGCCATCCTCAAGCCTGGAGAAGCTGCTGGGAGCTCCAAAGCCAGAGGGGAGGGGGCGGGGCTTGGTGCAGCCTGGCTCCGCCCCCTCTGGCTTCCACTCTACCAGCAGCTTCTTCAGGCTTGAGGATGGCAATGCCAAGCCAGTGGTGGCATAGCTAGCACAAGGCTGGCTTGGCACTGCCATCCTCAAGCCTGGAGAAGCTGCTGGGAGCTCCAAAGCCAGAGGGGAGGGGGCGGGGCTTGGTGCGGCCTAGCTCCGCCCTCTCTGGCTTCCACTCTACCGGCAGCTTCTTCAGGCTTGAGGATGGCAATGCCAAGCCAGTGGTGGCATAGCTAGCACAAGGCTGGTTTGGCACTGCCATCCTCAAGCCTGGAGAAGCTGCTGGGAGCTCCGAAGCCAGAGGGGAGGGGGCGGGGCTTGGTGCGGCCTAGCTCCGCCCCCTCTGGCTTCCACTCTACCGGCAGCTTCTTCAGGCTTGAGGATGGCAATGCCAAGCCAGTGGTGGCATAGCTAGCACAAGGCTGGTTTGGCACTGCCATCCTCAAGCCTGGAGAAGCTGCTGGGAGCTCCAAAGCCAGAGGGGAGGAGCGGGGCTTGGCACGGCCTGGCTCCGCCCCCCTCTGGCTTCCGCCTTACCAGCAGCTTCTCCAGGCTTGGGGATGGCAGTGCCAAGCGAGCCTTGTGCAAGCTATGCCACCACTGGCTTGGCATTGCCATCCTCAAGCCAGAGGGGAGGGGGGGGGCTTGGCGGGGCCTGGCTCCGCCCACCTCTGGCTTCAGTTCTACCAGCAGCTTCTCCACCCCCTCCCCTCCCCTCTCAAGCCTTGAGGAGGTAGGCAGATCTTTTTGACTTGGTTTTTTTATAAGTAGCTCCTGTGCTGAAAAAGTGTGGGCACCCCTGATCTACACTGTAGAATTGATGCAGTTTGATGCCCATTTAGCTGCCATGGTTCTATGCTATGACATCCTGGGACTTGTCGTTTGACGAGCTCTTTAGCCTCTCCTGCCAAAGAGGGCTGGTGACGACTACTAAACTTTCAACTCCTGCGATTTCAAAGCATTGAGTCATGGCAGCTCGAGTGGTGTCAAACTGCATTAATTCCACAGTGTACATGCCCTCCAGGCAATGACTATTAATGAATATTCCTCACAGCGACATGAACGGAATACAAAGGTGGCCATCAAGGACTCCTGGGTGACGTCACTGCACCGTAGTAGTGCTCCGGAGATCTCTGGTGCTGTGTTTTTGTCGTGCTTGGCACATGTGTCACTCCGTCACGCATTATGCGCCACTTGCATTTCAATTTAGCTGGGGTGTCTAAAAGCAGCCATGGAAATGGCTACGTGCATTTATTGAGGAAGAGCACAAAAAAGGGATCCTGGCACACACCTCATGCCTCTGCATTAAGATGAGTTTATGGAATCAAGGCGAAAGTGCTCTGATGTGCATTAGCTGAACTTCCAAGGAATATGGAGAGCATAGTATTTCATAGTATTGAGTCACAGGAGCCAAAGTGGTGTCAAACTGCATTAATTCCACAGTGTAGATGCACCCGAAAGTGAGGGTATGGGACTGCCAATCCCAGAATCCTCAGCCAGCACAATTGCAATTTATTTCTTTTATTTATTTACTTTATTTATATTCCGCTCTTCTCACCCTGAAGGGGACTCAGAGCGGATTACAGATACACATACTAGCAGACAATCCCTGCTGTTTCAACATACAACATATAGACGAACAACATATAGACCAGGGGTGCCCACACTTTTTCAGCATGCGAGCTACTTATATTAAAACCAAGTCAGAAAGATCTACCTACCTCCTCAAGGCTGGAGAGGGGAGGGGCGGGGCAGGGCTTGGCCAGAGGGGGGCGGAGCCAGGCCGCACCAAGCCCCTCCCCTCTCCTCTGGCTTTTGAGCTCTCCGCAGCTTCTCCAGGCTTGAGGATGGCAATGCCAAGCCAGTGGTGGCATAGCTAGCACAAGGCTGGCTTGGCATTGCCATCCTCAAGCCTGGAGAAGCTGCTGGGATCTCTCAAGCCAGAGGGGGGGGGGCTTGGCACGGCCTGGCTCCGCTCCCTGTGGCTTACGCTCTACCAGCAGCTTCTGCAGGCTTGAGGATGGCAGGGCCAAGCCAGCCTTGTGCTAGCTATGTCACCACTTGGCATTGCCATCCTCAAGCCTGGAGAAGCTGCTGGGAGCTCCAAAGCCTGGCTTGGTGCGGCCTGGCTCCGCCCCCTCTGGCCAAGCCCCGCCCCCTCCCCTCTGGCTTTGGAGCTCCCAGCAGCTTCTCCATGCTTGAGGATGGCAATGCCAAGCCAGTGGTGACATAGCTAGCACAAGGCTGGCTTGGCAATGCCATCCTCAAGCCTGCAGAAGCTGCTGGTAGAGCGTAAGCCACAGGGAGCGGAGCCAGGCCGTGCCAAGCCCCACCCCCTCCTCTGGCTTTGGAGCTCCCAGCAGCTTCTCCAGGCTTGAGGATGGCACTGCCCAGTGGTGACATCGCTAGCACAAGGCTGGCTTGGCCCTGCCATCCTCAAGCCTGCAGAAGCTGCTGGTAGAGCGTAAGCCACAGGGAGCGGAGCCAGGCCGTGCCAAGCCCCACCCCCTCCTCTCTGGCTTTGGAGCTCCCAGCAGCTTCTCCAGGCTTGAGGATGGCAATGCCAAGCCAGTGGTGACATAGCTAGCACAAGGCTGGCTTGGCAATGCCATCCTCAAGCCTGCAGAAGCTGCTAGTAGAGCGGAAGCCACAGGGGCGGAGCCAGGCCGCGCCAAGCCCCGCCCCCTCCCCTCTGGCTTCCGCAATACCAGCAGCTTCTCCAGGCTTGAGGATGGCAATGCCAAGCCAGGGGTGGCATAGCTAGCACAAACCTGGAGCAGCTGCTGGGAGTGCCAAAGCCGGGGAGGGGGCGGGGCTTGGTGCGGCCTGGCTCCGCCCCCTCTGAGAAACACCCCATCTGGCTGGGATCGACCTCCTTCGGTCCCGGGATCAACTTCCTGGGCAGCCCTGATATAGACGAACAACATATAGACGAACAACATATAGACGAACAGAGGCAAACTCTGGCCACCAGGGGGAGTTGACGCACTCCTCATCTCCCAGCGTTCCCAGCATCCCTTGTTGTTCCTTCCGCATTCCTCAGCGTTCCTGGAGTTCTTTTTAATGGTCTCATAATTCAGTCAAAATTTGCCTCCCCACTTAATGTGGTACCTTTATCTCCTACTTGACAGATGCAACTGTCTTTCGGGCTGCAAAGGTCGACAGCGGGCTACACTTAAAAGTTGAGCACCTACCTTGACCTGGGCAGGCCTCGAACTCATGACCTACTGGCCAGAGAGATCTTATGCAGCTGACACTTAGCCAGCTGTGCCACATTCCAATTCAAAGTCAAAATCTTATACAATTTCAGTGCCTGCCTATGGAAGGAATAAAGAGTCACAACAGCTAAAGTGGTGTCAAACTGCGTTAATTCCACAGTGTAGATGCACCCGAAATGTTGGATTGAAGGCATGGGGCTGCCACTCCCAGAATCCTCAACCAACACAATTGCAATGTAAAGTCAAAATCTTCTACACTTTCAGTGCCTATGGGAGGAATAAAGAGACCAGCAGCATGGATTGATCAGTTTAGCTCCCTGTCAATCGATCGGTTTGTTTATGCCATTGATAAGGCCTTGTGTTTATTCCACAAAAGACACTGGGCTCTTTGAAAGGAGGCTTCAATAGAAATCAATCTCATTGAACATCGTTTCGGAGCTCATTAAGCCCCCGAAAGATCTTCCTTTCACAATCCCATGCCCATTGACTTCGTTGGCATTACTGTGAAGGATGGCAAGCAAAGCAGAAACAGCTCCCAAAGATTTTTCCATGAATAATGTACACACTGTAGAATTAATGTGGTTTGACACTACTTGTACCACCGTGGCCAGGTCTGGCATCTTCAGGAATGGGCACAGTTGGCGCATAAGCATCTTTTCTGCTCCTTCGTAAGAGACTGGGAGTGTTGTTGTTGTTGTTTATTCATTCAGTCAGTCGCTTCTGACTCTTTGTGATGTCCTGGACCAGGGCTGTCAAACTTCTACCGGCCCAGGGGCCTGAATTCCGGTCACTGATGACCTGGGGGCCGTACGGTCTGCCCCGGCTCCGGCCCCGCCCCAGCTCCGCCCTCTCCCCGGCTCCGGCCCCGCCCTGCCCCCGCCCCTGCATGCATACAGTCAAATATAATCTTTTACTGAGATAAAATGCAGGGATAAGATATTAAATTATTTTAATTTAATATTAAATATATTTAATTCCATCCTCCCCTCTCCCCTTATTTTAATTTAATATTAAATATATTTAATTCCATCCTCCCCTCTCCCCTTATTTTAATTTAATATTAAATATATTTAATTCCATCCTCCGTCCCCTTATTTTAATGTATCCCATCTCCCTTATTTCATCTTTAAATATATTTAATTTTATATTTAATACATGAGGGGAGATGGGGGGAGGGAATGAGGTGCCCCCTGCTTCGGCCTACCTTTTCCAAATGCGCAGGATCCAGGAGTACCCGGACGACGAGAGAGGCGACGACCGACTGAGTTGAAGAAGGTCCTAATCGCGTCTGTGGGCCTCAGCGATCCAGTAGTAGAGTAGCCGAAGAGTATCGCGAGAATACGCAATCCACACGGGATTTCGCTGTCAATGCTGGTGTGATCTCGCGTTGACAGCGAAATCCCGTGTGGATTGCGTATTCTCGCGATACTAGCTCCGAACCCGGAAGTAGGTTTTTTTTAATTTTTGATATTTATTTTATTTTTCAATTTTTATTTTTTATTAAAAAGCTTAGGGGGTCATAAGGAAGGGGCTAGGGGCCGTATACGGCCCCCGGGCCATCAGTTGGACAGCCCTGTCCTGGACCATCCTAAGCCAGAGCTCCATGTCAGCCATGGCCACCCCAGTTCCTCCAAGGTCAAGCCAGGCCCTTCAAGGATGCCATCCATCCGTCTTGCCCTTGGTCGGCCTCTTTTTCCTTCCATTTCGCCCAGCATCCTTCTCTTCTCCAAGCTTTCCTGTCTTCTCATGATGTGGCCAAAGGACTTCCTCTTTGCCTCTCATGTCCTTCCCTCCGATTAGCAGTCGGGCGTTATTTCCTAGTGTGTGGACTAGTTGGATGTTCTCGCCGTCCAAGGCACTCTCCTCATTGTCCTCCAGCACCACCGTGCAAAAGTGTCTATCTTCCTTCACTCAGCCTTCCTTACGGTCCAGATAGTGCCCCCAGAGGTTACTATGGGGCAGGGCCGTAGCCAGGATTTTGGTTCGGGGCTGAGTTTGGTTCAGGGGGGCTGAGACGGGGTGGAAGAGGGTCTACCCTAGCCAGGGGCGGTCTCACCTCTCCTGGGGGGGTAGGCGAGCCTCATGTCTGCGCCCCCATGGCTGCTGGACGTGGCAGCCCTCGCGGCGGCGTCACGCCTGCGCATGCGCGGTGACGTCACACGCAGCTGCGCGGTGACGTCACGCACACCTGCGCATGCGTGGTGACGTCCGCACGGCTGCATCGCCGCCTCTGCGCCGCCTGCGCGCCGGCTGCATCACTGGCTGCGCCGCCGGGCGAGCACTGGCTCCGGGCAGGAGGCGCGGCGGAGGGGCGGCCAGCATGGCGGCGCCCAGGCGGCGACGCCCCTCCCAGGACCCGTCGCCCTATGCGGCCGCTACATGGCGGAAATGCCAAAGGCCGGCACTACCCTAGCTAACCTTTTGTATTGTTATCCCAATAACCCCATTAATGTGGGATATAATGAGCATGGTGATCAGATCATGATATGAATAAACATAACAGTTTAAATAATGTACCAGTAAGGCCTTCTCGCGGACCACCCTGAGAATTTCGGGAAGGCTGAAGCCCCCTTAGCCCCCGGCTACATGCCTGCTATGGGGAATACCATTGCTTTAACCTTTGTTGCCTGTGTGATGTCTATACTCTTCACTATTTTATCGAGATTGGTCCTTGCTCCCCTCCCAAGAAGGAAACCTCTTCTGATTTCCTGGCTCCAGTGTGCATTTGCCGTCATCTTTGTGCCTAGAAATACAAACCCTGTGACTGCCTCCACGTTTTCCTCCCTCTATTTGCCACTTGTCAACCAGTCTTTTTATAGTTAGTAGCGGGGCAACTGCAGCAGTTCCTCGAGGACACAGCCAGCATAGATCCCTTCCAGTCTGGCTTCTGCTTGGGGCACAGGATGGAGACTGTGTTGGTCGCCATTTCAGATGAGCTTTGATGCCAACTGGACAAGGACGGTTCAGTGCTGCTTGTGTTATTGGACCTCACAGCAGCTTTTGATACACTCGATTACAATCTTTTGGCCCACCCCCTTGCCATTGCTGGAGTCAGGGGAACAGCCTTGAAATGGCGGTTGTCCTTTCTCCACAACCGGGGACAGCAAGTGGAAAGGGGTGGCTTGGTTTCCGAGAGGGCTCCACTTACCTGTGGGTCCCTCAGCGCCATTCTCTCCCCTTTATTATTTAACATCTATATGTGACCACTTGCTGGTCTGGTTCAAAGCTTTGGGCTGGAATGTTATCCCTACGCTGAGGACACCCAGCTTGTTCTGAAAATGGAAGGCCGGCCGGACTCCGTACCTTCTTGTTTCCACCAGTGCCTTGAAGCCGTGACTGGTTGGCTGCGTGCCAGTAGATTGAGGGTGAAGCCAGCAAAGACGGAGATACTGTGGCTGGGCCGCCCGGTGGGTGGGGAGGCCCGACTGCCTAGCTTGGATGGCGAGTAGGGTTCCCATATGTCCCTTATTCCAGTGTTTCTCAACCAGTGTGCCGTGGCACACTAGTGTGCCGTGAGCGATCATCAGGTGTGCCGCGAGAAAAGCTCTCTGCCCCCTTCCTTCCCCCCTCCTTTTGCCAAACTCCTGCTGCTTGGGAGAGGAGGAGGAAGTGCCAGGTGGCGGCGAAGAAAAAGAAGGGACTGGGGCGCCGCCTCCTTCGGCTGTTTCCCCAACCAACCTCCAATCCGCCATGACTCTCGCCATGACTCTCGCCCCTTGCTTGTTGATGCCGCGTGGAGGAGCCCTGCCTACTGAAGCCCGTCCACAGCTCATGCTCTTCCTCTGTGGGAGAGCTGAAGCTGGGGGGGGAGGGGGGGCATGATGCAGCCCGGCTCCGCCCCTTCCCCCCGGCTTCAGCACTCCCACAGATTTGCCAGCCTTGAGGGGGCAGTGCCAAGCCAGCGGTCGCAGAGAGAGCACAATGCTGGCTTGGTACTGCCCCCTCAAGGCTGGCGAAGTTATGGGAGAACTGAAGCCGGGGAAGGGGCGGGCATGGCGTGGCCTGGCTCCTCCCCTCCCGGCTTCGCACTCCCAGCAGGCCACCATCCTCCAGCCGTTCTTTACTGTGTTAGAGTGTCATTTTGTGTCATTTTGGTTGGTGGTGTGCCCCCGGATTTTTAATGTTAAAAGTGTGCCACGGCTCAAAAAAGGTTGGGAAACACTGCCTTATTCTAAGGGACGTCCCTTATTTTGGCCCTAAAATTTGTGTCCCTTATTTTCAGGCCCTGTCCCTTATTTTTGACTAGCAGGACGGGACTGGGCGGGGTTGACCGGAGGAAGGTGCGCTGTGGTTTCCACGGCAATGCCTGCCCGGGGATTCCAACTCGGAGGGCAGCCTGGTCCCCGTTGGAAGGAAGAGGCGATACAGGACTTTTTCAAAGTACAGTAGACTAATTAACCGTTACCCAAGGGAATGTTGGATCATGTTGGATAAAGATAGTTTCTGGTTGCTTGAGAGTTACTCTTAAAATAGGCCTAGCTGTCCATCCCAATACTTTTTATTTTTAAATTTATTTTATTTTTCAATTTTTATTTTTTATTATAAAGCTTAGGGGTCCAGTGGGAAGGGGCCGTGGGGCCGTATACGGCCCCCGGCCCATCAGTTGAACAGCCCTGTCCTGGACCATCCTAAGCCAGAGCTCCATGTCAGCCATGGCCACCCCAGTTCCTTCAAGGTCAAGCCAGGCCCTTCAAGGATGCCATCCATCCGCCTTGCCCTTGGCCGGCCCCTCTTCCTTTTTCCTTCCATTTTCCCCAGCATCCTTCTCTTCTCCAAGCTTTCCTGTCTTCCCATGATGTGGCCAAAGGACTTCCTCTTTGCCTCTCATGTCCTTCCCTCCGATTAGCAGTCGGGCGTTATTTCCTGGTGTGTGGACTAGTTGGATGTTCTCGTCGTCCAAGGCACTCTCCTCATTTTCCTCCAGCACCACAGTTCAAAAGTGTCTATCTTCCTTCACTCAGCCTTCCTTACGGTCCAGATATTGCACCCATAGGTTACTATGGGGCAGGGCCGTAGCCAGGATTTTGGTTCGGGGGCTGAGTTTGGTTCAGGGGGCTGAGACTGGGTGGAAGAGGGTCTACCCTAGCCAGGGGCGGTCTCACCTCTCCTGGGGGGGTAGGCGAGCCTCATTTCTGCGCCCCCCCCCCATGGCTGCTGGACGCGGCAGCCCTCGCGGCGGCGTCACCGCGCATACGCCTGCGCATGCGCGGTGGCGTCACACGCAGCTGCGCGCTGGCGATGTCACGCACACCTGCGCATGCGTGGTGACATCACGGCGCAGCTGCGCAGTGTGTCACGCATGCCTGCGCATGCGCAGTGACGTCGGTGCGGCTGCATCGCCGCCTGCGCCGCCTGCGCCGCCCGGCTGCATCACTGGCTGCGCCGCCGGGCGGGGAGCACTGGCTCCCGGGCAGGAGGCGCGGCGGAGGGGCGGCCAGCATGGCGGCGCCCCTCGCAGGCGGCGACGCCCCTCCCAGGACCCGTCGCCCTACGCGGCCGCTTACATGGCAGAATGCCAAAGGCCGGCACTGACCCTAGCAAACCTTTTGTATTGTTATCCCAATAACCCCATGAATGTGGGATATAATGAGCATGGTGATCAGATCATGATATGAATAAACATAACAGTTTAAATAATGTACCAGTAAGGCCTTTTTGCGGACCACCCTGAGAATTTCGGGGAGGGCTGAAGCCCCCTTAGCCCCCCCCCCCTAGCTACATGCCTGCTATGGGGAATACCATTGCTTTAACCTTTGTTGCCTGTGTGATGTCTGTACTCTTCACTATTTTATCGAGATTGGTCCTTTCTCCCCTCCCAAGAAGGAAACCTCTTCTGATTTCCTGGCTCCAGTGTGCATTTGCCGTCATCTTTGTGCCTAGAAATACAAACCCTGTGACTGCCTCCACGTTTTCTCCCTCTACTTGCCACTTGTCAACCAGTCTTTTTATAGTTAGTAGCGGGGCAACTGCAGCAGTTCCTCAAGGACACAGCCAGCATAGATCCCTTCCAGTCTGGCTTCCGCTTGGGGCACAGGATGGAGACTGTGTTGGTCGCCATTTCAGATGAGCTTTGATGCCAACTGGACAAGGACGGCTCAGTGCTGCTTGTGTTATTGGACCTCTCAGCAGCTTTTGATACACTCGATTACAATCTTTTGGCCCACCGCCTTGCCGCTGCTGGAGTCAGGGGAACAGCCTTGAAATGGCGGTTGTCCTTTCTCCACAACCGGGGACAGCAAGTGGAAAGGGGTGGCTTGGTTTCCGAGAGGGCTCCACTTACCTGTGGGGTCCCTCAAGGCGCCATTCTCTCCCCTTTATTATTTAACATCTATATGTGACCACTTGCTGGTCTGGTTCAAAGCTTTGGGCTGGAATGTTATCCCTACGCTGACGACACCCAGCTTGTTCTGAAAATGGAAGGCCGGCCGGACTCCGTACCTTCTTGTTTCCACCAGTGCCTTGAAGCCGTCACTGGTTGGCTGCGTGCCAGTAGATTGAGGGTGAACCCAGCAAAGACGGAGATACTGTGGCTGGGCCGCCCGGTGGGTGGGGAGGCCCGACTGCCTAGCTTGGATGGCGAGTAGGGTTCCCATATGTCCCTTATTCTAAGGGACAGGCATGTAGCCAGGGGGGGCTAAGGGGGCTTCAGCCCCCCCCGAAATTCTCAGGGTGGTCCGCGAAAAGGCCTTACTGGTACATTATTTAAACTGTTATGTTTATTCATATCATGATCTGATCACCATGCTTATTATATCCCACATTAATGGGGTTATTGGGATAACAATACAAAAGGTTTGCTAGGGTAGACCCTCTTCCACCCAGTCTCAGCCCCCTGAACCAAACTCAGCCCCCCGAACCAAAATCCTGGCTACAGCCCTGCTAAGGGACGCCCCTTATTTTGGCCCTAAGATTTGTGTCCCTTATTTTCAGGCCCTGTCCCTTATTTTTGACTAGCAGGACAGGACTGGGCGGGGTTGACCGGAGGAAGGTGCGCGCTGTGGTTTCCACGGCAATGCCTGCCCGAGGATTCCAACTCGCAGGGCAGCCTGCATCCCCGTTGGAAGGAAGAGGCGATACAGGACTTTTTCAAAGTACAGTAGACTAATTAACCGTTACCCAAGGGGAATGTTGGATCATGTTGGATAAAGATACTTTCTGGTTGCTTGAGAGTTACTCTTAAAATAGGCCTAGCTGTGCATCCCAATACTATACAATGCTGTGTATCCCATACTCTACTATACCATTAACTATTGACATAATAATCATGAAGATGTACTGTCTTATAAAATTTATTTTATTTTAATGTTTAGACAGTGCACTTTTAAAGTCAGCAAAGTTAAGTACTAAATACAGGGGGAGAAAATAAGGTAGTTCTAATAATGTTTTTTCTGCATGACAAAGCATGCAGAAACATACCATGTTCTGTTAAGAGGGTGTAAGTCAGTTTCTTTTGTGAGTTTCAATCATTATCTTATTCTGTAAATAAAACTATTTCTACCTAATGTTTGAGTTTAATGAAGTGTCCCTTATTTTTGTGAAAAATCCCGTAAATGTCCCTTATTTCTTATATCAAAAAGTGGCAACCCTAATGGCGAGGCATTATGCCCGACATCCTCAGTTAAGAGCCTTGGGGTCGTTTTTGACCCATTGCTGTCGATGGAGGCCCAGGTCTCCAGCGTCAGCAAAACTGCCTTTTTTCCATTTGCGGCAATCTAGGCGTCTGGCCCCCTACCTATCCAGAGACGACCTGGCCGCGGTGCTCCGAGCCACGGTCATCTCGAGGCTGGACTACTGTAATGCTCTTTACATTGGCCTGCCCTTGTCAGTGATCCAGAAACTTAAGCTCGTCCAGAATGCCTTTGTGCGACTTCTCACTGGGACTCCAGTGAGATGTCACATAACACCCATCCTCCAGCAGCTCCATTGGCTTCCGGTCGAGCACCGGATCACCTTCAAGGTGATGGTGTTAACTTTCAAGGCCTTGCATGGTCTGGGGCCGCTGTATCTGAGGGACCGTCCCCTCCCCTCCCAACCCCAGAGGTCACTTCTTTCCAAACAAATGAACCTCCTTGAAGTACCGACCTTCAAAGCAATCCGTCTCACATCGACCCGGTGCAGAGCCTTCTCTGTAGTGGCGCCGTCAATATGGAACACTCTTCCAAGTGATGTGCGGGCCATGCACGACCTTCTCTCCTTCCGCAAGGCCTGCAAGACTCACCTTTATTTATTTATTTATTTATTTCCGGCATTTTACCCTGCTCTTCTCAACCCCGAGGGGGGACTCAGAGCGGCTTCCAAAAGGCATAATTTGATGCCTACATCACAATCGCAGTATAAAAACACAACATAAAACCCTCCATCATTCGACACTAAAATACATTAAAATACAATTATATCCACACATCCTATGCATTCACCTATGTTAAAAACAGTGTTCCGTCCATAAAAGCATTGAGCCCTATTCACCAACTTTCCATTACACTACTAAAGTGCTGTCCTGTGCTACTATGCGACGCCTGGTCCCACATCCAGGCTTTCACTTTTTCCTGAATGTCAGGAGGGATGGAATTGATCGTATGTCGCTAGGGAGCGCATTCCACAGACGGGGAGCCACCACCGAGAAGGCCCTCTCCTTCGTCCCCACCAGCCGCACCTAGGAAGCCGGCGGGAGCGAGAGCAGGGCCTCCCCGGATGATGTTAAATTACGAGGTGGGACGTAGCGGCAGATGCGTTCGGACAAGTAAGCTGGGCCAGAACCGTATAGAGCAGGGCTGTCCAACTGCCGGCCCCCAGGACGTATACGCCCCCCCAGCCCCTTCCCCATGGCCCCCTACCCTCCTGCAAGATATCTGCCTTTTAAGATTTTTTTTTTAAAAAATTAAATATTTTTTTGGAATATTTTTTGGAATATTTTTCGGAATATTTTTTATTTATTTTTTTCGTGGCGGGGGGTGAGGGGCGGGGCAGGGAGGAGGAGCAGGTTCTCTTCCTCCTCCTCCTACTTCCCTCCCTCCTTCCCCTCCTCTCTCCCTCCTTCTTTCTCTCTTTCCCCCTTTCATTCCTTCCCCCTTCCACCACCTGAAGGAAAGAGGGAAGGAGAGAGACTGCACGAGTGAGAGGGGCGTGGCCAGAGCAAAAAGGGCAGGGCCGAGTTTGGAGCACGGGGGGTGCTCACCCATTCCTTTCCGGCTTCCTCCTCTCCCGAGGCTTCGTGCCAAGTTTGGTCCTGATCCATCATTATTTGAGTCCACAGTGCTCTCTGGATGGAGAACTACAACTCCCAAACTCAAGGTTCAGTACTTTCTGTTGCTCTCATGAGAGTTTAGGTTTGATTCAACATGGCTGAGGAATGCTTTGATTGTGTTTTCCCCTTATGGCAGAAGGAGATTGGACTGGATGGCCCTGGATGGCCCTTGGAGGTCTCCTACTCCAGGAACCTGTTGTTGTTGTTATTATTATTATTATTAGCAGAGGCAGAATGAATATTATGCCTTATAATTCAGGGTTATAGGCCTGTGTGGAAGGGCCCTGGCTTCTTATTTGACTTCCTTTCCACACATCTGAATAAAATCCCATGTTATTTGCTTTAAACCAGATTATATGAGTGTGGACTCCGATAATCCAGTTCAAAGCAGGTATTCTGGGTTATATGGCTGTGTGGAAGGGCCCTGAATCCACACTGCAATATAATCCAGTTCAAAGCAGGTTTTGTGGGGTTTCCTGCCTGGATATTCTGAGTTATATGGCTGTGTGAAGGGCCCTGAGTCCACACTGCAATATAATCCAGTTCAAAGCAGGGACTGGGACTTGAGACTGGGATTTTGGTGTTCATCTCTATCTCCAAGTCAAAGCCCGGGTGTCCTCCACAGACACATCCAAGGCGGGGAGAGGCGGAGCTGGGGGGGGGGGGGGGCCGGGGGGGCGCCAGGGAGGGGCGGCGCCTGGGCGGAGCCGGGGAGGGGGGGGAGCTGGGGTGGAGCCGGGGAGGGGGCGTAGCCGGGGGTGGAGGCAGACCCTTCGGCCCCCCAGGTCATCGGTAACTGGAATTCCGGCCACAGGTCCGGTAGAAGTTGGACAGCCCTTGTATAGAGCTTTAAAGGTCAAAACCAGCACTTTGAATTGAGCCCGGAATTGGACCGGCAGCCAGTGGAGCTGACACAACAGGGGGTGGTATGCTCCTGTATGTAGCTCAGTTAGTAGTCTGGCTGCCGCCCGTTGGACTAGTTGTAATTTCCGAACTGTCTTCAAAGGCAGCCCCACGTAGAGTGCGTTACAGTAATCTATTCGGGATGTGCCCAGAGCGTGGACGACCGTAGCCAGATCAGACTTCCCAAGGTACGGGCGCAGCTGGCGCACGAGTCTTAACAAAAGGCTAGCCTTTTGTTAAGTCACCTATACCTGTGTATACATGAACAGTGGGTTGTGATGATTGCTTGCCTGGGAAATAGCCAGAGGGATTTGCCCAACCTTCTTGTTCTTAGTAAACTCCTCAGCAGGGCTAGGAAGAGGCGACTGTCTCTGGGCTTCTCTGGTTACATTTTGGTAAAGAAGTGTATACGTTTTATATAGAAGAAATAGATACAGTGTGCAAAAAGATCCAAGTTATACAGAAAGTAATGAAAAATAAATACAGTGTATTAAAGGATTAGATATGAAAGAATTTAGTGGTTTATAGCTGCTGTTGCTTTGGTTTCGATCTTCTCGTGTTTTGAACTCGTATAAGTCCAAAAAGGGTGATTTTCAAAAGGAAATATATATTTATTTCTGAGTCCTTGGCAAACTGCAAACCTTTTTTGGGGGGGGGGTCTTATCATGGCTTAATAACAAAGGTGTCCATGGTGTTTCCTAGACGGAGTGAAAATTTGATCTTTGCACTTGGGCTTCTGTTGAGACTCCCACAGATGGCTCACAGACACGCCAAGCTAGTAAAAGTATTTACAGTTTATTCAAACAAAAACATAGCCACAGTCCGGCATAAAAAACCCACACCCAAAAAAGCCTATAAACAAAACAGAGAAGACGTCCGTCTTTCGTAGTCTTTGGCCTTTATCCCGGCTCGAAGTCTGTGTAATGCGAAGATCCGTCCGAGAAGGAAAGGAGGAGTGCTTCTCAAATTCCAGGAGCTAAGTATACAAACAAACACATCAAAGCCCCCGCAACCCACAGCAACCCCCTTCCACCCATTATACAATACCAAAAGAGACAGGCACTCACAGCAACACAGGAAGTGATCAAACGAAACGCGTAGTCACTAAACATAAAAACACACATTAAAGCCCCAACCCCCAACAAACAACAGTGTCAGCTAGAGCTGCCATAGCAGCTCCCCAGAACCCAACATGAAAACAGCCCAATACTCACAGTTCGCTGGGAATCAAGAACTAAGACACGAAGAATCAAGAGCACCAGATACAGGAACTAGCAACCCACCAGCAACACCTTGGCCGACCGCAGAGTCCCAAATCCCCAGACCTTACTTTTATACCCTTACAACTCAGAGTCATCAGACTCCCCACCCAAATCTGCCTCAGTCCCCACAGCTGCAGCCCTGGGTGTGTTCCTCCAATCCTCCCACCTTTGCTGAACAGTTAAAGGACCCCAATCCGACTCAACATTCCCACTAGGCCAATCAGGATCACTTGAAAAGCCAAAAATGAGCTTTCGCTGGACTCAGCATTTAACACATTCTGACATCCTGCACCAACGCTGAGTCCAGCTCTGTATCACTCTCTTCTGAGGTTAACTCTGCTTCAAACCCCTCAAAAGTGTCATCACTGGTAGGCTCCCTAAGTATTTGTCGGATCTTTCTCCTTTGTTCTGCACCTTCCAAACTCACAACACTTGCAGCTCTCTTCCTCCCAGCTGCAGTAATTCTGCCCAAACCTCCCTCTTCAAGTGACATGTCCGACAAAGTATCCTCCTCCCTGTTACTACCTGTAGCAACTACAGGTTCAGCTTGCTCAACTACAACAGCTTCCTATCCCTTTTGGAGAGAGAAAATCTCATTTTGGAGAGATAATGCAGGATATTATACATATAAATATAAATATATCTCTCGGCATTACTTCGCGAACGAAGATTCTTAGGAAGGACCCATCCCACGCTTTTAACAAGTGCATTGATGACTAAAAAGGCCAATCTGAGATAGGCAAGTTCGGTTGCAGAAAGCACAGCAGCAAGTCTCCTTGGGTGATGTTGTTTCCAAGTTGCGGTTCTTCCTGCGTCGTCGTTTCTCTTCGAGACCCATTCGGCGTGTCTTCTCGAAAGAGGCCACAGCATTGTGGATAGTGCGTCTCCATGACTCCCGATGTGAGGCCAGGGTGGATCATTGTTGGTGATCAATCTGGCCGAGCCTGAGATGCTGTTTCAGGGAGTCCTTGTATCTCTTTTTGGGGGTGCCTCTCTTGCGCTGACCTGTGGTGAGTTCACCGTCGAGTAGTATCTTTGGGAGGCGGTGGTCCTCCATCCTAGAGACGTGCCCTGCCCAGCGCAGCTGTGTTCTCAATAGCATGGCCTCAACGCTGGTGATCCCTGCTTGCTCAAAGAGAGCAACATTCGTCACATAGTCGGTCCAGTGTATATTTAGGATTGTGCGAAGACAGCGTTGATGAAAGTGTTCGAGGAGCCGTAGGTGTTGGCGATAGGTGACCCATGTTTCAGACACATATGGGAGAATGGACAGTACGATACCTCTGTACACACTGATTTTGGTGCTTTGCCTCAGGTGCTTGTTGCTCCAGACTCTTTTGTGAAGCCTTCCAAATGCACTCTATGCCTTTGATACTCTGTGATCTATCTCTTTGTCCATCTTGTCGTCTGAAGAGATTATGCTTCCCAGGGAGGTGAACTGCTGACAGATGTGCCTATGCTGTTGTGGGGATGATGGTGTTCTTCCTGTAGTGCGGGCTGGTAGAAGACTTCCATTTTCTTCAGGCTGACTTCCAGCCCAAACAGGTCTGCAGCTGCTGCAAAGCAGGATATACAGTAAATATGAATATGAATATAAATATAAATATCCCAATGTGGCTCCGCAGAGGGAGCTGGCGACCTTAAATTTATTTCCCCCAACCTCTCTTGTCTGCTGAACTCTTCTCCTGGAGGGAAAGAGAACAGGGTATTTTTAACATGCATTCCTTATAGACAAAGACACTGGAAGTGAAATAAGTCTGAAGATAAGTGCCCCGGAGCCCCTCGGCTGTGTCACAAAGCATAAGTCTTCCAGGAGGCTGCCGTTGCACCTATGGAGCTGGGATAAAAATAGGAGAGGCAGTCTGATGCTCTTCATTACTCTGGGAGAGAGGCCAATGTTGGGAAATAGGCCAGGGTATGGAAGGTGTTGTGCCTGTGTATGTGCAGAAAGGCACACAGATACACTTCCCGCATGTGCAGGGACTTTGGGTGCATCTGCAGTGTGGGAGGAATGCAGTTTGACACCACTTTGACTCGGTCCTAGGAGTTGAAGCTTGGTGGGGCATATCGCTACTTAGCAGAGAAGACAAGAGACCTTGTGAAACTACAACTCCCAGGATTCCAATGAGCCATGACAGTGCAAGAGGTGTCAAACTGCATTCATTCTACAGTGTAAATGCAACCTTGGAAGGCTTCACAAATGCAGTATGGATGCATTTGAACCTGGCACTTAATGTAGTGTTGGTCTACATTAATTCCATGGTATAAATCCATGCATACAGAGGCACATTTCTGGGATATGTTTAGAAACACAGGAGTTATGTTAGTAGGCATGTTTTGTGTGTATCTGTTTTCTATTTTTTTTATAAAAAAAATTAATCCTATGTTTAGTTATACAATAGGCCTGGTTAGGTTCGTCGGAATGCTCCAAAAGTCGTTATAAATTCGGAAGTAATTGATTTCTGAACCCTTGTCCCGCCTTATTCCCAAGCAGGGAAGGAGGTACGGACTCACCTCCACACTTTCCCCACACCTCAGAGCCATCCCGTGTTAAATATAACGCGGGATAGCACTGAGGGGGCAGGAGAAGGAAGGTGTGTGTGTGTGCCTTGCATCCACACACACTTCCTTTCCCCACATCTCAGTGCCATCCCATGTTAAATTTCATCCTGATGCTTCTGAGCTGGGGGGGGGGGGGAGTGCAGGGCTTGCTTTCCATTCTTCCCTCCCAGCAGGCATAAGGAATAATAACGAAAATTCGTTAGTACCGTATTTTTCGCACCATAAGACGCAGTTTTTTTCCTCCCAAAGTAGGAAGAAAAATCAGCTGCGTCTTATGGAGCGAAGATGCAGGCAGGGAGGGGGGGGCGCTGGAGCAGGGGCGGCGATATACTCACGCTATATTCGGGGGCCCCGGCAGCTCCCGCGGCTCCCGAATGCGCCACGCATGCCCAGACTCCGCCGCTGTGTCGCCGTAGCCAGCCGGCGCGGGAGGAACGAGGCGGAAGAGGGACTCACGGGGCGGGCTCGCGCTCACGGACCTGAGGAGGAGAGGCCACGAGGCGGCCCCACGGTGGCGCAGCGGCAGCAGCAGCAGCAGCGGACTTCCTCCTCGCCAGAGGCGCATCTTCGTGACGTCACTGGTCGCGCCTCTGCCGAGGAGGAAGGGAGGAAGGCCTCGCCAGCCGCGCTGGGACGGCCGGAAGAGAGGCCCGAGGGAGGGAGGAGGAAGAGTTCCCTCCTCCCTTGGGCCTCTCTTCCGGCCGTCCCAGCAGCACGCGGCCGGCGAGGCCTTCTTCCCTTCCTCCTCGGCAGAGGCGATCGAGTGACGTCACGAAGATGCTCTGGCGAGGAGGAAAGGAGGAAGGTCTCGCCGGCGCTGTAAGGACAGCCGGAAGAGAGGCCCGAGGGAGGGAGGGAACTCTTCCTCCTCCCTCCCTCGGGCCTCTCTCTTCCGGCCGTCCTTACAGCGCGGCCGGCGAGGCCTTCCTCCCCTTCCTCCTCGGCAGAGGCGCGACGGAGTGACGTCACGAAGATGCGCCTCTGACGAGGAGGAAGTCTGCTGCTGTTGCCGCTGCGTCGCCGTGGGGGCCGCCCTCGTGGCCTCCCCCCTCCTCGGGTCAGTGAGCGAGCCCGCCCCGTGAGTCCCCTCTTCCGCCCCCGTTCCTCCGCGCCGCCGGCTGGCTGCGGCGACACGGCAGCGGGAGTCTGGACATGCGCGGGCACAGCCGGGAGCCGCCGGGAGCCGCCCGCGAATATAGCGTGAGTATATCGCCGCCCCCTCTCTGCTCCAGCGCCTCCCCGCCCTCCATATTAGTGTCTCAAATAGTAGCCAGCCCCCATTTTTTTTGTTTCCCAAATTTCCTCCTCTAAAATCTAGGTGCGTCTTATCATCAGGTGCGCCTTATGGTGCGAAAAATACGGTAATTACATTTCAATTACAAAATGTACTTAAAATTTTTCGGAATAATTTCTATAACGATCCAGCAATGGAAATCCCCCCCCCTGAGTTTAGAATCAATTTTTTAATGGATCAACCACCCCTAGTATCTATATTTATAATATATAACAGGGCTGTCCAACTTCTACCGGCCCAGGGTCCTGAATTCTGGCTTGGCACTGCCATCCTCAAGCCTGGAGAAGCTGCTGGGAGTGCCGAACCTGGGGTAGGGGGCGGGGCTTGATGTGGCCTGGCTCCGCCCCCCTGAGAAGTGCCCCATCCAGCTGGGATCAACCTCCTTCATTCCCGGGATCGACTGGTCGATCGCGATCAACTTCCGGGGCAGCCCTGTTTTACAGAGTCCTTCGGGGGGGGGGGGGGTTTACCTCTGATATCACAATGACAGCCAAGAAGAAGCATCAGTTCAATAATACATACTCATGCAGCAGGTAGTTCCACATGTGGATGGCCATCTGTCGGGGGTGCTTTGAATGCTATTTTACTGCTTCTTGGCAGAATGGGGTTGGACTAGATGGCTCACGAGGTCTCTTCCAACTCTATGATTCTATGATTCTAGGGTACATTATTTAGCATTGATAGGAAGGAAAGTGCCAATGCCTATCTATGATATCTCTGAAGTGCAACTGCATCACTACCGCTTTCCTCCGTGTTGCCCTTTGCTCCGGTGTTGTGCATGCTTTGAATGTTGCGATGCACCAGCCATCCTCTTATGTACAGAGCAATCAGCTACTGAAGTGGAAAGGGAAGTAACGTTCAGCGCAAAGGTTGACCTTCAGGAGCCGACAGGCTGCACACAAGGGAAGTGCAGCAGCGGCCCTGGAGACCTTGCAAACAGCACACCTCTGCGGATGCTGCGCCCCTGGTAGCATGCATGCTCAAGCTGCATGTCGGAAAGGACAGTCATGCTTTTCACTTCAGAAACTCCACAATATGAATGCAAACCTGATAGTCTTTGGCAAAAGCGAACGGTGCGGTTCTCCCAGCTTTTCTGTTAATATTTCTATTATGTTTCCATTGCTGTCTTAGGCCCCTTCTACACTGTCAAATAATCCACAATATCACGGCAGATAATCCAAATTATCTGCTTCGAACTGGATTATTTGAGTCTACACTGCCATATAATCTAGTTGAAAGCAGATAATATGGATTTATATGGTGATGTAAGGGCCCTTCTATGCTGCCATATAATCCAGAATATCAAAGCCAGTCAGTCAGTCAGTAGCCTTTATTTCGGTCAACAGAAATATCAAAGCAGATAATTCACATCAGTCAAAAAATTGATTTTGTCATTTGGGAGTTGTAGTTGCTGGGAGTTATAGTTCACCCGCAATCAAAGAGCATTCTGAATTCCACCAATGATGGAGTGGAATCAAACTTCCCACACAGAACTCCCATAACCTAGAGAAAATACTATAAGAGTTTGGTGGGCATTGACCTTTAGATTTGGAGTTGTAGTTCACCTATATCCAGAGAGCACTGTGGACTCAAACAATGTTGGATCAGGACCAAACTTGGCACACATACTCAATATGCCCAAGTGTGAACACTGGTGGAGTTTGGGGAAAATAGACCTTGACATTTGGCAGTTGTAGTTGTTGGGATTTATAGTTCACCTACAATCAAAGAGCATTTTGAACCCCACCAAGGATAGAATTGGGTCAAACTTCCCATGTAGAACCCCCATGACGAACATAAAATACTGATGTAACTTCCCATCTCTGCTTTGCCTCCAGCAACAAGGAAACGTTGTTGTTGTTGTTATGTCTATTCATACTCCGCCTTTTCTTTCCACAAGGAGACTCCAAGTGGCTTATATCAGGGCTGTCCAACTTCTACCGGCCCAGGGGCCTGAATTCTGGTCACTGATGACCTGGGGGGCCGTAGGGTCTGCCCCGCCCCCAGCTTCGCCCCCTCCCTGCCCCCTCCCTGCCCCCAGCTCCGCCCTCTCCCCTGCATGCATACAGTCAAATATAATCTTTTACTGAGATAAAATGCAGGGATAAGATATTAAATTATTTTTATTTAATATTAAATATATTTAATTCCATCCTCCCCTCTCCCCTTATTTTAATTTAATATTAAATATATTTAATTCCATCCTCCACTCTGAGCCCCTGCTTCGGCCTACCTTTTCCAAACGCGCAGGATCCAGGAGTACCCGGACGACGAGAGGCGACGACCGACTGAGTCGAAGAAGGTCCTAATCGCGTCTGTGGGCCTCAGCGATCCAGTAGTAGAGTAGCCGAAGAGTATCGCGAGAATACGCAAGCCACACGGGATTTCGCTGTCAACGCCGGCGTGATCTCGCGTTGACAGCGAAATCCCGTGTGGATTGCGTATTCTCACGATACTTGCTCCGAACCCGGAAGTAGGTATTTTTTTTAATTTTTATTATTATTTTTTTCAATTTTATTTTTTATTAAAAAGCTTAGGGGGCCGTAGGGAAGGGGCTGGGGGGCCGTATACGGGCCCCGGGCCGCCAGTTGGACAGCCCTGGCTTATATTAACCACCCTCTCCTTGAGGTTTTGTGTGCCACATCATAATGACGCCTCCTTTCTCAAGCATTCGAAGGAGAAGTATCCAAAGGCAAGGAGGGTTTTGCTCCGGAGGGCCTGAGGCAACGCAAAGCAGGCATCGCTTGTAGAAGTGGGACAATTTTAATCCAGGTATTAAATTATTAGCAGTGGGAAATGGCTTTCATTCTGTCCCATGCTTTGAAGGAAAATTGCAGAAAGACTCCCCACCCGTCCGTCAAAGCAGCTTCGGTTGAATTGGATCACATTGGATGATCCCAATTTGAGCAACCATTAGGCCAACAAATAACCTGCTCCTGCATATCACCTGGGGCAAAAAAAAAGCCTCATAATTTTCTTGCCTGAAAATTTTATTTCAATTGTACATTTTGAAAGCTCCACAATGCAGACTGCCCCCAAATCATGGTTTATTCAATGATTTCCCCCCATGATTATGCAAAGTTTTGCTGCTTTAGAGATACAGGATGGGTGGCACATCTGGCTTGAATACAGTCCAACTGAAAGGGATCTAGGTGCCTTCGTTCAGTGTTTCCTAACCTTTTTTGTGCCGCGGCACACTTTTTAAATTTGCAAAATCCTGGGGCACACCACCAACCAAAATGACACTCTAACACAGTAATACATAGAGTTAATATGTTTTTTAATGTATTTATATACTCAGTCTGAAACCCAGGCCTGTTTCGATATACTCAACATAGATTTCCTGGCAGGAATGGCAGAAAGACACAAACTTCCCACACAGAACTCCCATAAGCAAGAGAAAATGAGAGTTTGGTGGGCATTGACCTTGAGTTTTGGAGTTGTAGTTCACCTATATCCAGAGAGCACTGTGGACTCAAACAATGTTGGATCAGGACCAAACTTGGCATGAATACTCAATATGCCCAAATATGAACGCAGATGGAGTTCAGGGGAAATAGACCTTGGTACCTGGGAGTTGTAGCTGCTGGGATTTATAGTTCCCCTACAATCAAAGAGCATTCTGAACCCCACCAATGATAGATTTATAGGGGCTACAGTTTTGTTTGGGAAGTGAATCAGTTGAAGGTACTGCAAATCCCATCATTCGTGGCCCATCCTGCCCTAAACCACAGCAGGTTTTGAAGTGGGCCATTGGTCTCTGTGTGCCAAGTTTGGTCCTGAGCTGTCATTGCTCTGGGCTGCAGTGACTGACTGCCTGAGGCCTTTGCTTTTCCCTCTGTGTCACCTTAGAATGTTGGAATCTAGAAGCTGGCCAATCAGAGCCGGTTTTGCAAATTCTCCCTCAGTGGCAGCCAATCATGTTGTTTGAATGAAGATTCTTGGATGCTGGCCAATCAGGGTCCTTTATGCAAATACTCCCTCAGTGGCAAACAATCCCCTCTGTCTGGGGCTGTAGAATGTTGGAGTTCTGAGGCTGACCAATCAGAGTCCTTTATGCAAATAATCCCACAGTGGCAACCAATTGAAACGCTGCCACATATTCCTCCGCACCTCCTGCCGCAAACACTGACTTTTATTAGATAGATAGATAGATAGATAGATAGATAGATAGATAGATAGATAGATAGATGGATGACTCTTTGACCACAGTGTAAGATCTTGGCCATGGTGCAATCACTGTTATTGTGGGATGTAAGCAAGCAGAGCATCAAGCATCAGCGCTGCTTTTGGAATTGCATCTCTTCTAGTTTTGTCGTCGTGGGTTTTGTGCCACCTTGAGTGTGACTTTGACCCAAAAATAAGTTGGGATTTTAAGTCCCAAAACAAATCCACGATAAAGAATATGAGCTCGAGGCTCCCTTCTCTTCAGATGTCGCTGGAATCAAAACAACTCCCAAGTCTATGCCTCGGAAAACCCAATTGGGTGCCAAGGAAAGCTGAATTATGCATTATGCTCCCAAATAGTTGGTTTTGCAGGCTTGATTCCCGTTTTACTATTCCTGGAGTGTGCCAATAAAGCTCCTCCTTCAAACCCTGGCATTTTTATTACTCTTTTTTTTTAGCTTTAGCAAGTCCTGGGTGCATCTACACTGTATAAGTAATGTAGTTTGGTGCCACTTTTTACTGCTGTGACTCAATGCTGTGGAATCATTGGAGCTGGAATTGGTAAGACACCAGGACTCTTTGTCAGAAAAGGCTGCACACCTTGTAAAACTACAATTCCCAGGGTTGCATAGTGTTCAGCCAAAGCAGTTAAAGTGGTGCCAAACAGCATTAAATGAGATTTTGGCCTACATCAATAGGAGTCTAGTGCCTAGATCCAGGGAAGTCATGCTCCCCATGCTCTATTCTGCCTTGGTGAGACCTAGGGTTGCCACCTGTCCCATATTATACGGGATGTCCCGTATTTTTGCTCTGGATTTCGTGTCCCGTATTTTCAACTCCTGTCCCGTATTGAAAGGACAGGCATATATACATATATGTATCTGTATACATACATGGATGCATATGTATGTATATATGTGTGTATGCCTTTAAATTCCCTCCAAACGCAGAGTCTCCCCACTGTTACTTGCGCCCGCCGGACCGTCCAATTATTGGGGTTCAGTTAGATAAGATGTAGTTTCTTCTCAGTGTTGAGTAGACAGGGTATGATACCCAACCAATTGTTCAAATTCTGAAACAACGAATACTTTAAAATAATAGGTATCAGAAGTTTTGCAAAACAACATTTAGACAATAATCTGCCTATGAGTTAAACTACAACTCCCAGGATTCCATAGCCTTGAACCTTGGTACTCCCAAGTGCTTTGCTTCTACAATGTAGGTGCAACCCAGACTTCTTTGGGTTGGATCCCGTTCATTAGTCCCGGCTTAAAAATGAACCTAATGAATCAATAGTGGATTGAGGAATCAACCATTGACAAATCCTGTTGCACTCCAGGACAGGGAAAGCCCTCTGACTTAAAATACACCACACATTGAGTGAAAAACCCAATCCTTTTTATTGAAGCTTAATAAAATAGCCAGTAGATATAGATGCTTGTAAGAAAGTAAGAAAGTTCCAAAAAGTATTAATTCAGTAAAAATGCAGTAACACAAAGGAATGTCCATAAAAGATATTAAAACAATTCCAAAGCAGTATTAATCCAGACAGTAGTCAACAGGATACAAAGACAATCTAGGGCTAGGCAATGCTAGACAACTTCAATAGGCTAAAAATATCCACAGGAACAAGACCCCTTGAACAGGATTTCCATGGCACATGAACTTGATTTCCAAACGATGCCTGATCTAATAGGTCAGGGCTGTCCAACTTCTACCGGCCCAGGGGCCTGAATTCCGGTCACTGATGACCTGGGGGGCCGTAGGGTCTGCCCCCGCCCCTGCCCTCTCCCCCGGCACCCTCTCCCCTCTCCCCTTATTTTAATTTAATATTTAATATATTTAATTCCATCCTCCCCTCCCCCCTTATTTTAATGTATCCCATCTCCCCTTATTTCATCTTTAAATATATTTAATTTTATATTTAATACCTGAGGGGAGATGGGGGGAGGGAATGAGGAGCCCCTGAGGAGCCCCTGCTTCGCCTACCTTTTCCAAACGCGCAGGATCCAGGAGTACCCGGACGACGAGAGAGGCGACGACCGACTGAGTCGAAGAAGGTCCTAATCGCATCTGTGGGCCTCAGCGATCCAGTAGTAGAGTAGCCGAAGAGTATCGCGAGAATATGCAATCCACACGGGATTTCGCTGTCAACGCCGGTGTGATCTCGCGTTGACAGCGAAATCCCGTGTGGATTGCGTATTCTCGCGATACTTGCTCCAAACCCGGAAGTATTTATTTTATTTTTCAAGTTTTATTTTTTATTAAAAAGCTTAGGGGGGCGTAGGGAAGGGGTTGGGGGGCCGTATATGGCCCCCGGGCCGCTAGTTGGACAGCCCTGTAATAGGTTTTCCCTTCAAGCAAACCTTATATCCCAAAACCCAGAAACTGATTTCATTTCCCCCCACTCTTAGCTCTTATCTGGCGAAGTCTTTCAGAGCGACGTAAACCTTGAGTTTGTTGTTAATCCTGGCTAAACTCCAGACGCCTATTTTTTATTTTTTTTGCAATATAATTTTTATTGTGCTTTTCCGTATATTCATATATGGGGTATAGGGAAGAGATAAGGTGTGAGTATGGGTGAGGGGTAGAGGGATTGGGATATTGGGAAGAGGTGGGGTGGGGAGGGTACAGCATAAAATGACTTCCCAAGAGTTTCCAAAAGATCTTACTTTTGTTACAATAATAAAAGATTGGTTTCCTTAGTTTCTATTCCAAAGTATGTTGATTAAATATATAGTTTTCGTGCTATATTTCATTCAAGTCTATTGTGAACATATGTCTTTTGTTTTGTATATAGGATTTGAAACCTGACCAGTCCGTTTTTTCTTTCTTGTTGTTTAGTTTCTGGGTTAAGGAGTCCATTTGAATCATATCAAGTACTTTTAGTGTCCATTCTTCTAAGTCTGGAGTTGAATTCTTCTTCCCGTGTCTTGCTAGAGCAGTGTTTCTCAACCTGGGGGTCAGGACCCCTGGAGGGGTCGCAAGGGGGTGTCAGAGGGGTCGCTAAAGACCATCAAAAATACATTATTTTCTGTTGGTCATGGGGATTCTGTGTGGAAGGTTTGGCTGAATTCCATCGGTGGTGGGGTTCAGAATGCTCTTTGATTGTAGGTGAACTATAAATCCCAGCAACTTCAACTCCCAAATGTCAAGGACTATTTTCCCCAAACTCCACCAGTGTTCACATTTGGGCATATTGAGGATTTATGCCAAATTTGGCCCAGATCCATCATTGTTTGAGTCCACAGTGCTCTCTGGATGTAGGTCAACTACAACTCCAAAACTCAAGGTCAATGCCCACCAAACCCTTGCAGTATTTTTAGTTGGCCATGGGAGTTCTGTGTGCCAAGTTTGGTTTAATTCCATCGTTGGTGGAGTTCAGAATGCACTTCTACTGAACAATAAATCCCAGCAACTACAACTCCCAAATGACAAAATCAATTCCCCCACCAATCCCAGCGGTATTTAAATTTAGGCGTATGGGGTCTTTTGTGCCAAATTTGGTCCAGTGAATGGAAATATATTCTGCATATTGGATATTTACAATTCATAACAGGAGAAATATTATAGTTATTACAATAGCAGCTAAAATACTTTTATGATTGGGGGTCACCACAACATGAGGAACTGTATTAAGGGGTCACGGCATTAGAAAGGTTGAGAACCACTGTGCTAGAGTTATCCTGGCACTTGAACTTAATAGGAAGAACATTTTATCTTGGTTTTTGCTGAAGGATGGATTTGAGAAGCCAAGCAGATAATTTTTTCGGGTCTATACTAAATTTTTTCTGTATTATTTTTTGGATTTCTTTATGTATTTCTTTCCAGTATCTGGTGACTCTTTTGCAGCTCCACCATTGATGGTGGTATGTTCCTGGCTCTTTATTACATTTCCAACATCTGTTGGATATTTTTTTGTTGAATTTTGCTAGCTTTGTTGGATAGAGGTGCCACCTATATTGCATCTTTATCCAGTTTTCAGTTATGTCTGCGGTCATGGTGTATTTTAATTTTTTTGACCAGACTTCTTCCCATTGCTGGGTTGAGATTGTGTGACCTAAATCTTGTGCCCATTTTATCTGGCATTCTTTTATTTGCTCATCTTCTGTATCCCATGTTAGGAGTTGCTTATATAATATACCGTATTTTTCGCACCATAAGACGCAGTTTTTTTCCTCCCAAAGTAGGAAGAAAAATCAGCTACGTCTTATGGAGCGAAGTTGCAGGCAGGGAGGGGGGGCGCTGGAGCAGAGGGGTCAGCAATGTACTCACGCTATATTCTCCCCCCCGGCGGCTCCGGCGGCTCCCGCGCATGCCCAGACTCTCGCCGCCGTGTCGCCGCAGCCAGCCGGGCGCGCGAGGAACGGGGGCGGAAGAGGGGACTCACGCCACTCACGGACCCGAGGAGGAGCAGGAGGAGGGGAGGCCACGAGGCGGCCCCCACGGAGCGCAGCGGCAGCAGCCGCGCAGCGGCGGGAAGGGCCCGAAGCCAGAGGCGCATCTTCGTGACGTCACGAAGATGCGCCTCTGCCGAGGAGGAAAGCCTCACCGGCCGCGCACTGTAAGAACGCCCGGAGGGAGGGATGGAACTCTTCCTCCTTCCCTCCCTCTCTCCTCTCTTTCGGGCCTCCTTACAGCACGCGGCCGGCGAGGCTTTCCTCCTCGGCAGAGGCGCATCTTCGTGACATCACGAAGATGCGCCTCTGGCTTCGGGCCCTTCCGCTGCTGCGGCTGCTGCTGCTGCTGCCGCTGCGTCTCCGTGGGGGCCGCCCTCGTGGCCTCCCCCCTCCTCCTGCTCCTCCTCGGGTCCATGAGCGGCGTGAGTCCCCTCTTCCGCCCCCGTTCCTCCACGCCGCCGGCTGGCTGTGGTGACACGGCGGCGAGAGTCTGGGCATGCGCAAGAGCCGCCGGGAGCCGCCGGGGCGCGAAGCGTGAGTACATCACCGCCCCCTCTGCTCCAGCGCCCCCTCCATGTTAGTGTCTCCCCCCCTCCATATTAGTGTAGCCAGCCCCCATTTTTTCCCCAATTTTCCTCCTCGAAAATCTAGGTGCGTCTTATCAGCAGGTGCGCCTTATGGTGCGAAAAATACGGTACTTATGTTTTTCTTTTCTTTTTTTTTCATTATTGACTCCCAGAGTTTGTCTTCTGCGAAACCTATTTTCTTGTCTTCTTTGTACCTTTGGTGTATTTGATACTATTGAAACCAAGAAAGTTTATGATGTTCTTGTTTTAATTCTCACAGAATCTACCAAGGGAGAATAACAACACACAAATAGTAGTAATAAAGGCACTATATTAATATCATATAGGACATTCAAAAGAAACCATCAGAAGTATCAATATAACAGTTCTAATAGATATACTTGCAAATGCGAATAACTCAGGTTTCCCAAAGGTGGGGAAGTTCAAAAAAAAAAGAGGAAAGTTCCAATGTTCCAGATTGGGACAAGGCAGCCAATGCTGCGGTGGTTTCCAAGATCAGATACCACCCATTGCTATGTAGCTTGGGTTATGCATATATGACTCCCATTGTTTGGTATGTATTCCACTCCGGTATGCTATGATTATTGTTTCTTGGGGATTTGGGGTTTGTAACCCTTGTTCTTTCTAATTTAGAATCAGGATGCTTTTATGATTATGAATGTGCCTTGAAAAAACCGCTTGTCGGAGAAACAGATTACCGCTAGCTTCTGATTCCGCATTGGCTTACCGTCAGCTTGCTAAAGCCTGGGTATCGGGAGGAGTAGATTGTTTTCCTCCCCGTCCTGCTCACGCTCCTTGGATCGATACCCCAGCATTGGCTGCTATCTGATCTTGGAAACCACCGCAGCATTGGCATAAGGACCAACCTTGGCACACAATGCCTTTGTCAAATAATTTTAGGCTTATTCGTGGTTTTTTATTTCTCCATATGAATTTTCTTATATCTATTCCAGCCACCTATTTTTCAACTCCTTATCTGATTGCTGCTCATTAAAATCCCCAGGTATCAGATTGTTGCCCAAACCCAAATCTTGAGAGCTCCCAGAGAGTAGGAGTAAACCATCAGGAATATTCCCATGAGAAACTGCCCTTTGCACTGAGGCCTCTCTATCCTTGTCTGCATGAAAATCATTGACGAAACCATCTCCACCTTGCACCTCAGCCTTGGCACCATCACTTCCTTCGTCAATTTCCACATCAATGCCCACGTCATTGCCCACATCAGAAGCATCATGATCCTGAAACACAAACACAGGCTGATTCCCAAGAAATCCCATCAGTTCAACATTGTCAGATTAATTCAGTTTGACTCCCACTTATTTATTTATTTATTTATCTATTTACTTCATTTCTATTCTATTCAGGGCGGATTACAATGTACACATTACATTTAGACACACAAACACACAAGACAGACAGAGGCAATTTAACATCTGGCCACCAGGGGGAGCTGTGGCAATGACAACATTCACACTTGCCTCAGTTTATTTATTTATTTACTTATTGATTTACTTACTTCATTTCTATTCCGCCCTTCTCACCCCGCAAGGGACTCAGGGCGGATTACAATGTACACATTACATTTAGACACACAAACACACAAGACAGACAGAGGCAATTTAACATCTGGCCACCAGGGAGAGCTGTCGCACTCCTTCATTCCTCAGCATGTTTTCTGGAGATCTTTGTATGGCCTCGTAAATCAGTTAAATTAAGCCTCCCCGCATAAGTGGTGCCTTAATTTCCTACTTGACAGATGCAGCTGTCTTTCGGGTTGCAAAGGTCGACAACAGGCTACACAATAAGTCGAGAGCCCACCTCGACCCGGGCAGGCCTCAAACTCATGACCTTCTGGTCAGTAGTGATCTTATGCAGCTGACACCCAGCCAGCTGCGCCACATTCACTTCACCTGCCATGTGTCAAACATATGGAACCCTAGGAGTTGTAGTAGAGGGCTAACAGCCTTGGGAAACTACAACTCCCATGGTTCCATAGTGCTAAGCCCTTGTAGTTCAAGTGGGGTCAAACTGCATTCGTTCCATTGTACAGATGCATCCCTCTTTGGGATGAACAACAAGTTTCAGCTTTGTACATCTTCACAATGAGAAATGTTGTGGGGGGGGAAATGGAAAAAGAGGAAGAAGCATTTAGATAAATATAGTCTTGTCATCTTTAAGATGATCACCAGCAAAATGTTAACATTTGCCCAGGCAAATGTCGGTGGCCTTTTAAAGACGTCCTGGAGACAATTTCCCTGCCTGCCTTTTCTCATTTGTAGTCATATTTTAAGCGTGCGGCCGTTGGCCTTGTCACCCTGAATATTATCCCAGACCATCGTCTCCTTGCTTGACCTCTCCGTTCTCTTCGTGTATCCACACTGGGGAATGAATGCAGTTTGGCACTGCTTTCACTGCCGCGGCTCAATGCTATGGGATCTTGGGAGTTGTAGTTTGGGTGAAGCACTAGCACTTAGACAGAGAAGGCTAAAGACCTTGTGAAACTACAACCTTGTGAAACTACAACTCTTAGCATTTATTTATTTATTTGTCATTTATTTGTCACGTTTCTATACCGCCCCTCTCAGCCTGAAGGGGACTCGGGGCGGTTTACACAGGCAGTCTCTGCCCTCAATACAACACAGCAACAAGGCAACCCCCCCCCCTCCCAGAAAAAAAATAACAATTTAACAATTAAAAACATACAATTGCAGCCTCAGCGTCATGTTGAAATCAGTTTCCACCACATCGTCGTCATTCCTTATATCCAATTAAGCCTTATATTTCATCAGGAAATGCCTGCTCAAATATCCAGGTCTTGACTTTCTTGCGAAATGTCAGGAGGGAGGGGGCCGATCTGATGTCTTTAGGGAGGGCGTTCCAAAGCCAAGGAGCCACCACTGAGAAGGCCCTGTCTCTCGTCCCTGCCAGTCGTGCCTGCGAAGAAGGCGGGACCGAGAGCAGGGCCTCTCCAGATGATCTTAAACATCTCGATGGTTCATAGGGAGAGATGCGTTCGGACAGGTAAGTTGGACCCGAACTGTTTAGGGCTTTAAAGGCTAAAGCCAGCACTTTGAATTGTGCCCGGTAGCAAACCAGCAGCCAGTGGAGCTGGCACAACAGGGGAGTTGTGCGCTCTCTGAATGCCACTCCTGTTATCAACCTGGCTGCTGTCCGTTGCAGCTTCCGAACAGTCTTCAAAGGCAGCCCCGTAGAGAGCATTGCAGTAATCTATATGGGATGTAACCAGAGCGTGGACCACCGTGGCCAAGTCGGATTTTCCAAGATACGGGCGCAGCTGGCGCACAAGTTTTAACTGTGCAAATGCTCCCCTGGTCACCACCAAAACCTGGGGTTCCAGGCTCAGCGATGAGTCCAGGATCACACCCAAACTGTGACCCTGCGCCTTCAGGGGGAGTGTAACCCGTCCAACACAGGCTGTAACCCTATGCCCTGTTCGGCCTTTCGACTGACCAGGAGTGCCTCTGTCTTGTCTGGATTCAATTTCAATTTGTTCGCCCTCATCCAGCCCGACACAGCGGCCAAGCACCGGTTCAGGACCTGAACAGCCTCCTTAGTAGCAGGTGGGAAGGAGTGGCAGAGTTGGACATCATCTGCGTACAGATGACACCGCACCCCGAAACTCCGGATGGCCTCCCCCAGCGGCTTCATGTAGATGTTAAACAACATGGGAGATAATATTGAACCCTGAGGAACCCCACAAGACCATGGTTGAGGGGTTGAACAGGTGTCTCCCAATAACACCTTCTGAGATCGGCCCTGCAAGACAGGACCTCCAAGGCCCATTTCCGCGAAGCGTCCCAGAAGGATACCGTGGCCAACGGTATAGAAGGCTGCTGAGACGTCCAGCAGAACCAACAGGGACACACTCCCCCTGTCCAGCTCCCGGCGTAGATCATCCACTAAGGCGACCAAGGCTGTCTCGGTACCATGCCCCGGCCTGAAGCCAGACTGCACCGGATCCATTCTTACAATTATGCTACTAAATATTCCAAAAAGCTTTGAAAACAAGGAAATATTAAATTGAGAGCGGCCCCTCACACCATAGCATGGTGCCATCTTGGGAATTCAAGTGGTGCGAAACTGCAGTACGTCTACAGTGTAGATACAGTCTGTCTTATGGAATTCTGCCTTTCAAGTGACTCATTTGCGCTTTTTTGTGTGTGATGGGTGTGTTTGCTCACTCATGGCACTAAATTGAGGTCTCCAATGAATGTTTGCACATTTTTGACAGCTGGAAGGATTGTATACATTGCTGCCTGTCTCAAAGTGGGGAATCTCGGGCCTGACGTGGAATCATAGAATGAAAGACTCATATAATGTTAGCTAACTGATTCATTTGAAGGGTTTAGGTGGACTTCTACTTTGATGCTTATATACTGTAGGGTTTGAATTGCATTGTTTTTAATGCTGTGAGACCCTTTGAGGGTGCATCTATGTTGGAGCATGAAAGAAATCAGTGTGTGTGTGTGTGAACTGCTAAATAAGATGCATGAAGCTGATTGGTCGGACTTCGTGCAGGGAGATGGCTGAGCCTGGGACTTTTGGTTACTGTTACTGAGAGAGTTACTGAGAGCTCTCCCTGGTGGCCAGAGTTTGCCTCTGTTCGTCTATAATAGGGTTTAAAATGCATTGTTTTTAATGCTGTGAGCCCCTTTAAGGGTGGGGTGGGCTAACCGGGAATGAGGGTTGGGCGGTGGTGGGAGGGGAAAGAGGGGGTTAGGCTGCAGTGGGGTAAACAGGGGGGGCAGTAGGGGGCAGTCTCTGGGGGGAGGTGGCAGTGTCTTTTCGTGTATTGAAAGGCCTCTGAGTCTTTGATGAAGGGGGGAATCCTTCCATCCTGTGAGCTATTGATCTACAAACTCGTGGTTGTCCCCTTCTGCTCTCGATGAGAGGGTGAGCAGGGGGTGGCTGGAATTTAAGTTGTTCAAGGTGGCCCCCGTGCCTTTAAGTAGGCTTTCACCGGGGCCAGTCAGTTCTCTTCAGGGGTAGCCTCCCGTTTGGATAGGTAGAAGGAAAGTTTGTCCATATCCATGGCGTCTTTTGACCAGCCATTCCTCCAGCTCGGGGGTCTCCTCGCTCTTCCACTTCCTCGCGTAGACTATTCTCGCCGTTGTTGAGAGGTACGCAAATAGTCTTTCCGCATTCTCATCTGGCAAGTCTTCTTCGGACGTAAGACCAAGGAGATAGGCTTCAGGTTTAAGCTCCATAGAGAGACCTAGGATCTTTTGTGTGGCGAGGTGGATCTTCTTCCAGAACTGCATAGCGTGTTGGCAGGACCACCACATGTGGTAAAAAGTGCCCGTCTGAGAGGCGCATTTCCAGCACTTGTTTTGCGTCCCTTTGACCATGAGGCTCAATTTGTGTGGGGTCATGTACCACCGATTGAACATTTTGTGCCAGTTCTCAGTCAGCTCCATCACGTAGGTATACTTCAATTTTTTCTTCCACACTTTCTCCCACTCGTGGAGCGTGATTGGTCTGCCGATGTTTTTGGCCCACTTCACCATGCAGTCTTTCACCACTTCAGTTTCTGTGGCCCTCCAGCAGCTTGGAGTACAGTTTGGAGATTCGATTCATGTTTCTTGAGGAGGGGGCCCCAGATTCTCTTTCTCCTCAAAACCCAGGAGGTCATCCTCTTTGAAACACTTCTTGAGCTGGTGCCGCTGGAGCCAGGTCACGTTCTTGAAGTTCATCTGAATCTGTTCTAGCGGCTTTAGATGCCTCTGTCCTCCCATCTTGCTGGTTAAGTCTTAGGAGTGAATTCTGAGGTAGCAAAGTTTGCAGACGACACTAAACTGTTCAGGGTAGTTAAAAATGAAACTGACTGTAAAGAGCTCCAGAAAGATCTCTCGAAATTGAGTGAATGGGCAACAAAGTGGCAAATGCATTTTAACCTAAACAAGTGTAAAGTCATGCACATCGGGGCAAAGAACCCCAAATACACCTACCAATTGATGGGGTCAAAGCTTTCCGACAAACCAGGAAAGGGATCTTGGGGTTTTGGTGGACAGCTCAATGAAGATGTCAACCCAGTGCGCTGCAGCAGTGAAAAAAGCAAATTCTATGCTTGGCATGATCAGGAAGGGAATCGAAAATAGGTCAGCAAATGTTGTATTGCCTCTCTACAAATCTATGGTAAGGCCACATCTGGAGTACTGTGTACAATTCTGGTCTCCGCACCTTAAGAAGGATATAACGGAACTGGAAAAGGTACAAAGAAGGGCAACAAAAATGATCCAAGGGATGGATCAGCTCCCTTATGAAATCAGGTTGCAACGCCTTGGTCTTTTCAGCCTTGAAAGACGGCGTTTAAGAGGTGACTTGATCGAAGTGTATAAAATCATGCATGGGATAGAAAAGGTGAATAAAGAAAAATATTTTCTCTGTCACCCAACACTAGGATTAGAGGCACTCCTGAAGCTCCAAGGTAGGAAAATTAGGACTAATAAATGGAAATATTTCTTCACCCAGAGGGTCATTGGGTTATGGAACTCACTTCCAGAGGAGGTTGTGACAGCGGTCAGCCTGGACAGCTTCAAGGCAGGATTAGACAGATTCATGGATACCAAGGGAATCAGTAGCTACTGAAATGGACATCCAAGGGCCACCTCTGTGTGGATGGAGGCAGGCAGGATTTTCCCTGGGTACTGGTTGTGGGGGGTCGGGAGCAGGTGAGTTTTTTTGCCCTCCTTTCTGCTAGAGATCCCCGTGTACAACTGGTGGGCCACTGTGTGACACAGAATGCTGGACTAGATGGGCTGAGGCCCGATTCAGCATGGCTCTTCTTATGTTCTTATGTTCTTACTTTGTGTAGGGAGATGGTTGAGCCTGGGACTTTTGGTTATTGTTACATTTTTCAGGCATGAGCTATGCAGGTCTTGAGAGAAGCAAAGAGAAGGAGAGAGGGAGAGAGATTTTAGAGTGTGCTCTCGCTTCATACGATGCCGGAGGAGTTTATCCACATGGACAAAGGAAGACCATATTTAAATCTCTCATATTTATTATTTACTAGCTTGGGGACCCGGCGGTGCCCGGGTTATTTGAGGAAGGCATTGTGTGCCAAGGTTGGTTCCTATTAGATGTGTATGTGGCTTGCAGTGGTCTCAGGAACTTAGTGAAGGTACTGCAATTCCCATTGGCCATGGTCCATCCCCCTCCCAACAGCACCAGGATGTAGAGTGGGTCATGGGGGCTGTGTGTGTCCCATTTGGTCTTGATCATTCTCTGGATGAGGGTTGCAGCGGTCTCGGAAGGTGAGTGAAGGTATTTCAAGTCCCATCATCTGTGGTCCATCCTCCTTGAAACAGCACCAGGGTGTAGAGTGGGTCAAGGGGGCTCTGTGTGCTAATTTTGGTCTGTATTGGTCATTGGGTGAGGGTCGCGTTGTGAAGTGGGCCATTGGGCCCCTGTGTGCCAAATTTGGTCCTGATCTGACACTGCTGTTTTCTTTTCCCTCTGCGTCACCTTAGAATGTTGGAATGTGGATGGCCAATCGGAGTCCTTTATGCAAATACCATTTCAGTGGCAACCAATGCCCTCTGTCTGGGGCCATAGAATGTTGGAGTTCTGAGGCTGGCCAATCAGAGTCCTTTATGCAAATATTCCCTTAGTGGCAACCAATCAAAACGCTGTCACATATTCCTTGGCACCTCCGCACCTCCCAGAAAATGAACATTCCATTTCCAACGGGAAAAAACTGGCTAACTCAAGCATTCAGTTGCATTCTGTTTTGCTGGCCAATCAGAGTCCTTTATGCAAATTGTCTCTTAGTGGCAACCAATGCCCTCTGTCTGGTGACTTAGAGTGTTGGAGTTCTGAGGCTGGGCAATCTGAGTCCTTTATGCAAATAATCTGGTGCCTTAGAGTGCCGGAGTTCTGAGGCTGGCCAATAAGTGTCCTTTATGCAAATAATCCCACGGTGGCAACCAATCGAAATGCTGGCACATATTCCTCCGCACCTCCTGCCCTCTGCACCGCCGCAAACACTGACTTTTATTATATACATAAACATTTCTATACCGACTTTCTAGCCCTCGGGTGACTATATACAAAATTCAATGCTAGACATCATAAAACATATTAAAACAGTTAAAACAATATAATAACAATCAATCAATTAAACATCATTAAAAACAACTCATTTGCATCTCATAATTAAAAACAAGATCCGGTCTCATAATCCAATTGTTCCATATTCCAATATTCATTAACTGCCTATTCCAACAACCAGGTCTTCACTTTCCTTCGAAATGCCAACAGAGAGGGAGCCGATCTAATTTCTGTAGGAAGGGCATTCAATAGCCGAGGGGCTACCACTGAGAAGTCCCTGCCTCTTGTCCCCGCCAAACATACTTGAGAAGCAGGCGGGACTGAGAGCAGGGCCTCCCCAGACTATCTTAACGTCCTAGCTGTTTCATAGAAGGAGACACATTCGGACAGGTAAGTTGGGCCAGAACCGTTTAGGGCTTTATAGGTTTATAGGTTGAATTGTGCCCGGTAGCAAACTGGCAGCCAGTGGAGCTGGCGCAACAGAGGAGTTATGTACTCCCTGAGCGCCGCTCCTGTTAGTAACCTGGCTGCCATACGTTGTACCATTTGAAGCTTCCGGACAGTCTTCAAAGGCAGCCCCACGTAGAGAGCGTTGCAGTAGTCTATAAAAGGACTGAGGCTGTTAGGAATTCTGGGAGTTGAAGTCCAAAACACCTGGATGGAGGGCCCAAGTTTGCCCATGCCTGGTCTATACAGTCTATTTTGCCTTGACGTGGGAGCTCAAGAATTATATGCAAAAGAGGACCGTAAATTCCCAAAAATGTGCCTGGCTCTCTCGCTTCAACAGCATTATAACTCCACTGCAAACACTAATCTAAGAGGCCTAATAACATCCCAGCAGGAGGCCACTGAAATCAGCTTAAAATGCATCAAAGTCTTTTCCCAGCATGTTTCCTAAGGAGCGGCATCTCGACGCTTTGAAGAGCCAGCAACATGGAGTCCACTTAACGGTGTCTGTTGACAAGGGCAGGCGTGACCTCCCTTTGGAGAGGATCCATGGGTTGCAGGCTGCAGAAGCGGGGGGAGGGTTTTCTGGAGGGTCGTAATCCACCCAAAAATCCCCCCAGTATTTAGCAGATCCAGGCTGAATATACACTGCCATATCGTGCAGTATGAAGCTGGAACCATATAATGTAATTTAGCTGCATTTATTTATTTATTTATTGTGTATATTTCTGTCGCACCCTTCTCCCCACAAGGAGGATTCAGAGCGGCCTCACACAAGCATCGCAAGATGCAACAACATAAATATCATCAAAATTACAATTCACAATGCAATCATTTAAAACATCAGTAAATTTAACAATAAATTTAAAACCAACCAAGCCGGGAGAATCCATGTCACAAAACTGTTTGCAATAGCCAGGGGCGGTCCGTCCATGTAAGCGACCTACGCGGCTGCGTGGGGCGCCATCATGGATGGGCGCCGCCATGCCGGGCGCCATCATGGATGGCCACCGTCGCCGAAGCGGAACTCCCCTGCTGCAGGCAGCAGCAGGGATCGGCGCTGGCGCGCCGCACAAAACTGTTTGTACAGCTAGCGGAGCTCATTGCTGCTGCCTGCAGCAGCTTCTGAGCATGCGTGGACATTTTCGCGCATGCCCAGAACCTCGGAGTGCTCTCCTTGCCCTGTGCAATGCGCCCCATGGGAGGGGCTGGCAGAGGGCACCAGGAAGCGCTAGGAGAGGCCTCCCAAGGCTCCTCCTCACGCGTCCTGGTTTCCTCTGCCAGCCCCACCCACGGGGCGTTGCACAGGGCAAGGGAGAGCACTCCCCCGCCCTCTGCAATGCCCGTGGGAGGGGCTGGCAGGGGAGCCCGGGAGAGCGAGAGGAGGGGCCTTGAAGGCTCCTCTTCACGCTTCCTGGTTCCCTCTGCTGCCCCTCCCACATTCAGGGGGAACCAGGAGCCTTGAGGCCCCTCCTCACTCTACAATGCCCCGGAGAGAGGTGGCGCACAGGAGCGGCGCGCAGAAGGAGCGGAAAAAGCGCGCACGCAAGGTACCGCTTAAGAAAAATGTTTGGGGAGGGGCAAAGTAATGTTTGGGGGGACAATGTTTTTGGAGGGCGCCAAAGTCATGTTCGCCTACCATTGGAAATTACCTTGGACCAACCCTGGAAATAGCAGAATTTCACACATGCATATGATGCAACTGTTTGCAATGATAGAATTGCACATATGAGCATGATGCAACTGATTGCAATGGCACCATTTCACATATACAAATGATACAACTGTTTGCAATGTCCAAAAAAGAGAGTGTAGGGTGTCCTACAAGCAGCCCCAGAGAAAATGCAAGGTGCGGGGTGCAAAAAGTAACAGTCAATATATCTTCATCAATATGTTTATTAACAGTCAATAATCTTTCAATAATCTCGGGAAAAAAGTGTGAAATCAATTGTCCAGTAAATTCAATATTCAATGTCGCAGTAAATCCCCAAAAACAAATTATTGATTCATCTCCATATTATTTCATATATATTCAAAAATCATAATTATTTCATATATATTCAAAAATCATAATTATAATATAGTGCGGCTAAGGTCGATGGTCAGAAATCAAAAGGCCTCGCCGTTTCGCCAGGAATGACCCAGCTTCATCGGGTCCTGGAAATTTCAGTCGGTTCCAAACAAAATAATTCCACTGGTCCGTGATTATTGATTATAATAATTATTAATTATAATAATTAATTTGGGTATGTATACCTTACTTTCAGCCTTTCCGTATGGGTTGTCCTTATTTTGCAGGCTTTTGTGATATATACAGTAAAAGAGATGACTGTAAGCTTGTGTATATATTTTGTATTGTAGATTTCACGGACCAGTGGAATTATTTCGTTTGGAACCGACTGAAATTTCCAGGTCCCGATGAAGCTGGGTTATTCTTGGCGAAACGGCGAGGTCTTTTGATTTCTGACCGTCGACCTTAGCCGCACTATATTCCGGATTATAATTATGATTTTTGAATATATATGAAATAAAATGGAGATGAATCAATAATTTGTTTTTGGGGATTTACTGCGACATTGAATACTGAATTTACTGGACAATTGATTCCACACTTTTTTTTTGAGATTATTGAAAGATTATTGACTGTTAATAAACATATTGATGAAGATATATTGACTGTTACTTTTTGCACCCCGCACCTTGCATTTTCTCTGGGACAACTGTTTGCAATGACAGAATTGCACACATGCACATGATGCAACTGATCTGCAATGGCACCATTGCACACATGCATATGATGCAACTGTATGCAATGGCAGAATTGCACACATGTACATGATGCAACTGATCTGCAATGGCACCATTGCACACATGCACATGATGCAACAGTCAAATCTTTTACTGAGATAATGGCAGAATTGCACAATTTATGCACATGATGCAACTTCTTGCAATGGCAGAATTGCATCTTTAAATATATTTAATTTTTATATTTAATACATGATGGAATGATCTGCAATGGCACCATTTTCAAACACATGCACATGATGCAACTTCTTGCAATGGCACCCTTGCACACATGCACATGATGCAACTTCTTGCAATGGCAGAATTGCACACATGTACATGATGCACTTCTTTGCAAGGGCAAAAAAACCCACAAAATATCGCAACTATTTTTCTAACTGTAATGATTTAGAAAATGTAAATGTTGCAAACATTGTAAATGCTGCAAAACTAAGTATGTCTCATTTGATCGTAACGTATTTATTTTATTATAATAAAAATTACCTATATCAAAAAAAATATAATTATACCCATATGCAGAACTTTGCAGCCTTGATATTCTTCTGCCTTAGCCAAAAACACTCCATTGATTCAATGTATGCAGGATTGTGGTCAGTGAGGGTGCAATTGCATGCATGCATGCAATTGCATGAAACAGCTGTGCGCAGAAACCGTGAGCATCAGGAACCAAGAACCACCTAAGTAAGGTAACCTTTGCAGGGTCCCTTTTGGCATTATTCTAGCAGGGGAAATGGCTTTCCAAGGGTGCCGCCACCGCCAGAACCTTCACCGCCTCCTTGCCACCCATGAGCTATTATTCATGGGCTGCATCCCGCTCCAAGAGCCGGGCAGGAGATGTCACGTAGGAGGCTGGCCGGGGAGGAAGGAACGACCGGCTGCCGCTTTTGTGCCCCACAAAGGAGGGATTCTCTGGGAGAACTCCTGAAGCCTGGCATTGAGAGCCTGGCAGGGCAGCTGCTCCCCGGAGCGGGAAGCAGTCAGAGGCAGCCCCAGTGGCACAAACATACACAAACACACACAGAGAGCCTGCACTCAGGGCACAGGAAGAGCGAAAAAGGCTTCAGGTTCACCCTTTTCAATTGGAGAAGAGCTGGGTACCAAGGGATGCTGATAAGTGTCTGAAAGCCAGTATGTTTCATGATGAGTGTGGCGCTTGTTTGCTGCAAACCTTATTCTTGAACAGAGATGTGCAGAAGCTTACCAACTTCCCTTCACACAGACACACTCAAGCACAGTTGTGTTCCTTGACATTCTTTGGGTGGTGTGTCCCAAAGGTCTTTTTCCTGGGCTTATCCTTTCACAAACAGCCCCTCTTATTGTTCATATTTTATTCACTTGCATCCATGTTCTTTCCAAATCTTCTCTGTGTGTGCATAGATAGATACTAGATAGATAGATAGATAGATAGATACAGGGGCGGTCCGTCCATGTAAGCAACCTACGCGGCCGTGTGGGGGGCCATCTTGGATGGGTGCCGCCACGCCGGCCGCACCGCCAGCCGCACCACCGTAGCAAACCTCCCTGCTGCCTGCAGCAACTTCTGGGCATGCGCAGAGATTTTCGCGCATGCCCAGAACCTCCGGAGCGCTCCCCCTTGCCCTGTGCAACGCCCCATGGGTGGGGCCGGCAGCGGGCACCAGGAAGCGCTAGGAGAGGCCTTCGAAGGCCTCTCCTAGCGCTTCCTGGTGCCCGCTGCCAGCCCCACCCACGGGGCGTTGCACATGGCATGGGAGAGCGCTATCCCGCCCTCTGCATCGCCCTGTGGGTGGGGCTGGCAGGGGACACCAGGAAGCGCAAGGAGGGGCCTTCGAAGGCCTTCGAATTGCACAGGGCAAGGAGCGGCGGCGCGTGGGAGGAATAGAAGGAGCACACGCAAGGTACCAAGAAAAAAATTTGGGGAGGGGGCGCAAAAATAATTTTTGGGGGGCGGGGGGCAAAATAATATGTTTTTTGGGGCGCCAAAAATAATATTCGCCTACCATGCGAAATTACCTTAGACCGCCCCTGGATAGATAGATAGATAGAGTTGTTGCCTGGCAAGCATCAGGGTTTTTTTCTGAATGTTCAGAGGATGAGAATCATAGGTTTCAAAGTGAAGAGTCTGTGCAGGCAGACAAGGCTGATGTTTTGGATTCTTCGGCTCATTTTCAGGCAAGAGGGGGAAATGAAAGTACCAGTTCCCTGGAGAAATGGCCTTGGGAAAACGAGGAGTTTTCACGGGAGAATAGATCAGATCTGAGAATGCAGGGCATGAAAATCAGGCAAACTAGATACTCTCAGAGGATTCGAGATAAGACCTTGATGTCCAAGTGTGTTCGGCATGATGTCATGGGTGCTTTAACAGGCTTAAATTTAGTGGGTTAGTTTCAGGACTTTCAGAGGAGGCAACATTGCTAAAAGGAGATCATTCACCTCTTCATGACTCCAAGTCCATGGTTCATGTATTGTCAAGATTCCTGTTTCCTGTTCCTGTTCATGCCTATGTACCTTTGGAAAATTTACCTTGGAGAGATTCCTGTTTGCATGTCCATTGACATACTTTGGATTTATTGTCGGAGGTCTTCATGGCCGGGATCACTGCGTTGTTGTAGGTTTTTTCAGGCTATATGGCCATGTTCTAGAACAGGGGTGCCCACACTTTTTTTAGCATGCGAGCTACTTTTAGAACAGCCTTGCGCTCCCTCTTTCCCGCAATGCGGGAAAGAGGCAATGGTGAGACCGCTGCTGAAGAAGCCGAATTTAGATCCTTCGGCTCCCTCCAATTACCGGCCAGTTTCCAACCTGCCTTTCTTAGGCAAGGTGATTGAGAGGGCAGCAGCGGATCATCTGCAGGAGTTCTTGGAAGACACAGCTGGACTTGATCCCTTCCAGTCCGGCTTCCGTATTGGGCACGGGACGGAGACCGTGCTTGTCGCCATTACAGACCAACTTCGCCGCCAGCTGGACCAGGGTGGATCGGCACTGCTCGTCTTGTTAGATCTGACGGCAGCTTTCGACACTGTAGATCACGCACTGTTAACCCACCGTTTAGCCGGCTCCGGGGTCGGGGGGACCGCCCTTAAATGGGTGGCCTCCTTCCTCCGGGACCGGGGACAACGTGTGGAGGGGCGGGAGGTCTCTGGGAGATTCCCACTTGACTGTGGGGTCCCCAGGGCCATCCTCTCCCCTTATTATTTAACGTGTACATGCGCCCCCGGGCCCAGCTGGCCCACGACTTCGGTCTGGAGTGTTATCAGTACGCTGATGACACCCAGCTTCTGCTGAGAATGGACGGCAGGCGGACACCGTACCGATTGTTTCCATCAGTGCCTAGAGGCCGTGACTGGTTGGCTGCGGGGCAGCCGGCTGAAGGTGAACCCGTCGAAAGACGGAGATCTTGTGGCCTGGTCGACCTGGGCGGGATGAGTGCCGGTTGCCTACCCTGGACGGCGAACGGCTTAGCCCGTCGCCTGTTGTTAAGAGCCTAGGTGTCCACCTGGACCCCTGCTGACCATGGAGACCCAGGTCTCCGCGGCCAGCAGGGCGTCATTTTTCCACCTACGACAGGCTAGGCGACTGGCGCCCTACCTTTCCAGGGACGACCTGGCCACGGTGATCCAAGCGACGGTCATCTCGAGATTAGACTACTGTAACGCCCTCTACGTTGGCCTTCCCTTGGCGACAGTTCGAAAACTCAAGCTAGTGCAGAATGCCGCTGCTCGCTTGCTGACGGGAACGTCGGTAAGGGAGCACATCACGCCATCCTCCGGCAGCTGCACTGGCTGCCTATTGAGTACCGAATTGCCTTCAAGGTGTTGGTGTTAACCTTTAAGGCTCTACGGCCTAGGGCCTGCGTACCTGAGGGACCGCCTTGCCCCATACATTCCCCGAGATCACTACGTTCTGAGGAGTCGAATTTGCTCCTGATTCCATCGGTCCGCGCCTGTCACCTGTCTGCTACCAGGCAAAGGGCTTTCTCTGTGGCGGCTCGGTACTCTGGAACTCTCTCCCGGACGACGTCCGAGCTGCCACGGAGCTCATCCCGTTCCGCAGGGCTTGTAAGACCGCCCTGTTCAGACTGGCCTTCGGCTAGGCGAGTAAGCCGAATGTACTCATCTTCCTAATCAGCACCCTGGTTCAGGGAATGCCATGGCATGTACATAATTTTAATCTCGGGACCTATTGTATTTTGTTTTATTGTATGTTTTATGTTGCATTTTATTGTATGGCGACATGGATGTACATGCCTGCTGAATTTTATGATGTTATCCGCCCCGAGCCTGCAGGGAGGGGCGGAATACAAGATAGAACAAATAAATAAATAAAAATGCCCCGCGGGCAGAAGATGCGCCCCGTGGGGGGAAGGTGCGTCGCGCGGGCGGAAGGTGCACCACGCGGGCGGAAGGTGCACCGTGCACAGGGCAGAAGCGCCCCATCTGCCTGCGATCGACCTCATTTGGACTCACGATCGACTCGTCGATCGCAATCGACTTCGTGGGCGGCCCTGTTCTAGAGACATTCTCTCCTGACATTTCGCCTGCATCTATGGCCAACATCCTCAGAGGTTGTGAGGTCTGTTGGAACTAGGAAAATTGGGTTTATATATCTGTGGAATAATGTCCAGGGTGGGAGAAAGAGCTCTTGTCTGTTGGAGGTAGGGGTGAATATTTCAACTGACCACCTTGATTAGAATTTGATGGCCTGGCAGGAACTCCAGAGAGGAAACAATCAGGGACAGCTAATCACCTTTCAGCAAAAGATTCCCTCAGGCACTAACAAGCCACACCAAAAAAAAATGCCAGGCCATCAAATCCTAATCGAGGTGGCCACTTTCACACCTACCTCCAGACTTGGGAAGTCTGACTTGGCCACAATGGTTCACACTCTGGTTACATCCCGAATAGATTACTGCAATGCTCTCTACGTGGGGCTGCCTTTGAAAACCTCTTGGAAGCCCCAATTAGTCCAACAGTTGGCAGCCAGGTCGTTAACTGGAGCGGCATATAGGGAGCGTACCACTCCTCTGTTGCGCCTGCTCCACTGGCTCCCGATCAGCTTCCGGGCACAATTCAAAGTACTGGTTTTAACCTTTAAAATCCTAAACGGTTCTGGCCCAGAGTACCTGTCCAAACAAATCTCCTGCTATGAAACATCACGTGGCTTAAGATCGACAGGAGAGGCCCTGCTCTCGATTCCACCACTCTCGCATATGCGGTTGGTGGGGATGAGAGACAGGGCCTTCTCGGCAGTGGCCCCCCGTCTGTGGAACTCCCTCCCTAAGGACATCAGGTTGGCCACCTCCCTCCAATCCTTTGTTAGAAGACAACTGAAGACCTGACTCTGGGGCCAGGCATTTGATTAGAGCAGTGTTTCCCAACCAGTGTGCCGCAGCACACTAGTGTGCCGCGAGCGATCATCAGGTGTGCCGTGGGAATTTGGAACTTCCAATACCCTGTCTTCCCCCTCCTGCCAAACACTTTTTCTTCTCCACTCGGGCTCCCTTCTTCCCAGCCTCGCTCTGCTCGCTCTGCCTCGCTTTGCTCTGGGGCAACATAACATAACATTGTTTGAGTCCACAGTGCTCTCTGGGTGTAGGTGAACTACAACTTCCAAACTCAAGGTCAATTCCCAAGCAAACCCTTTCGGTACTTTCTGTTGGTAATGAGAGTTCAATATGCCAAGTTTGGTTCAATTCCATTCTTGGAAGAGTTCAGGATGCTCTTTGATTGTGTGTTAACTAGAAATCCCAGAAACTGTAACTCCCAAATGTCAAGGTCTGTTTTCCCCAAACTCCATCTGTGTTCACATTTGGGCATATTGAGTATTCATGCCAAGTTTGGTCCTGATCCAACATTGTTTGAGTCCACAGTGCTCTCTGGATATAGGTGAACTACAACTCCAAAACTCAAGGTCAATGCCCACCAAACTCTTAGAGTATTTTCTCTTGGTTATGGGAGTTCTCTATGGGAAGTTTGTGTTTTCTGCCATTGCTGGATATCTATGTTGTGTTCATCGAAACAGGCCCAGGTTTCACACTGAGTGTGTAAATACATTTTTAAACATATTAACTATATGTATTACTGTGTTAGAGTGTCATTTTGTGTCATTGTGGTTGGTGGTGTGCTCCATGATTTTGTAAATGTAAAACATGTGCCACGGCTCAAAAAAGGTTGGAAAACACTGCTGTAGGAGATCTGGGCCTACAAAACGGATATATTCAAGTAGGTGAATGGCCCATTCCTTCTCCATTTCTCTTCTGCACAAGACTTGCATTCAACTATTATGATTAAACCTCAGGTAGATAAGGGTTGCTAGAAAGAAAACTACAGAAGTCTCTTGGACCATGAATGGTTCCAAGAAAAGAGATTTTGCAAACATTGCAAACTGTATGATGAAGTTATAAGAACATAAGAACATAAGAAGAGCCATGCTGAATCGGACCTCAGCCCATCTAGTCCAGCATTCTGTGTCACACAGTGGCCCACCAGTTGTACACGGGGATCTCGAGCAGAAGGGAGGGCAAAACCCTGACCTGCTCCCGACCCCCCACAACCAGTTACCCAGGGAAATCCTGCCTACCTCAACCAACTCCGAGGTGGCACTTGAATGTCCTTTTCAGTAACTACCGATACTGAAAAATGGCCCACTTCACAACGCGACCCTCACCCAATGACCAATACACAAAAATTAGCACACAGAGCCGCCTTGACCCACTCTACACCCTGGTGCTGTTTCAAGGAGGATGGACCACAGATGATGGGACTTGAAATACCTTCACTCACCTTCCGAGACCGCTGCAACCCTCATCCAAAGAATGATCAAGACCAAATGGGACACACACAGCCCCCATGACCCACTCTACATCCTGGTGCTGTTTGGAGGGGGATGGACCATGGCCAATGGGAATTGCAGTACCTTCACTAAGTTCCTGAGACCACTGCAAGCCACATACACATCTAATAGGAACCAACCTTGGCACACAAGGCCTTCCTCAAATAACCCGGGCACCGCCGGGTCCCCAAGCTAGTAAATAATAAATATGAGAGATTTAAATATGGCCTTCCTTTGTCCATGTGGATAAACTCCTCCGGCATCTTATGAAGCGAGAGCACACTCTAAAATCTCTCTCCCTCTCTCCTTCTCTTTGCTTCTCTCAAGACCTGCATAGCTCATGCCTGAAAAATGTAACAATAACCAAAAGTCCCAGGCTCAGCCATCTCCCTACACGAAGTAAGAACATAAGAACATAAGAAGAGCCATGCTGAATCGGGCCTCAGCCCATCTAGTCCAGCATTCTGTGTCACACAGTGGCCCACCAGTTGTACACGGGGATCTCTAGCAGAAAGGAGGGCAAAACCCTCACCTGCTCCCGACCCCCCACAACCAGTGCCCGGGGAAAATCCTGCCTGCCTCCATCAACACAGAGGTGGCACTTGGATGTCCATTTCAGTAGCTACTGATTCCCTTGGTATCCATGAATCTGTCTAATCCTGCCTTGAAGCTGTCCAGGCTGACCGCTGTCACAACCTCTTCTGGAAGTGAGTTCCATAACCCAATGACCCTCTGGGTGAAGAAATATTTCCCTTTATTAGTCCTAATTTTCCTTACCTTGGAGCTTCAGGAGTGCCCTCTAGTCCTAGTGTTTTGTGACAGAGAAAATAGTTTTTCTTTATTCACCTTTTCTATCCCATGCATGATTTTATACACTTCGATCAAGTCACCTCTTAGACGCCGTCTTTAAGGCTGAAAAGACCAAGGCGTTGCAACCTGGTTTCATAAGGGAGACGCTCCATCCCTTGGATCATTCTTGTTGCCCTTTTCTGTACCTTTTCCAGTTCCGTTATATCCTTCTTAAGGTGCGGAGACCAGAATTGTACACAGTACTCCAAATGTGGCCTTACCATTATGTCAAATGGTCCTCGGAGACCTTTCCAACTGTGTTAAAAACATGGTTGCCCCTTAGCCAGCTGCACCACATTGTAGCATATTTCATTCGGATTACGTTTCATTTGTCTTTCGAGGAGTTCTGATGTTGATTGTTTTGAGCTTGTTTTGGAGGGGAAAGCATCCTAAAAACCGAATGAATGGCTTAGATTGGGGAGAATTTCTCCATAACATTAACTGTGTTCAATTCTTGGCTTTTCTTTGCGAACGAAGATTCAGGAAGGACTCCTCCCACGCTTTCTACAAGCACGTTGATGACTAACAGGGCTTTTTCAGAAGTTGAATGTGTCCTTTGAGCCTGTGCAATGGATTTTTCTGCTGGAGCGCAGCATGCATAGAACTGGCCTCACCCTTTAAACCAAAGGTTCGTCTGCCGGGGCCTAGCAAGCTTGGACGGTGGCAGCGAGGTCCTCGGGTCATAGGTTTGATTAGAGTTTCCTTCTCTAGATGGTTGACCTTACAGGGTTAGAAGAGCACCATCTGCCCGGGTTTGAAATCAGAGTTTTCCTTCTCCTAGGATGGTTGCCAAAAGGCTAGAGCAGGGCTGTCCAACTTCTACGGGCCCAAGAGCCGGAATTCCGGTCACTGATCACCTGGGGGGCCGAAGGGTCTGCCCCCTCCCCTGGCTCCACCCCCTCCCCTGCTCCACCCCACCTGTCCCCGGCTCTGCCCCTCCCCGGCTCCACCCCCTCCCCGGCTCCAATTTACTTACAATTGACCTTGAGTTGTGGAGTTGTAGTTCACCTCCATCCAGAGAGCACTGTGGACTCAAATAATGATGGATCTGGACCAAACTTGGCACGAATACTCAATATGCCCAAATGGGAACACTGGTGGATTTGGGGGAATGTTTCCTAATACCTTTGAGTTATTTGAGTCCACACTCAAATTGGGACACACCAAAAAAAACCCAAACACCTCAATGCCGTCGCAGGGCTTGATGGGCCCTCCTTTCCCAGAGGCGGGTGGGGGAGGCCCAAAGAGCTCCCTCCCTCCCTGAAGGGAAAACAAGCCGCGGGGCAGGCGCAAAGGAAGCCACGTTGCGCCCTGCACGCGGGGAAGACAGCACAACAAGGGGAGGGGGGCAGAGGAGGGGAAGGAAGCGTCGCCAAGGAAAACGCCCTGAGGGACCCCTTCCCCCTCACCCAACGTCCCACTGTTTTTAGATTGATAGATTCAAGCCAGGCCCTTCCTTACCCATACTGCGGGAGCCCTTTTTGGGCCGAGCGCCAACGCCGCCGCCGTCCCCGAAGAGCCCCGCTGGAGCTGAGGCCAAGCTCAGGCCGGGCGCGGCAGCTCTCCCATCTGCGGGGTGGGAAGCGAGGGCCCTCGACAGGAAGAGGACGGAGCCAGGAGGGGCTTTCCCTGCCTCACTCCCTCCTCCCTCTCTCTGAGGGAATGGGGGCTGACCTGGAAGCAGCCACGAGGGAGGAGGAGGCGCGCGCCCAGGCCGGCCGTAAATACCGCGGGACCCGAGATTTCGGCAGCTATCGCGAGACTACGCAGCCACAGACGGGATTTCGACCTCCCACGAAATCCCGTCTGTGGCTGGCGTAGTCTCGCGATGCTTGCCTAAACCCGGAAGTAGGTATTTTTTTAAAATTTATTTTTTTATTTTTAATTTGTATTTTATTAAAACAAGTTAGGGGGCCGGAGGGAAGGGGCTCGGGGGCCGTGTACGGCCCCAGGGCCGCCTGTTGGACAGCCCTGGGCTAGAGAGCCCATCCTACTCGTTGACGCTCTTTGTCAGACCCTTCGGTTGTGACCTGTCTGGTATGGGAGGCCCTACCGGTGACTATTATGGCACCACCAGCATAGCTCACAACTTCATTAGGATACGCAAGCCTCTCCCCCATGACAAGGGGGTGCCAATGAAGAGTTGTTGAATTAGACATATAATATTAAGCAAGTCACTACATCTTGGTGCAGTTTGGAGGAGGATGGACCACATATGATGGAACTTGAAGTACCTCCACTCACTTCCCGAGACCGCTGTGACACTCATCCAATGACTGATAAAGACCAAACTTGGCACACAGAGCCCCTATGACCCACTCTACATCCTGGTGCAGTTTGGAGGGGGATGGACCACAGATGATGGGGCTTGAAGTACCTTCACTCATTTCCCGAGACTGCTGTGACACTCATCCAATGACTGATAAAGACCAAACTTGGCACACAGAGCCCCCATGACCCACTCTACATCTTGGTGCAGTTTCGAGGAAGATGGACCACAGATGATGGGACTTGAAGTACCTTCACTCACTTCCCGAGACTACTGCAATCCTCATCCAATGACTGATCAAGACCAAACTTGGCACACATAACCCCCATGACCCACTCTACATCCTGGTGCAGTTTCGAGGAATATGGACCACAGATGATGGGGCTTGAAGTACTTTAACTCACTTCCCGAGACTACTGCAATCCTCATCCAATGACTGATCAAGACCAAACTTGGCACACATAACCCCCAGGACCCATTCTACATCCTGGTGCAGTTTCGAGGAGTATGGACCACGAATGATGGGACTTGGAGTACCTCCACTCACTTCCTGAGACCACTGCGACCCTCATCCAATGACTGATCAAGACCAAACTTGGTACACAGAGCCCCTATGACCCACTATACATCTTGGTGCAGTTTGGAGGAGGATGGACCACAGATGATGGGACTTGAAGTACCTTCACTCACTTCCCGAGACTACTGCGATCCTCATCCAATGACTGATAAAGACCAAACTTGGCACACATAACCCCCATGACCCACTCTACATCCTGGTGCGGTTTTGAGGAGGATGGACCACAGATGATGGGACTTGAAGTACCTTCACTCACTTCCCGAGACCGCTGCGACACTCATCCAATGACTGATAAAGACCAAACTTGGCACACATAACCCCTATGACCCACTCTACATCCTGGTACAGTTTGGAGGAGGATGGACCATGAATGATGGGACTTGAAGTACCTTCACTCTCTCCCCGAGACCACTGCAACCCTCATCCAATGACTGATCAAGACCAAACTTGGCACACATAACCCCTATGACCCACTCTACGTCCTGGTGCAGTTTGGAAGAGGATGGACCATGAATGATGGGACTTGAAGTACCTTCACTCACTTCCCAAGACCACTGCGTCCCTCATCCAATGACTGATCAAGACCAAACTTGGCACACGTAACCCCCATGACCCACTCTACATCCTGGTGCAGTTTCGAGGAGGATTGACCACAGATGATGGGACTTGAAGTACCTTCTCTCACTTCCCGAGACCACTGTGACACTCATCCAATGACTGATCCAAGACCAAACTTGGCACACAATGCCTTTCTCAAATTAAGGAAACAACCAAACTGGGCCCAAAATGGAAATGAATGGGTGGACCCAGCCTTGAAAGAGGCGGCCATCGCTGGTCCAAGCCTAGCCAAGAAAAACTCTGAGAATAATCCGGGCGGCAATTCCTCCCATTATTTCCCTCACCAGCCTTCTCCGGGTCTTGGCGAAGGGAGCTTCTCCATAATGCAAGTTAATGGCTAATTGCATTGTGTTAATTAAACTGGAAATGTCATGCAGCAGCTTGAAAGGGACCAGATATTGTGTAAACCTTAATCCATCATCTTTATGGGCGCTGGAAGCTGGAGCGGAGATGCCAGGGCTTTGTCGTTAATTTTCCCTTTTTTTACTGGTGTGTTGATCTTACGGCTGAGGAAAGAGACCCAGGAAATCTCTAGTAACCGAGCCGAAAATGGGTACCATCCCCATTAGAGATGGGGTGCGAGCTGGCATGGTCATACTTCAGTCCTACAGGTTTTTTGGACTTCAACTCCCACAATTCCTGGCCTCAGGCCCCATCCTTTTCCACCTCAGCCATTTAAGCTTTGCTGAACATAGCACAGTTCACAGTGCATCACTGCCAACAGAACCCATAAAGACACCATTAGCCACAGATGGAGGCGAAATGTCAATTGGGCACCACAGTTGAAGGGAGATGTTGGCAAGCTGGAATCTGTCCAGGCCCGGATTAACTGCTTTTGGCACCCTAAGCTACACTTTGGAAACCCTGCCCTCGGGGGCGGGGCCGCTTCCGGGCATGCGCAGCAGGGCGTGAGCGGCGCGGCGTCCTCCACCATGTTCCTGGGTACCGGGCATGTGCAGCAGCAGCCCCGGGGGCTTCCTTCCTTCTCCTCGGAGAAGGATGGCGGAGGAGGAGGCAGAGGCAGCTGCTGCGGCACTTGTGAAGAGGCAGAGAGGCTGCGGCACTTGTGAAGAGGCGCCGCGGCTTCCCTCTGCCTCTTCCTCCTCCTCACCGCGTCCTCCTTTCTTAGGTGCAGAAAGAGAGAGAGAGGAGAGAGAGAGAGAGTGCGGGAGAGTGAGAGAGAGAGTGCACACGCAAGAGAGAGAGAGTGAGAGAGAGAGCATGTCGGAGGAGGCAGAGAGGCCACAGCGCTTGTGAAGATGGCGCCGAGGCAGAGAGGCCTCCGCCTCTTCCTCCTTGCCCTCGCTGCCGCGCCTGACATCACTCAGCCCCGCAGGTTGGTTGCGGGAGAGGCACGCCATTGTCCGCAGACGCTGCCGGAAAGGGGTGGGCGCTACGCAGGACGCCGGGATGAAAGTGGCTGACAATGTTGCCTAGGCAACCGAGACGCCCTCCCCACCCCCCACCCCCCTGTGGTGGCCCCCACCCCCTCTTGGATGTGGTGGAAGTGGGAAGGAATGAAAGAGAGGATAGGGAGGTCGGTAGGTAGGTAGGAAGGAGGGAAGGAAGGAAGTTTTGACCCGTGATTTGGCGCGCTCCTAGACCATGGCCTTGTTGGCCTTATGGGTAATGCAGGCCTGAATCTGTCCAGAGAAAGCGGGTGACTAAAAGGATCAAGGGTCTGGAGAACAAGCCCTATGAGGAGCGGCTCAAAGAGCTGAGCGTGTTTAGCTTGAGGAAGAGAAGGCTGAGAGGAGACATAATGGGAGCCATGTATAAATATGTGAGGGGAAGTCCAAGGGAAGAGGGAGCAAGCTTGTTTTCTGCTGCCCTGGAGACTAGGGTTAAATGGAGCAATGGCTTCAACCTACAAGAAAGGAGATTCCACCTGAACATTAGGAAGTAGGCCTGTTTGATCCCCCCCCTTCCCCAAAAAAAAAAGGTTCAAAACTCATTCCGGATGTAGGGAGCATTGGCGCTTCAAATCTGAATGACTTCTGAAATTTTCCGGAAAAATTTCAGAATTTCCTGAATTAATTCCGAAATTTCGGAATGGCTTCATTAATGATGGACACCCATGTTTAACCTAGTTTGGATGGGGATGTTTTCCCTCCACGTCAGAACTGGTGCGACAGACATGTTTAACCCACTTTGGATGTGGCTGTCGCTCCAGGGAAGACACCTGCCTCCAAACTGGATTAAACAGCCATTGAGGAGAAAGCACCTCGGGAGGGGTGGGAATCTAATGCCGATTCCTTTCCGAAAATGGCGGTGGTGGCTTCGAAATGGCACATTCACTTCCGAGTTGCTTACGTCGCCTCGGAACCACTTCAAAATTGAATTTAATCCGGGTTCCTTCTGATTTTACGAGCAATCTGACGAACCTACCCAGGCCTATTAGGAACAACTTCCTGACTGTGAGAGCTGTTCAGCAGTGGAACTCTCTGCCCCGGCATGTGGGGGAGTCTCCTTCTTAGGAGACTTTTAAACCGAGGCTGGATGGCCATCTGTCAGGGGTGCTTTGAATGCGATTGCCCTGCTTCTTGGCAGAATGGGGTTGGACTGGATGGCCCACCAGGTCTCTTCCAACTCTATGATTCTAGGATTCCATGAATGCTGCTGGAAGAGGGCCATGCAGCCTGGAAAAACTCACCGCAATCCAGTGATTCTGGCCATGAAAGCCTTTGACAATACAGAAGCTTTTCAGTTCCATGTTTGACATCCGCCCGGCATTTTTTTGATCTTATTTATGAGTTGCAACATGCATTGAGTTGTATCTTCCAGCTTTGTTGCAATGAGGGAAAGGAAGCCAATGAATCAATCCTGTTCCCTTGACTTCCTGCACATTCTTTGGAGGCCACATGGGACCAGGAAGCATTGATCGCTTGGCAGAATGAGCGGTATCTTCTCATGAGATCGCGGCAGAGAACTTGCATTTCTGTTGACATCAGGGACTGTGTTGCATTAGGACTTGTTCCTGCACCGTTCTCAAATTTGGCTGCTGCTGCTGCTGCTGATTTGTAGTATAGTAGTAGTAGTAGTAATAATAATAATAATCTTTATTTGTACCCCACCACCATCTCCCCAACAGGGACTCGGGGCGGCTTACATGAGGCCGAGCCCAACAAAGTAAAATCAAACATAAAACAATATAAACAATTACATAAAACATCTATATATATAAAAAGAGAGCTGTCATCCTGAGTAGCCTATAGACAGCAAAACTGCGGAACCCATAAACACCAAACCAGGCCACAAAAATCCCCACGTAATGAGGTATGTTTACCACCCCCCCCAAACCAAAACTGTAAAAAATGCAAAAAAAAACAAGGGGACTACAACACCCAGAATCCCCCGCAGCAAACACAGACGACGTACGAGCGGTACTCATTACCGCACGTGCTAACCCCTTCTTCCACCCCCCCCCCTCCGCCAGCATGGAGTAAAGAAGGCCCGCCATCTTACCTGTCTCCTGTGGACAGCGGGGGAATGGCTGGCAGTGGCGGTGCCTGCTGAAGACCTAAAAGGGTCTCGATTGCTGCCATGGCCCGGGTTCCGGAGGCCTCCGCGGCAGCAATCAAGGCCCCGGCTTCGCAGAAGACAGCAGGCCTCCCTCCTCCTTTTACCTCTTCAGCAGCCAATGCCGCCGCAGGGGAATGGCTGGCGAAGGCACTGCCTGCTGAAGAGCTAATGGAGGAGAGGCCCGCTGTCTTCTGCGAAGCCGGGGCCTCGATTGCTGCCATGGCCCGGGTTCCGGAGGCCTCCGCGGCAGCAATCGAAGCCCCGGCTTTGGTGAACATTAGGAAGAGCTTCCTGACTGTGAGAGCTGTTCAGCAGCGGAACTCTCTGCCTCAGAGTGTGCTTCCGTTTGGCTGCTCTCTTTCCAGCCGGCTTCCCTGAGGACTGGGTACATTTTCCCTGAGGACTGGGTGACTGTGATAAAAACTAAACACAGAGAGAGACCGACAGCTGTTGAGCAAGAGCTTTGTGCGTGTCTTTCCGTCATTCCTGCCAGGATATC